>CM068966.1:74316736-74353168 GCA_035128595.1 Eptatretus atami | reverse complement strand
GGGAATGTGCACCATACAGGGATGTGGGGTAATATTAGTTTAGTTAGGATTATGAAAAAGGATTGTAATGTTTAAAACCCTTTGTAATGTCCCACCGGGTGAATCGGGTGGCTTGGGCTCTGTCGGCAAGAGAGGGACAAGAGGGGCGGAGCTATGGAACACCTCAGGAGGTGGCTATAGACACCTCCAAGGGGCGACTCGGATCACCGGGGGTGGGGGTTGAGCTTGCCCAGTGGAGAGAATGAGAGGTGTGCCTAAAGGGGGCCATGGAGGCATGTGTGGAGGAGGACTGTGGAGTTCTGAGTGAGAAAAAAGTGCTGAGGAGAGATGAGGTCGTCCTGCCCCACGCACACTTCGCCTGCTCCATCCACCGGCAGCAGGTCCCCCGGTTTTTGTCACTCTCCTGATCTGTGATTGAATCCTGGTGTGTGGCACCTTAGTTCTTTAGATTTATTTTATTTCATTGTAAATAATATTTTAATGCATTCCTTCCTTCCCTCCCAACCACCGTGATATTCCTTGACAGGTCAATATCCCCTGTAATTGGTTTGGGAAAATCCGTTTTTTACAAGAGCTGAGGTTTCTCGTGTTTTCCTCACGACCCTGTGCGCATTGTCAGCCATTAATCGGGAATGTCGTCTGAGGGAGTTAAAAACCAGTTGGCTCATTTCATCCAGCGTCAGTGTGATTGACCAAGACATGACAATATACAACCGATGCTTTTCCCTATACTTGTGCTCCTGGGCATCGATTGGCAGCCTTTCCTGGCTGCTCCCACATAGTTGTCAAAACTCTCTCCTCTATATTACGATGAGTGAAGCCCACCCCCCATTTGTAGAGGTGGGTGGTGTTCAAGTGCGGCATCTCGTCACCTGCCAATGAGTTCAATTCCTGATGCTAGGCTCTGGTGATTTCGCCCATGCGCGAAACCCACCATGTCCGCCAAGCCACATATGCTCGTGCTGCAGAACCTCATGTAGGTTGCCTGCAACGATGTTTCAAACAACAGTAATTATTAGACATATCGTCACACGGCTTCACGGACGGCTTCACGGACCATGCTTTTTTCATTTTTATATACATACACTAGAAAAACCACCTGTCACTTTGCTGACTGGAATACAAGAGAAGGGGTTGGGAGAGAAAGATGGGGGAGGAGAGAGGAATGGGAGAGAGGGGGATGGGAGAGAGGGAAAAGAAAGAGAGAAGAAGAGGGGAGGGGGAGACCGAGGCAGGGTGAGGAGGAGCGTGTGTGATGTGGAAAGGGGAGAGAGAGAGGAGGAGAGAGGTGAGGAGGGGATATGGAGCTAGGTGGGGAGCATGGGGGGGGAGGGGCAAGCAAGGAAGGGGGCTGAGAGTGACACCCCCACATGTCGCGATACAGTACATTTAGTCCATGGGCCCAGGCCAGAAACTATCCACTTGTCGCGACTGTACCATCTAAGGAAACCAATCCTAGTTATTATGATTTTTTGAATGGTGTATATATTATTATATATATCATATTTTGATTGTGATACCATTGCAGACTGGTAGCTTATTGGTAGTTATCATCTCTGCGAATGTACCACCCTCCGCATAATGAAAGCAAAAAGGCAAAACTACAGAACATTCACTAATGATGCAATTGCTGTTTCCAACATGGCGCATAGAAAACTGCAAAACCACAAATAATGTCTGAAATGCTTTATTTATACCATCCGAATAATCCCTTTCTGTCATTCCTGAAGCGCAGAATTTTTATGGCAGAAAGGTGGCGAACACATAGGCTATCAAAATGTGTGTTGATTAGTGATTTTCAGTACATTTTAATTCTATAATATTGTCATACAAGTTCCCTGGGTAGTGCTACTGAACCGCAGTTAGCCTACAACATGCACATGTTGTATGAGGAAAAACTTTAGTGAAACATTTTACCAACTTTTTAGCACAGTTAAGGAATTGCCCTTCCCTACCTCGTTCCCAACAAGACGTCCAAAATGTAAAATTTACGGATAACCCAAATTTCACACGCTACTGCTGGCATGTTTATGTACTATGTTTTACTCATGCATATTTGTAGCCATGAATGTCCTTGTGATTGTGCCAAAACATTCACACCATGGATCAGTAGTCTAGTCTTTCATCACTTATCAGCATCAGAGTCTCGAGGGCTACAACCTCTTCTCGACATCAGCGGGCTGGTTGCTGCAGGTTCGCAACTTGCACATGTCAGTGCACTTCAGGCGTATTGGCAAGGCACGTTGCAGTCTGGAGTTTGCACGACCGTCCACACTGCAGGAAAGCAGTTGCCACACTGCATCCGGTGCTGGAGAACCCTGCATCCACTCGATGGCCAGCTTCCCGTCATCATCAGTGGTCCATCCACAACCCTTGGGACTTGGAACATAGGTTGGCATTGCAGACAGCGCCTCCAAATAGCAGCCTGGTAGTTGCACAGAGGACGTGCATGAAGAGGCAGTCTTCACATGGTGGAAGCTGACGGACTCTATCTCTCCCCGTCTGGCACAGAAGAGTTGATGTTGGAGTTCATTGACTTTCGTGGTGTTTGGTAGACGGCACGTACATGTGCAGAGTGACCTCTTGCAGCTTCTGAAAAAGCTCGGTGGATCTTCTCCATGAATGACCGAGCTGACTGACGGCCTCTTGGTCGGTCTTATCCGACTTCATTTGCTTCAAGTCGCCCATCTTCCCCGGCCTGCAAAGGCACTGACTGTATCACAACCGGAGAACACGTGCAGTCCAACCAGGCATCACAGACACTGTCTCCCATCGATCTAGCAAGCTTGTCAATGTCTAAAATGTGTCGGTGTTGCGTTACCACACTTCTGATACACGGGAATGGGATGTCCTTATTGAAGGCAAGACAGCACGAGGACATCTGTATCTTCGGCAGTGATCACACAGCCTTGTACCCAGCCTCTGCTGCATGCAGAGCATGCAGAAGCATTCGGGTGTCTGCTTCCTCCTGCGTGGACTTCAGCTCTGCCACTTCTCCCAGTGGTCCTTGGTTTTTTTGCGTTTTTTTGATTTTCCCCCAAAACGTCAATATCTCAGAATGGTAAAATGTAAAAATGCAAAATACATACACTAAGCTGCTCTTCTGGAACGGTTATTCACATATTGAAATATCATATAGTCCCTACCAATAACTAACTTAGTAGCCCTAAAGTTTGGTTTCCTCAGATGGTACCGATATATGCCTGGGCCCATGGACTAATTCTAGAAGGGAGGGGTGTGAGGATGGGTGGGTGGGAGTGAGAGAAAGAAAGAGAGAGGAGAAATAGGAGGGGAGAGAGAGAGAGAGAGGGAAAGAGGTTAGGAGGAGAATGCTGCACTTTATTAGCAGGGGGGAGCAAGGAAGGATAGAGAGGGAGAGATGTGGGATTACAGTGCTGCACTTTATTAGGAGGGCGAGCAAGGAAGGGACAAAAAGAGAGGAGGAGGGGAGAAAAGGAGAGAGGTTTAGTTGGTTGAAGAAAAAGAGAGAGAAAGGTGAAAGGGGCAGGGGTTAGCAAGAATGCTATGTTATGCTTTGTACCCCCCCCCCCTCACACACACACACACACACACACACACACACACACACACACAACACACACACACACACACACAAACACACATGCATTCCTGGAAACTATTGTTTAAATCGAACTTCAAAATCCCATTGACTTTTAAATGTTTAGATGGGGAATGCATCAATAACAGAAAAAAAAAATTGAGTGGAAATTTTTCAAAAAGTAATGAATGAAGGTATTACAATAAAACACTATACATAGAGGTCCGGTCATCTTCATTTTTCCTGTGCAGTACAAGGCTGTGAGTAGCATCATTGACTGAGGGTTTGGCAGTGATGCTGATGCAGTACCCTGTTAGGTCAGAGCAGTAATTTGGAATTGGGCCAGGACGCCAAGGATAGCCCCCATACT
Source organism: Eptatretus atami (assembly GCA_035128595.1). Lineage (NCBI taxonomy): Eukaryota > Metazoa > Chordata > Myxini > Myxiniformes > Myxinidae > Eptatretus > Eptatretus atami. The sequence goes on along the minus strand of CM068966.1, from coordinate 74,349,239 downwards.
CTTCGCGAAAGACCTTTAATGTCCACTAACTAATTCTGGCAGATGCGACACCTAGTTTAACGTCCATCTGAGGGATGGCCCACACATTGATTCATCACCCTGCCTGTGAAACACCGGGATGACAGTTTATAACTGGTTTGAGATTCAAACCCAGGGAAGACTGCTTAGAGTGAGTGTGTGTACCTCTTGGCCATCCTGATGTGGAGTAGGGTTGCATTGCTTTGTAGCCACTGAAAATATTTTTCAATTCTCTCTTGAACTTGCAGTCGCTTTACTCATTCTAATCCTCCAATTTATTTTGCCTTCCAAATCCGAGGAGTTGCCCTAGAATAACTGAGCCATGGTCACCACGCTGACTGCTTATGCCAAGGGAGCCTTCGCCTGCTTTAAAAAATATTTTCGTCACACTCAATGAAGTTACACTTTAGGCAGATTCCTCAAATTTTTTTCACTCAATATAATTTTCGGAACAGTAAGTTTAATGCTTTGGTAATTGCAATTGTGTAGATATGGAGAAGGTGGAAACATCGCCTTCCTTTAATAAATACGCTTTTACGCTTAGTCATAAAAATCAGTCATTTCTTAACATTTTCAGATTTCACTCCAGATTTCGACACTTATATTTAGTCCACATGATCTGATCCTCAAATTCGAAATCATATTTTGATTATATACTTTAATTAGTTTCCAAGAGTCGATCATGTTTACAAGGCAAGGCATTTTTAGTAGGCTGAATAAAAATGGCAGCTAAGACCCCTGCAAGGTGAAGTTGGGCTCACCAAGGATAAGCCTTTCATAAAGGTAAGCCATTAATTATCTTCAAAAAGGGTGTTTAAATTTACTCAAATACCCAGTTTTAAAAATACCCAGAGGAGAGAGAGAGGAGGAGGCAGGGAGGAGAGAGAGAGAGAGAGAGAGAGAGAGAGAGAGAGAGAGAGAGAGAGAGAGAGAGAGAGAGAGAGAGAGAGAGAGAGGAGGGGGAAAAAAAGGGAAAGAAAAGTGAGGGTTGGAGGTGGCATTAGAAAATATAAATATGTTATGCTTAATGACTGAAAACAAAAAAAAATCATGTCAGAACAGCTGTACACACAATGACACAACAGAGTTGGTGAAATAATCTGCTGGGACAACTGCAAAAACTGATATCCCAGTTACAAAAAATTTGTGGGAACATGAAGCAAAAGCAATCACTGAAAACATCGAAGTACATCTCATGTACAACCTAATAAGCCCATCGAGTGTGAACATCAAAAATAATGCATTGCAATCAGATATCTTAATTAGGTACAAAAAAAGAGAAGAAGGCATTGCTAAGTGAGGTATTAATACCATTGATTTTGGACAAAACAATGCAGAAATCAAGAAAATGACCAAATTCCAAGACCTCAAGAATTAAGTGAAAAGATCCTCTAAGCTGAAGAATGCCAAAGTTGTACCAGTGAGAGTTGGAGCTCCAGGAATGATGACAAAGAACTTCACAGAGATAATAAAAACCATCCCTGGGCATGCTGTCTGGGGCTCAGCGACGATTTTGAAGAGAGCCCTCGGCACAAAACTTTGACAACAGAAAATTTCACAGCTTGTCCATGAATCATGACCCCTTCCCGAAATGAAGGTGGATACTTTGAGCCCACCCCCTGGGAGGACTCCATTCCACATTCTGAAACTCGCATATGGAGATACCAATGAAAGACACACACAGAGATACTTTGAGACCTTGTTGGTCCCTGTTTGATCTTCTGATGAAACCCACCCAGATGAAGAGATAGGCAACAAATGCAACTTCTGTGCATGCACACATGCATGCATGCATGCACACTCACACAGACACACACACACACACACACACACACACACACACACACACACACACACACACACACTTTGAGACCTGGGGCAGGAGCATTTAAAACCCACGCTATCTTCCTGCAAAAAATGTGCTTGCATGCATGGATGCTCGTACATGCAGCGACCTGTCCACTCCACCGGTTGGCTCACTCCGAATCTAATTCGTACATGCTACAGCCCCCTCAACAGAGGGGGAAGGGTGGGGGACCAGGGGGAGGGGAGGGTTGGGAGAGATATAGAGGGGTGGTGAGAGAGGGAGGGAAGAGAAAAGGGGCTACACAGAGTGAGGATGCGTACCTCTCGGCTTTCCTGCCATGATGTGGCAATTCATTCCTTCAGAACTGAAAATATTTTTTCTCATTGGGATCAAATAATTCATTTTGCCTTCTTCCTACCTCCAATATAGAACCTCGGTATCGCCATTGAAACTTGAAGAACATGCCAAGTGGCTTCACCAAGCACTCCACGAAACTGTTGAAGAAACTTTTAAAAGCGAAACGTTTAATGTTTATTTGTATTTATACATGCCAAAGTGACGGGTCATATAATGGAAGAACAAAAAGGGGAAACGTCATGGAAAATAAAATCTCACATTTTCAGCGAACCAGCCACCACCTGTTGCACTGCGGAACAACGCGTGGCCAACACAGGCGAGTAGCCCTGAACTTTGTTGAAGTCGATCGATATACAGTATACAGTGATGGTGTGAATATTGTAGCGTGCTCGCCAAGTGGCTTAAGCACTCAATGAAGCACTCTAACTAAATGAATAATAAGAAACAACTCGCTTGGCACGTGATTAGCAATCACCCAACCGTCAATATTAAACATACGCCTCAGTATTCAACTTAAGCAGTTGGAGCTGCTGATACTTTCAGATCTGGAGCTGAAATTTTGTAATTTTGCTTAGTTATAGAGATTCTCTTAGTTATTTATATGCGGAAATGGAATGAAGCCACAAACGCTGGCAGCTCCGGGTGTTTATAAGCACTGCAATATACCCAGCGATTTGTAGCTATGATGAGCAGGCATTCGATAATATGAGTACAGAAAGTGAAAAAAAAGACTATCATTAAGAAATCATTGTGGCCTGTTCCAAGTCAAGGCATTGTTGAGCAGGCCAAAAAACATGGCGGCTTCAGACCCCAGCGAGGTTATCCAGAAAACGTCTTAACACCCCAGACAGCGAGGTGGCGGAGTATCGCCTGATGAAGGATATAATTAAATAAGGCCGTTAATTATTTTCAAAAGGGGTGTTTTAATTAACTCGAACACCCAATTTTTACTCCAACTCTTCCTTGGAGTTTTCTTAGTATGCATGCAAAGTTTCAGGCTGCCAGGTTTTATAGTTTTGGAGTTATGGAGGAGACACACACACACACACTTATTAATATGTGTGTGTGTGTATATATATATATATATATATATATATATATATATATATATATATATATATATATATATATATATCTTTTATTTTCGGATATTGTTTTTAACGTCTTTAATTTCCGACTTATATTTTTGGATATTTTTGTTTGCAGAGATTTTCCGACTATTTTGTGATTTTTTTTTTCCTGTGATATTGGCAATAAGTTGCATCAGTATACAGAATTTCGGCTTTCTTCCCCACATAGAAGGTACTGAGTGAGTCGTGAGTGAGTTCGTCAGTGGTTAGAAAGAGCTTTATATATTACATTAACACACACACACACAGTTATTATAGATGCCAAATATATTTATAGAAGCTTGGTGTTCAAATATGAGAACAAAAATATTCAATCATTCAAACGAAACCAGAATTTGGACTCAGCTGTTAAGAGGTGGTGTACTGGTTGGAGCATCTTGTCCACGTCTGGGAGGTTGACGGTTCGAACTGCGGTCGAGTTATTCCAAAGACTTTTAAAATGGTACGTGCTGCTTCCTTACTTGACGCTCAGCATTTAAAATGAAAGAGCACAGACAAACAACTAAAAGTTGGCAACACTGGTGCAGGCTTTGATGGGCCTAATGGCTTCCTTCTGCATTAAAGTTCTTTGTCAGGGAACTCATATTATTATCACACAGCTGCTGCAGAGATAAAAGGAAAAGCAAACTATTATTTTATAACCAGATGGTTAGGAATATTTAACCATTTAATGGCACTGCTGAAACTACAATTTTTTTTAAAAGGTAATAAATGAATTCCATTATTAAAGTAAACAAAACAGTTTTGATTGTTGCAGATTGTGAAACATTTTCTTTAACATTGTCAAAATGCTGAGCAAGTTATTTTATAAAATGTGACATATTTATCAAAGACAGATAATGTTGCTTTTTGTTGTTTTCTATTTTGCAGGAAAATTCACAGGTTGGAAGGCAACTTTGTGGCATCTGTTTCTTTATTTTGCAGCTGCTTCTGAAGGTTCATTTGATGTTTTAAACCTGTTATTTATCTGTTTTGTACAGTTATTTTTAAAATAAACGAGGAATTCAGTGGGTGTTCACATTCACACAAATGACTCCTACTTCTGTGCACATAACGTACCAAAGGTGAAACAATGCAAGGAGTTGCTTTTACACTCGCAAAACGAAGATCACGATGAAGTTTGAAAAATGTGATTTGCAGGAGAGATTATTTCGATTAATTATTTTTCAATTTGCAAAACAAACTCAGGTTGTTGTTTTTTAAAGCACACTTTTCTTTACTCTTGTTTTCTGTTAACATCTGCTGTCAACAAAGATCATCTATTGCCAGAATGAAATTGAAGATGTTGTTTGATTTCCAACTTGTAAAGTAGCAAAGTAATTGATTCAATTTTCCATACATTGCCATCACAATCACAGCTGCGGTCTCAGAGTATTCTTCATGAGACAATGATGTATAAAATGTTTTCATTCATTGCACTGTAGATCAAAACTTTACAATCATTTCATGATCATAGATCTAAAGCAAAGTCCCCCTCCCATACGATCGGCCACACAAGCATGATGGAGTGACCTAAAAACTTTTACTCACAAGACCAAAATTGATCCTCATGCTGCCAAAAGTTAAGACAGCTTGTATCAAGCAAAGTGTGATCATCAATCATCAGCAATCTCAGCACAATATTTCGCCTTCAGGATTGGAGATCTCCCTGCTCCACAAATACTGTACTCTGCCACAGAGGGTTGGTTCTACTGAAGCAGGTTCCAGACAAGGAATAACACTGTGTGGTTTGCCATTTCCCGCACGGCTGAGCAGCTATGTGAACCAACCCCACACCAATGACAGCAGCGCAACAACTAACCCACCAGCAGTTGAGCCACTCGGATCATAGGTGGGCCAGGAAAATTTTGTAAGCCACCTTTGCTGGAAGGGAGTCATGTTTTTGTCATCTTTTTCCTGATGTACAATCCACATTTGTCTGCATATCTTCTTTATACCCAACTTGAAGGTAAATTTATTCAATTGACAGACATTGTGTTGGTGATGGCGTCAGTGGTTGAGAAGTTTGTTGTGTTGAAAAGGAAGTTGAATGGAGTTGCATCAGTATTGAGAAATAAACTGGCATTAATAAGCTTCACGTTCAGAACTAAACCCCCCAAATTAAAGCTCACGGCAAATCAGAAAACAGATTTAAACCATCCAATAATAGGAAATGTTAATCAATGTTCAATGATGAATGACTATTTTTCTTTAGACATTAACTGGGAGAATTACAAATCGTCTGTGTTGTTAAACTTGGGAAAAGACTCTACCAGACACTATGACTCATTACTCCACCATGACTTTAATACAACCATCACACAAAAAGAAAAGTATGATGTCACGCATTTTTTATAGACAAAGTCTTGTCTCACCAAAGAGCAATGTGAGAGATGGGAGGGAACACACTAACAGTAGGATGCAATAGGACAACATACAGATACAACAGGAGAGGAGGAGAGAAGAGAGAAGGAAGCATAGAGACTTGTAAGCAGATGGGGAGAGGTAAAGCAGGGGGCTTGACCATGGGTAAGGATGAAGAATGACCCGAGGTGGTGGTCGAGGAGGTTTCACAAGAGGGTTAAAAGAGGAGAAAAGGAGCCACAATGATCCTCATTGACTTTGGGAGATTCACAAGACAGGGGTTGCGAGAAGAAACTGTGTGACCTGGAAGAACTGGAGAGGGATTGAGGAATGAAAGAGCAGAGGGAACAAGATATGAGGAGAGGTGGTAGAAAACAGACCAAAAAACTCTGTGACAAGAAAGCAGCATCCATCTATTGGGACCATACACTGTGTAGAGCATTGATGCTGCCTAAGCAGTCTCCTTGGCTATTGGTCACAATCCTAGATAGATCACCACTCCAACACAGGATACCAGCAAGCTGGCACTCATTTTGCCAACCTCAGAAAGATGACAGGCAGTCAACCACACCTGGTGTTAATTCAACAGCCAAGCAGGATTTGAACTCAGAATCCCAGGATCCCAAGCCCACCACCCTACTCAAAGCACCAGATAATGTGCTTTTGCTCTTTGTGGCAGATGCTACTGCTTTTGAGAGCTTCAAATTCCATGGCATCTACGTATGAGTGACGGGTGTGAAGCAGGGGAGCCAGCTCCAATTGGAGTGTTGTACTCCACTATGGACAATTTCCTTGCAGACTGTGAGTATTTCTGATCTCTAGGGGAAGGACTTGGGAGGATGTAGGAAGCCCAGCCTACAACTATATTTTTAAGTGTTCTGAGCTGATGGTGAGACTGAGTAGAGAGCATGAACTTCTTACAGTGGATGATTGTGGAAACAAATAGGTGGGTTGGTTTCACAATCCTTATGGAGAGACGGGAATATTTGCGTGGTTTTCATCACAAGGTCCATGTGTTGAACAAGAATCTGATCTTTCCAGTTTAGCAGAGGCAGGTTGGCTAGATGTGCAATTGCATGGTATAAAAGTTATTGGCAAAGACAAATAAATCAAGTTGTTCAGGGAAGTAATTCTCTTGCAGTCTAAAACTCTAAAATCAAAGAATGTTCGATGTACATGGTTCATAATCTTGTATATATTGCGAATTGTGGTGTCTGCACATGCATTCATCTGTCTCGCATTTCGGCGGCCACTTCCCGTGCTGTGTTTGAAAAGCTGAGCACGCAGGCCCTCCACACAAACCCAAAGATCATCAACCTATCTGTAATGTGAAAGTGATAGACCCATCGACTCAGCTTCATCTTGGGAGACTACTCTACTAACCACTTTTATTATGACATCATCGTGGGTTCAGCCAGGGTAAATTTGTTTTTTGGCGAAGTGGAACTATTAATGGCTGGCCAAGCACAACATCGGACTGAAGGCGACTCGCACCAGTCGATATGACTGGTGCGAGTCGATATGATGTCGTCATCTCGTATCATAATGTCGTGCTGTGTTTGAAAAGCTGCGCACACAGGCAAAGCTCAACATTCATTTTTTATTGTCCTTTCCAGTAATCTTTGAAATCAACATGAACATTGGCATTAAAGTAGATTTAATACAAATCTTCATGAAGTAACACACAATTTAAAATACCGATATTTTGCACTCTTTTGAGACAAATCCAACCTCCACTGCCGGATGTTGCACCACAATTTTGCGGTGGACGGTATAAGTCGCTCAAAGCTTCTGGAATCTCAGTGAAACCAAGAGCGCAACATCATGAATCTTTCAGTGAAATAATTTAAATTGATAGATTAACTTAAACTTTTCCCATCACTGTGGACAGGTACTTTTACTGGGACCTAATATGGTTAGAAAAGTAACGTTCAAACCGGCACAATATTTAATTATAAGCGAGCACATAAATATAACTAGAACGGCACCTGGTAGAGTGATACCTCCGATAGGCTGAACAGTTTATGTTTTGTATTCCACTGGTAGGCCGGATCTGAATCCGGACCTGAAGCAAAATCGAATCGGTTTGTTCTTTTCACCTAACCGACTCATCCACCAAGTTTTATCATGACTTGTCCACAACTTTTTTGACATATCGTACTGTGCTGTATATCGTTTTTGGCTCCATCTCTCAATGGTGAAGAATAATTTTTAAAATTAAAAAATTATCGTATCTGGATCCAGTGTTTCACCAAAAGGGTGTTGGTGGTGGACTTTGTGTACCTTGCAGATACCTGTGGGTGTGGGCACAGAAAGAGCAGAATGTGCAAGACCAGAAAGTAGGTCGTAGAAGACAGAGATCACCAACCTGTCTGTGATGTAAAAGTGATAGACCCATAGACTCAACTTCATCTTGGGAGACTACTATAATGACCACTTTTATTACGACATTGTGGCTTCAGCCTGGGTAGTTTTGTTTGTTGGCCCAAGTGGAACTATTAATGGCTGGACAAGCCCAACATTGGACTGAAGACGATTTAGGCTCAAGGCTACTTTTGGTGAAAGACAATGTGAGATCTTTAACGCCCACACCAACTTACACGAGCAGATGATACACCCATCTTAACATCTATTGAAGGGATGGTGCACTGTGATGTAACTCCCTGCCTGCGAAGCACCAATCTGACAGTTTATAGCCAGGATGAGGATTAAACCAAGAATAAACAGCTCATAGGTAATTGTGGTAACTCTGCACCATCCTGTTAGACAATGGTGATATAATATAATATAATATATACGAGCAGCGACCCGTATAAAATCTGCGCAATGTAAAATGTGACTTCAAGTCCTCAACTCCAGCCCTCCACACAAACCCAAAGACATCAACCACCTCCCAAACCCTAAGTCCTCAACTTCCCCCTCCTATTAACAGAACTCAACCCTTGACCCCAAAGCCTCAATCTGCCCCTCCCAACTCTGTCCAATTTTTGGTCTCTCCCAATTCCCAACCCCAACTATGTCCTCACCCCACCCTCTCCTTCCTCTCAACTCCTCCTCCCACTCATAAAAGCAAAAGGGCATGCCAACATGGATCTTTACATATTTCTTCATTACCTCATCGAAACCGGAATATTTAACTCTTTCCCCTCCCCTATCATGCTATCACTGACTTCACAGAAACCGTGATCGAAACAGCAACAGCAGGACTCCTACATGTCCTGGCCCATCAATGGTCACCTGTCTAATTCACAATCCCATGAGATATGCAGAAACCCCATGGAATTGCAACTCTCAAGTGACCACAAACAGCCAAGTTGTGCCAATAAATGACCCTAAACCAATTATTTTCTTCCTGATGCATATGTATATATATATATATAGTATCGTTAAAAGTAAATGATGACGGTTGTTTTCTTTCACAATCTCACGAGATTCCCGAAACCCTTCAGACAAAGAATTTTCCAATGACAAAGATTTTATTGTCTCTGGTCAAGTAATTTAAGAGAAAACAGCTGGAAGTAATAGCAAGGACCCGTGGAACCTCGGTGGTAAAACCCTTGTTTGAGAGAATGCCACAGTTATTTGGGCAATGTACAGGCAACGGATCGCTGCCTCAATCGCTCCCAAAAATATCTGATCCAGGAACATGGCAACCAAAGCTCATTTTTGGTGAAAAATTTGCTTTCAAAATCCTCCAATACAGAGTTTGCCACGACCATGGATACGGGTGATCGCATTGCCATGCCGAAAATCTGTTGAGAGTGCTCTCCATTGTAAAGGAAGGTTGTACTCTTGAGGCAAGTTCTGAGTAAATCTGTGACGTCGTCCCAAGTCAAGTTGCTATCTCCACACCTCGTTTTCCATATGTTTGATTGTTCCAAACGTTCTCAAACGTTGGATTGTAAGGTCCACAGGGATGTTGGTGACCAGGGAAATCACATCAAAAGAAACCATGATCTCGTCGTCTCGTATCATAATGTCTTTCAATCTTTTTCACAAACTCAAAGCTGTTAAAACTGTTTTTAACTGTTCTTTCTGTTTTTCCAACCAATGTGTCAATGGTTCGTGCCAATTAGCCAAAGAGTCGATATGATGGTGCGTTTATGAAGGAGGCAATCGGTCTCAGCGGGGTATCTTGTTTATGTATTTTTGGTGACCCGTCTCGTCATGGAGCCAATCCCTTGTTGTCATACAATCTGTGATAATCTCAGTGACCTAGTCTGCCTTGTCGTTTTAATATTGACACATCTTGATTAATAGCCTGAATTTGGTGGAGGATCCTCATCCAGTTTCTGATAAGTGTTCGTATCTGCCAAAATTAAGACCATTTTTTGATTCTGTGTTTCCTTTTCATAACGACTACCGTTCTGCCTTTGTCATCTGGTGCAAAAAACCAGGTCGTCTCTTTCTTTGAGCTGTTTAAGTGTATTGTGTTCAATTCTTGTTAAATTGCTTTGTGGGTTTTATCTTTTTATGAAAACTTCAACCGTTTCAGAAACCCCATTGGTAATGTTCATGTCTTCAGCAGGGAGGTTTTTAATGTCTGACCAGAATGATTTAATTTTTTCATCTGGGTTATTTTTAATTTTTTTTGCATAAGTCTAACTTGGCAGTGCCTGGATGGGTTTGAGGGTAGAGGAGTAGCAGCTGAAATGTGAATCCTATCCAGGTTCCTCCTGATGACTTCATCTTTGCTTTTTGCTTGTTTTGATTCTTTCTGAAGACTCCAATGCTCGACTGCACCTATTTGATCTTCCATTTGATTTGAATTGAACTCATTTCAATCCCATTCTAAATTCAATTGAATAAAAATAAAATACGTCATGGGTTAGGGTCAGGTGTCCAATCAAAGCGGGGTTGCATCAAAACAGGACGTCTTGGTACCCGATCATCACTGCCAGCAGTTATAAAGTGGAAGTTCTAATAATGTCTCATTAATTACGTAACACACCAGTACACAAACACCACACAAAATACATTACACATAACCACACAAAACAAGTCCTGGCGAGGGTCTGCAATCTCCGATTGCTCTTTTTCTTGTTTTTAATGGGGGTTTTTTTTCATCATTTGCACTGGAGAGGAAGTAAAAAGATCAATTTTCTGTCATGGTAATCTAAAGTATAGCCTCTTGATTGTCGGTGAAGATGCTTTTACAAGGCATACATTTTGCATTTCACCAGGTGAAAGCGTTTATGGTGCCGTCGTTTGTGCGACACAAGTTCACGGAATCATAGGTTTCGTTAGACTGAATAGCAAAACATACAAGATGGAGGACCTATAAAATGGACCTTCATCTCAAAACCCACTGAACCGTGTTCCATTGAAATAACGAAGCGTAGAGTTTCAAATGGCAATGCTGCAACCACTCTTCAAAAGTTATTCGGGTGGTTGTTACCGGTCAGTAACAACACGAGCTTCTTGACATGGTGGGAAGCATCAAAAGGTCCCAAACATTGTGCTAGCATACTGTCTGCCATGTCAATCTCATCAGGCTTCAAAGGCCTTGCTCGAGGGAAGTCGTGGTTCATGCGATCAGTAAAAAGAACAGGGCTATCAGTCCTCTCAGACACTGATTAATACAGTCTGGGGCTTCTGTGGGGGTTAGGCAGTGGTTTCAAGGAAAATAATGTTGCTCTTTGAAGCATCAAGAAATTTGCAATTGTCTTCAGGCGTGTCCTGATGTCTGGAAAATATGATTAAATAAGTACATCATCTGATTATTGCACAATATCACTTCATTTTGCAATCTCGTGGTCATTGCACATTTTGCACAATCGTTCACAATGAAAATACTCGATGGGAAAACAAACAGAAAGATCTTGTTGAAAAGGGAAGTGAGCAAGGGCTGTTTGTCACTGGAATTTATTCTGATGGCACAGTCTCCACACAAGGAGAAACATCAGGAGGGAGGGGTATTTGGCAGACAAAGAGTCTCGCACAGCTGTCCTTCAATGTCTGTACCGGTAAAAATAGCCCCATCACAGTTCCATTATGATGACAAATGACCATTCCACTTTTGAATGTGAATGCGGCACTGGCAGCGCAACCGTTATGAAATTTATGCAACGAGCTCGCAGGTCTATGAAAAGATCCAATACTAGCTGGGTCAAAGGTGCGCATTCAATGCCAGTCGCTTCGTGTTTACTATTGAACACATGTACGGAGCGGAGACGGTGTCCGCGGACAGCAACCGATGGAATTAGAAAACCTCAGGCAGCTGACATATTTCACACTTGCAGCATCCGTCATATACAGATTACGGCGGCCATATTTTGAATAATTTCTGCCTTCGGAACTGGAAACCGATGGAGAGATCTTTAATGCAAAGGAATTTAAAGAAAAGCTGGGAGAAAAGTGCACGGTCGTAGTAATGTAGACATCAGAGCCACAAAAAGGCAGACATATTACACACCCTCAGGCCTGTTAGGCCTGTACTCTTGGGAGAGTGGGCATCAGGGCAATAATCCACTAAAAGCTTGACCATGGCTCATTTTACAACCAATAAATTACAGCAAGAAACAAGGGTGTACTGCAGGTTTTATTATTGCACTAATTAAAACACCAGACCTTTTTGCAATGATGGCCTTCTTGCTCATATAATGCCGTGCAAATGCATCCCCGGGTGCCCACTGTGCTCGCTTTTAAGGCACCTTTCCTGACTGCGTCGCAGAAACTTTAATTCAACTGCTGATGGAGGTTCAGCAAAAGTATCTGTCATTTCACACCGCCCTTTAACTTTTTCAGACTCCACATTTTCTCCCTTTTCGACCCGTCTCCTTCGGTGCGAATCTACAGCGGGCCAGAAGCTCCCCCGGACCACTCGCATTGCAGCCTCCGAGTGCAGGCCTGGGAGATCAGAAACGTCGACAGAGAAGGTAATTATGAGCAAATGGAGGACAAAATTACACTTGACGGCTGGATGAATGATCTGTGAAATAGCAGAGCTCCACAGGGTCAATAAAAAAGAATCGGCAAATGTGGGGCTTTCATATTTTACACGTGTCCGTGGATAAGGCGGGCTCAATGTATAAAGCTCGATCGCAATTATACATTTTAAAGACATCTTCTCAACGTCTGGGCGCTCCTTCGATATTGGACACCAAATGCATGGACCTGACAGCTTAAAGTTGACATGTAAACAGTCACTTGGACAAATCTTCTATTTGTCAACGGTGTTTAAGAGAAGCCACTTTGCTCTGACAAGCAGGTGCTATTTACATCAAACTTTTCAATTCCGGAAAGTGCTTCGGATGTTCTACCCAGATTTTCCCCACGTACAATTTTGAATTAGAAAAATCCTTGGCGACAGGATTTTAATGTGAATGTACAACTGCTCGCTGAGAGTGCTGAGTGTTTCAAAACGCACCGGTCTGTGTTGGTCTTAAGTCGCATGTACAGTAGATTTTCAACTTCCGCGAGAAATTTCAACCGATAGATTTTGGATGATGCACAAACTATTAACAGATGGGTTTTGTTCTTTCTTTCAAGCGATCCGTCCATTTGTTGCAAACTGTGGAACAAAAATGTGTTCATATCAGTAATAGAATGTAGTAGAGGAATCTCTGTTGATCAGCATGATGCAAAGGGAATTAATCCAACAGCTTGCTGACGACGATTTATAGAACAGATTCCAGAATCAATCTTATTGGTGTTTGGAAGAGTAAATCCCCCATATTCACAAGGGTTATGTTCCTGGAAAACCTCGCGAATGCAAAATTCACCAATATGGACACTTTGAGTTTCACCCTTTGAACCCTTGGCTCCTTGGACTTTCGGCTCCCCCACCCTGGGCTCCGTGGAGAAAAATCCGGCCACTCAAGTGTATGGAGGTTTGAATAGTGGATGTTAAACTGGCTGTATGGCTACATGGAGGTTTGAATAGCGGCCGGTAAACCGGCCACTAGGGTATGCGGAGGTTTCAATAGCGGCTTGTAAACTGGAAACTAGGGTATATAGAGGTTTGAATTGTGGCTTGTAACTGGCAACTAGGGTATAAAGAGGTTTGAATGTGGCTTGTAACCGGCCACTAGGGTATGTATATGTTTAATTGTGGCTTGTAAACCGGCCACTAGGGTATGCGGAGGTTTCAATAGCGGCTTGTAAACTGGCAACTCGGGTATAAAGAGGTTTGAATTGTGGTTGTAAACTGGCAACTAGGGTATAAAGAGGTTTGAATTGTGGCTTGTAAACCGGCCACTAGGGTATGTATATGTTTGAATTGTGGCTTGTAAACCGGCCACTAGGGTATGCGGAGGTTTCAATAGCGGCTTGTAAACCGGCCACTAGGGTATTTGGAGGTTTTAATAGCGGCTTGTAAACCGGTCACGAGGGCATTGGGAGGTTTTAATAGCAGCTTGTAAACCGGCCACGAGGGCATTTGGTGGTTTTTCATACCGGCTTGTAAACCGGCCACTAGGGTATGTAGATGTTTGAATTGTGGCTTGTAAACCAGCCACTAGGGTATGCGGAGGTTTCAATAGCGGCTTGTAAACTGGCCACTAGAGTATGTGGAGGTTTTAATAGCAAGCGGTAAACCGGCCACTAGGGTATGCGGAGGTTTCAATAGCGGCTTGTAAACTGGCCACTAGAGTATGTGAAGGTTTTAATAGCAAGCGGTAAACTAGCCGCTCAGGTGAATGGAGGTTTCAATAGCGACTGGGAAACCAGCCGCTGGGGTTCAAAGGGTTAATGGGGAAAAGGGGGTTATGTTCCCAGATAAGATTGGACATAGGGGGAAATGATCAATGTTGAACAACAATGATTAAAATAAATAGATTACAGTGGATAGAACAGTGTGTTTTTATTTACGTATGATGACGATAGTTTTGGAGGGAAGTCACAAGGATTATTCATGCCCATTGCGGATGCAATCACACCCATAGCAACCTATCTAACACATTTATTTTTTCACTCAAACTTTTCACTTTCTTCTGATCTTTCTCACGAGAGAAGGCCGGGGGGGGGGGGCGGATAAAAGGACAGGAATAAGAGTGTGATCTGCTTTGTGGAGTTGATAAAATATCAAAAAGCCCATAAGTAAAGATGGCGGAGCATTCTTAGGAGCAAAATAAACATAAATTGATCCAAGTTCACAAGTTGCAGCCACTAAGAAATCTGCACATAGCAGTGCCAATAGACTGACCTTGACAGAGTAGTGGGATACAATCAACTCTTTACAAAAGGTACTATGAGGTCTTTAAGACCCAAACAAGAGCGAACAGATAGGGTAGCCAGTTTATCATCTCCTCCAAAAATACTTTATGATCAGGAACAATGTGGGTTTGGTACTGAAGGGTTTCAATGATCAATGGCCCTGAGGCCCAACACCAATCAGCAACCATACATGTAGAACAGATCAGAATGCAGAACCATGATATTTCGGCAACAGGCAGTGCACTGCTCCCTCAGGTCACCCACCCCCCAATCCTTACCTGCAATCTCTCAATCTTTCCAAACCCAACCCTCTGACTTACTGGTTGCAGTGTTTCCCTCCACACTCCCCTCTTTTCTTGTTTATTCATTCCCTTGCTTATTGTGTCCAAGAGTTACTCTGCTGACCCACTGTCAGCTCAAACCCTCCATCACGTTGCTCTTCCATGAGCCTTGATCGTCGAGAGAAAACACAATGCAGTGAGTAGATTGTTTCACAAATTAGTGGACTGAGTGAGTGAGCATGCACAGGGTCATCTCAAATCATGTTTTTTTTTACTGTTTCTATCTTTAATGGCCGCAATCATTCCCATCATATCGTGGGGTCGGCCACAATCATTCTAACCTTGGGTTTTAGCCAAAGTCTTTCACGAACTGGTTGGGTGAGCCAGACACTTAGCGAAGTAAGATAGAGCATGAATTAGTAATTTGTTCAGAGTGCTGGCGATTGCTCACTCGCTCTTTGTGAAGGACACCATGGAATCTTGAACGTCCACCAGTTATACGTCCATCCGAGGGACGGCACACGTATTGATGAATCACTTTGCCTGCGAAACACCGGGATAACAGTTTATTGCTGGACCGAGAACCAAATCGCATATAAAATATAAAATCTCAACAAAAAAAGAAGCTACCATTGTCACACGTTGACCTCAAGATCAACCAATATACCAACTTTCCTATTTGTCATCAACAGCATCAGAACTGGTTATAGACCCGAGATCCATCAATAACTTTGGCACAGTTGAGCAAGTTGTCTCTGGCAAGAATGGTGGGGAAAAATACCCCCTAACCCCTGTACTACTTTTTATATTTCTGCATTCATCCTTTTATTCAGTACTCATTCGAAATTCCACGTTAAACCGTCACAGAGCTCTCTGGTGTGGACGTTCTGGGTACTGAACATAAAACCAGGACTGAGAGAGGTGGTTATGGTTGGATTGGAAGGGGCATTTTGTTCCACCATTCCTGACCGGAGAGGATTGCCCCCACCTTACTACATTCACCGGTTCCTTGAGAAGGAGCAGGACACTCCGGGTGAAATTTTATTTCTTTACCGCAACGAAGGGTGACATGAAACTAGCTTTCGCCTTGCAATCATATTCCCATTCAGCACACTGGCTTGTAAGGCAAACTTTTCCGTACTTCAATATCCATTGCAGAACAGATGGGGTGATTGTAAAGAGCCGGTTTGGTTGTACCTTTTATCATGGGTGAGAGACTCAATTAGGCCTGGAGTTATATCAAGCTTCTACCAAAAATTCCCTGACTTGTCCTGCCTTTACTGAAGTGCAGAAGGCTGAATTTGCCAGGAAAATAAATAAATAAATAAAATGGCCTCCCTTGTGCAAGGCCATTTGGTCTTAGGAGTGAGATTTCGAGAATACGCCGCTCAACTACAAATACAATAATCTATATCATGGAAGACAATGCATGAAAATAGGATACTCCCCTTAAGGAACCGGAACACTCTGAGGTGCCATTCTCCGGGCATCATCATTAGGCATGTGTTCTAAATCAGGTGTATGCATGCAAGCTGAAAACTCATTTTGCCATAGTATCCTGCCAATTCGTTCCCGAGTTGTCTATGCTGGTGCCCCATACTGATTTTTGTGTTATGAAATTTATGGGTTTTCATTTCTCTGACACCGAGCCATTTTCTGCATGAATGCTCGATGGCCGTGGCCTCATCCCTTGTTCTGCACTCTCACTCCTTTACTGCTTCCTTCATCCTCCACCCCCACCCATTCCATCCCCACCACCTCTTCTCTCCTCAGTGTCGTCTAGGTCACGTGAACGCCGACGCATGTGCACACCACTGCTTCCATCAGTAACCGACGAGTGCACACAGTACTTTGTGCATCAAGAGGAAATCACTTTGGTTGGTGGACAGTACAGGAAGGAACTTGCATTTCCATCGCCTATCTTTTTGTAAACACGATTAGATGACTTTTAAAGAGATGCTTGGAGAGCAGAGTGTACTTTGTGAACCAGTTGGGCTGTCTTGAGTCTGAAAAGCAATGCTGGAAATGGTAATGAGTAAGTGGTTGAGGCCTGGGTCTGCAGGATCCGTTGAGGCGTGTTAGGTACAACGACATGAGGGTGACATGTTTAATATGATGAGGGATTTTAAACATGTTAAATATGACACTTAACTAAGGTGCAGTCAGTACAGGTTTTAACCAATTTATTCACTTGACATTGCTCCAGCACAGAGCCAAGCACTTCGACGTTCCACGCTCACTGTAAAAAGTGCTATTGAGCCCAGATAGTGCCAGCATAGCATCTCATGAAAACAATGAAGCTCGAAACGTAATTTATTTAAACTGCTGTGCCATTCACTACGAGCCCTGAAAGAGGACGACGTCTTCCTCCTGTTAAGCATTTGCACTTCCTTCAGCACACAGGTGTATTTCAAACAATTGTGAGTCACTCAATGCGAGATATAGGCCCACACAATCCCATTACAGAACACAAGGGTCTGAAGACCTTGTTTATATTTCAATATGCAGGTTATGTCAAAGTCTGATAAATTAGGTAATGTCAACAACTGGCACAGTTTGCTTTTTTTAACATTTTTTTTTTCTTCCGGAACCACCTTGCTTTTCACGTCATTTGCTCCTTCCAAGTATCAAAAAAAAATTACCTGCAGCTAATGTTTTCATCCTTGCTCCAAGGTCATCACCTTCCAGGCCATGGTTGGTGCACGTGATTCCAGCTGTAGTCAAATGAATGCACTGGAGGCAGGAATGCTGCTTTCCCATGCAAGGAGCAGATCAGTGAACATGTAAAAGTTGCCTTCGCTGCACAGAGAGAGATAGCTAACTTCTGTCTGACACCACGTCTTGAAATGGTCGAGCGAAGGAGATGATCAAGATGTGATCGAATGTGTGCATTAGCACGTTTGAAATGGCCATTGGGTAAACTGTTTTTTATTATTCTTATTATTATTATTATGATTATTATTGATACAAGGCTCAATGAGGAACTTGTAAATAAATCACATGCAGGACAAAGACATAATACAAGTCAATATCAATGCTCTCTTACATGAATTTCAAGGACAAAACTAGAACAGCACTCGGTAGAGCGCATACCTCTGCTAGGTTGAACAGTTTATGTTTTGTATCCCCCCTATAGGCCGGATCTGCGTTCAGATCTTCACCAACATCTAATCAATTCAGCCTTGTCGCACACCCAACCTGTCCACCAAGTTTTGTCCAAATCCGTCCGCAACTTTGAGAGATATCTTGCTCACAGACAGAAAAACAGACAAACAGGGGCAAAAACATAATCTCTATCTACCTAAGGTGATGGAGGAAAAAATATGGTGGATGGGTTTTGAACCTTAGCTCCCTGCATAATGAGCCAGAAAGATGGGTTCCCTTACAAAGAACTTCAATGCAGGAGGTCATTAGGCCAATCAAGCCAGCACAGTGGCTGCTTGTCTGTGATCTATCCTATATAAATGCTGAGCGTCAAGCAAGGAAGCAGCACATACCATTTTTTAAGTCTTTGGTATGACTCTGTTAGGGATCAAACCGCTGACCTCCCAGCCTCAGAGGGGATTCTCTAACCATTACACCACCGTGTCTGACTGGTCAACTAACAGGCCAACATTGCTCAGTCAATGGCCACTGCACAGTCTATAATGAGCAGATTGTGGGCAAAGTACAAACAAATTTTCGACAGCCGATAGACGTCGAAGTGGGGCACAAAAAGTAACCAAGGTGAGGCACGACGCAGGACTTGTCAATTTAGCCCTGAGAAAGCGCACTCCTAATGCAATGTATATCAAGATGCATCAGTTCAAAAGCCTGATCCGGCTACGATGCATCAGAAATTGCCCAAGATGTCGTGGTTTGCATGGAAAACGCTCCAACATTCCCATTTACGATGAATAAAATCATTCTCGTCAGGCTCGACTCCAACGGAGCCGTGACCAACTTATATGGACAGCAGCAAGATGGGATGTCGAGATGAAACGATTCATGAAACCACAAAATATCAGGAGCATTCACGTGAGTGTGGCTGGGGCATCACCACGAGCATCAGCCACGGTCGATGGTCAAGAGGGCGATGACAACCATAAACTACAAGGGCACTTGGTAAAGCGCATACCTCTGCCACGTAATGCCTGATCCAGGAGAACATATCGGGCCCAATACATTTTTGAAATATCATGCTATACAGTTCTACATCGTTTTTGGCCCTATCTCTCAATGGTGAAGAATCTCTTTAAAAATTAAATAATTCTTGTATCCAGATCTGGATCTTCACCAAAATCTAATCAGTTCGTCCTTGTCACACCCCGAACCTGTCCACAAAATTTCAACCGGATCCGTCGACAACTTTTTGAGATATCCTGCACAGAAACAGACAGAAAGGGGTGAAAACGTAACAAGTAGCCATCCGTAACGTAACGTAACGTAACGAGAAAACGTAACCCCACCCCCGTCGCCCTTCGGTGACGGAGGTAAAAATCTCAGCACTGTACTGAAAAGAAAATGCCAATTTTTAATTTGTTATTTGAGAATCTGTGAAAGTAAAGTATGCTTTAATTCATCGTTAGCAGCATACATGTGTACCCACACACCTTAATGGGGAAAAGGATCATCCAAAATAAGGACTGCATAAGATAAATTCAAGTCTACTCATGTGGAACTGCTTTTGCTTTAAGGCTCCATCTATTTTTGACATCTCTTTTGAAGGAGGAAATTTTTGAAATTTAAAAAATAAAAATAAAAATGTCTTTTTTACTCGAGCGAAGGAAAAGCAAATCCAGAAATAATGTAATTGAAGGTGAAATGAATGACAAGAGAAACATTGAATGAGAACATTGTGTACATCAGGCAATCAATAAAGCATTCTGGGTGTACGGTTGCAAATTAGAGAAGTCGTCATGCATGGTCTCAGTATCTCGTGGTCTTGGCTTATTAGCAAGTTTAAAATGCATCTATTTTGTACGAGGGTTGGCAGATGGCGTAAGGTATGCACACGAACCTCTCAGCTGTCGAGCCTGGGTTAGAATCCAGACCAAGGTATAAAATGTCGTCCCGGTGTTTTACAGTCAGGGTGATTCATGAATGTGTATGCCGCTCCTTGGACTGATGTCAAACTGGCGTCCCGTCTGTTGGCATTAGTTGGTGGATGTTAAAGATCCCACGGTGTCCTTCGCAAAGAGTAGGCGAGCTATCACTGGCACCCTGAACAAGTAACAAATTCCTACACTAACTACTGTTGTGAAGGCAATGACAAACCACCCAGTATATGTATATGTATATATATCGACTGGTCTGGTCTGGTCGGTTTGGCAGTGATTGGGTTTGAGGTGCCGGAGATCGACTGGTCTGGTTGGTCGGTTTGGCAGTGATTGGGTTTGAGGTGCCGGAGACTCGACTAGTCTGGTCTGGTCGGTTTTTGAGGTGCTGGGTATGAGCAATGCTCGTCCAACGGCGGCAACCTTTTTCCTTTCCGAAGCATATATCGAGCACCTTTACCTTAACCTTCTGGAGCGTCCCAGGACCTTCCTCTGGCGCTTCGGTTCCTTGCCAGAAACCTTCGAAGGTGCAGGGCGTTTGGGCGCCATCGTGGGGCTTGGAGAAAAAACGTAGAAAATATTCGAAGTTCACAAGCGAAACTTTGTCTCGTGCGTTGTGTGACTGGTCGAGCACCACGCGTTATAATTTATTGCTTAAATAATTTATATTTATACATTATTACCGCGATGTACCGGGGGAATCCGCAGAAAAATTAGTTACGTTCCAAGGGAAAACCCGCGATGAACCGGGGCGCGATAGGTGAACCGCGATGAAGCGGGGGTTGACTATTATATATATATATATATATATAATTCCAGCAATGTGTGTGTGTGTGTGTCTGTGTGGGTGTGTGTGTGTCTGTGACCGCTGTTTCTCGACAACCACTGGTCCGATCTAATTGAAACTTGCCAGGTAATTGCTGGGGACCTGAGGATGTGCCTTTTCAAGGTTTTATATTAATCGGACAAGTGCTTCCCAAGTTATGGCCATTTATTTACCAAACCAATAACAGACAAGTTGCTGCGGTCATTTATTTACCAACCAATGTCAAGACACGTTGCTGCGGCCATTTATTTACAAACCAATGACAAGACACGTTGCTGCGTAGGCGTGGCGATGGGGAGAGAAGGGCGCCATTTAGTTACCGTGGTGTAGGAGTGGCAATGGTCAATGGCAGCGAATGTCATGGCAAGCAAAGACAGGGAGGGTAAACTTGATTTTAATTTGGATTTTAATTAACTCTGTGTGTTTCAGTATCACAGCAGTTGTTACTTCAATGCAAGCGATAATTCGTGGAATGCATGTGAACATTCCGTACGGGCACACACCACTTTCGGATAGTGATGACTTACTGTTTATAATAATTTCTTGATTTCTTATCACATTTATAGATAAACACAATGCCCCAATCCAGTCGTCATTTACGAGAGCGAAGGAACGGCATATGTGTTGTTTTGAAAGTTTTTTTTGGGGGGGGGGGGGGATTGCACGTACGGTCACACATGTACGGCCACGCACGTACGGGCACGCGAGAGCGAAGGAACAGCCTGGTGGTGTTGTTGTTTCTGGCACGCGGTTTGAAAGATTTTTTAAATTATTTTTATTTTTGCATGTACGGCCACACACATACGGGCACGCACGTACGGGCACGTACTAGTATATACATATAATTATATATATAATATTAATATGATTATAAAATATTCATTATGTAAATATAAAATTTAATATATATATATATATATATATATATAACCTTTGCAAAGAAAGGGCTTCAGTAGCAGACGCTCTGGAACAGAATATGGTGCATCAGAATCGGAATCAATTTTGTATGAACCTTTCACAAGATAACGAACATGATGCAACAAGGCTGAATAGACTGTGACGCCATGCAGGCAAGGTCATAGTCAAAGCACAAATAAAATGTTGGTGGACTAATGGTCTCTCTTCAACCAGAGATGGAATGGTCAATACATGGTTCAAATAAGCAATTAATAAACTGATCGACATGAAAAATGATCAAGTAACATTTGAGCAGAGAAAAATCATCTCAGAGTGTTTAACCCTTGTTCGGATTCACCCTGGATAAAAGGAGACGAGATTCTCCGTCTGTAACGCTTTATTCTAAAGAGTTTCAGCTTTCATAGGATAACGCAAATGGCACAGTCGGAAAGCTAATAATCCATTTACTTGGAACAAAAATTTGTTCGTTTAATCACAAGTTTGCCTCTTTTAAAATCCCGTGTTTCAGGGTTTAGGAAGAAGAAGCAGCGGGACCTCGAGCTTTAATGTAGCAGTTCCTGTAATGTATCCAAGTTTGAATATAAAACATAAATTCATGCTGCACCCATGTTCAGCCTCATGCATATTTATGCTACGCCAATGTGTCGGGTCATCTCCTCTGCAAGTGGGGAGTCAGTTTGCCCTGTCTTGTGAGACATGTGCATGTATTTGGAAATGGCACGGTTTTTACCGACACACTTGGAATGTTTTAAAAAAAATTTTAAAAGGTGATTTGAACCTCTGCAAGTGTTGGTTAAACTGCCTGGATTAAACTGCCTGGAGCATTCTTTATTCAAGATACTGGACACATAGAGTAAGTCGTTCCAGAATAGTTCCAACTTTACATTTATTATTATAGTTGACAGCAAGAACATTATAAAAGGCCATGGAAGGAGCACAGAAAATTATATGTCTAGAAATACATCTCAAAGACACAGAAAAATATATAAAAGTACGGGTGACTAACAGCGCTGATTTAATTCAACAACAATACCAACAACAACAACAACCACTGCACTCATCATTCTGAGCGAGTCTTTCGTGCTCATCATTCTGAGCGAGTCTTTCGTGCTCATCATTCTGAGCGAGTCTTTCATATTCATCATTCTGAGCGAGTCTTTCATATTCATCATTCTGAGCGAGTCATTCATACTCATCATTCTGAGCGAGTCTTTCGTACTCATCATTCTGAGCGAGTCTTTCGTGCTCATCATTCTGAGCGAGTCTTTCATATTCATCATTCTGAGCGAGTCTTTCATTTCATACATTCTGACGAAGTCTTTCGTACTCATCATTCTGAGCGAGTCATTCGTACTCATCATTCTGAGCAGTCTTTTCGTCTCAATCATTCTGAGCAGTCCTTTCGTACTCATCATTCGTTTTCATGTTTATAGTGTTTACGGATCTGGAAACCATGTGCATTCAACATACAGGTCCCAAAAGTTAGTTATGCTGTTAAGTACATGTGAGATAGAACCCCTCCTTTTGTCTAGTGAGAGTCAAAGGTGTGCGTTGCGAGGTTCTTTTAGCTGGGTTATTACATCTAACAAACCAAATATCCTCCAACGAAACATCCAATGGTACCATCGCGCTTGCAGCCCTCGGTTTCGTGGGCCACAGAGCTTTCCGTCGCTTCGCTGATGGGACTTTTAAAGGCGGTGGGGAGGGGGGGAGTGGGAGGGGAGGAGAGGAATGGAGAGGTGGAAGGAGGAGAGGGGGAGAGAGAGAAAAACATAAGAAGGTGAGAGGGTGGAGAGAGGGTAAGGTGAGAGAGGGAGAGTGGAGAAAGAGGGAGGGGAGAGTGAGGCGGGGGAGAGGGGAGGAGGGGATTCCGGCAGATGTGATGTCCAGTTTAACGTCCATCCCGAGAGACGACACACACATTGATGAATTACCCTGCCAGAAATTTTTGTTATTAGCACCAGTGAGTACAACCCATCACTACACTGATTGGGATGTTAGGGGGGGGCGATAAAGGGGAGGCGAGGGTGAGAGAGTGAGTGGAGTGGGAGATAGAGAGAGAGAAGAGGTGGGAGAGATAGAGAGAGAAAGAGAAAAAGAGAGAGATATATGGGAAGAGAGAGAGAGAGAGAGAGAGAGAGAGAGAGAGAGAGAGAGAGAGAGAGAGAGAGAGAGAGAGAGAGGTGAAGAGGTGGATTGTGGGAGGGGAAGAGGGTGAGGAGAGGGAGAGGGGTGAAAGAATGAGATGGGTGAGGGAGGGATGTTGGAGGGGGTGTGGGGTGAGAGAGGGAGAGGAGTGACAGAGGGAGAGGGAGAGGGGTGAAAGAATGAGATAGGTGAGAAGGGATATTGGAGGGGGAGTGGGGTGGGAGGGGGTGAGGGGTGAGAGAGGGAGAGAGAGAGAGAGTGGTGGGAGAGGCAGAGATGAGTGGGGGAGAGGTTTATGTGACAACCTGTCATCTGCATATACTGAAGATGACAGTGTATAGCTGGGTCGAGATTCAAACACAAGCGAGACAGCTTCGAGTAAGTATGCATATCATACCATAATGTGGTGATTCATTGCTTTTTAACAACAGAAAACATTTTTTCCTCATTGTAATCATCTAATTTATTTTGCCTTCCTAACTCCAGATGTGTCCTCACAGAGAACTGAGCTGCCGTATTGCCATCGAAGCTTGAAGACCTCTCGCCTGAGTGGCTTAACCATTCAAGCAAGCACTCCAAGAAAACTGTTGAAGAAACTTTTAGAAATGAAACGTTTAATTTTTAGCTCGCCTGTTCGAAGAACAGAGAGCTATAGCGATACCCCCGGCGTGAGCGTCAGCGTCAGCGTGAGCGTGAAAATGTTAAAGTTTTTGGTGCAAGTTATTTCCTTTCTAATGTTTTTATCTTTAGACTAGTCTTTTAAAAATGATAAATGTATAAACAGGCGAGCATTGGGTGGCTTTGACACCAACTCTCTGGTTATGTATGCATCTATCTATGCTGAAGTGACATATCATGAAAGATCATACAAACAGGGGACACGTGGTGTAAAATACAATTGCACATTTTCAGTGAGCAAACCACCGCCTGTTGCACCGCATGACAATGTGGGGCCAAATACAGGTGAATGGGTCCTGAAATTTGTTGAAGTTAATGGATATATTAACTGAGAGTGAAACTATTGCAGAATGTTCGCCAAGTGACTTAAGCACTCAAGCAAGCACTCCAACAAATTGGTTGACAAGGAACAGCTGGCTTGGCAAGCAATTACGGATTAGTGATCCGAATTGGACAAATGAGCATTTATTTTTTCAGCAATCGGAACTACTGTTGTAGTCAATAAAAAAGCTCAAATTTTGAAATTCGTTTTAGATTAAAAGATTCTCGAGGTTATGGCATGTGCGGAAATGACATGAAGCCACGAACGCTGGTGTCTCCGGGCATTTTTAAGCATTGCATAGTATCCAGCGATTTTATGCTATGATGAACAGGCTTTCAATCATATGAGTGAGGAAGGTGAAAAAAAAACTTTATCGTGAAGAAACTGTTGCACCCTGTCCAAGTCAAGGCATTGCTGAGCAAGCCAAAAAAATGGTGAATTGAGACCCCCGCGAAGGACAGCGGGGTGACCAAGGATGAGCCTTGATAAAGGATAATTAAATAAGGCCGTTAATTATCTTCAAAAGGGGTGTCTAAATTAGCCTAAACACCAAATTTTCATTCCTCTACTTCCTTGGAGCTCCCTTACTATGTGTACAAAGTTTCAGGCTGCTAGGTTTCATGGTTTTGGAGTTATGGAGGAAACACACACACACAGCACACGACACACATACTCACTGAATGTTGACTGACACACTGACACACACTGACATTTAGTATTATGGATTCCCCAATACAACTCGTCGCTTTGCTGACGGGACTATTAAGGGGGGGTGGGGGGGGAGAGAAAGAGGAAGGGGAGAGAAGAGAGAGAGAGAGAGAGAGAGAGAGAGAGAGGAGAGAGAGAGAGAGAGAGAGAGAGGAGAGAGAGAGAGAGAGACAGAGAGAGACAGAGAGAGAGAGAGAGAGAAGAGAGAGAAAAAGAAAGGCCAGTGAGAGGGAGAGAGGTCAAGAGAATGGAGAGGGGTGGAAGGGATATAGAGAGGTGGGAGAGAGAGGGATAGGGGTGAGAGAAGCAGAGGGGTGAGAAAGGGAAGTGGGGAGAGAGGGGAGGGGAGAGGGGGAGAGGAGAGGGGGGATTTCAGCAGATGCAACGCCCAGTTTAACATCAATCCGAGAGACGCACGCACATTGATGAATCATCCGGCCTGTAAAACACCGGGAGGACATTTTATAGCTGGGTCGTGATTTGAACCCAGGCTAGACAGCTCTTCCACAAGCCTTGAAGATGTATACAAAAAAGCTCTCCTCTTCACTCTTCAGCTACCCTGGTCCAATCACTCTCCATTCTGCTGAAAAAGCATTTCCCCACTTATTCCCACTGTACCTCTTCATGATCTCAAATATCTCTATCAGATTCCCTTTCTATCTCTACATGACATAGAAATCGAGACAGAAGTTTGGAGCGTCATTCGTTGAGACTTGCAAGTGACGCTTGCCTCCATTCTGGTAGAAAAGGCTGTTGGTTGTTGTAATGTTTAAGTGCAAAGGAAAATGGCTATTTTTCAACCATGATGCAAGTAAAAAGTCACCACTTTACATTAGCTGCCACCAGTTAAACGGGCCTATGGTGGTTAATTGGAATGAAGTCAGTAAAAGGTGGTTGACTTTTATGTACAGGTAGTTGTTGTCTCATGAGATGCATTCAATAGTACAACGATGGTTGTGGTGCTCTGAAAGTCCGTAGATACAGAGTATCCATATTTATGGTGCTTTTTGATTGCCGACATAACTAGTTTGCTGAAGCGCTCTTTAAGTCAGCATTGTTTAATCGTAAAGGGTTGCACCTTATACAACTCAGTAACCTGCAGAAAGAAGGAGACATAAATCCACAAAAAGCTCAATAAAGACGGTCATTTGTAGCAATTTGAAATCCTGCCACCTTTCGCAACATTTGATACTCTGCACTTAAGCCGTTCCATGAGTCTAGGATTATTCAACAAATAAAACCAGACAAAGCTGCTTCTCATGGATCTCGAAGACGAGGGCCCCGCACTTGTTGGTGGGTGACATGCCTTCGTTCCCACTGAGTTACCATGCTGTTGATGGTTACAATAGCAGCATGTCAGTTTTCAGCGCAGAACGGGGTCGATCCAGAACCAGAGATCATGCCTTGGGTGAGAAGGGACACGCAGTGAGTTAAATAACTCTGGCTGGGTCGGGATGAACAAACTGAACTGTTACCGAAACATGCTGTTGTTGGTGTGTCAGCCTTCAGTGCCACTGTGGAACATTGCTTGGATAACAAAGATGGATGTCCTCATCGAGGATGCAGACCGCAATCGCGTCCCCCCGAAAAAAAATTGGGAGGTGTAGATTTTCTATTGAAATAACAAAATAAATAAAGGGATGAATAAATAATAAAATTAATCAAATCTCCTATAACACTCTACAGTCATAACATAACACTCTAACACTCTACAGCAAAAGCTGTACAAATATATAAATAATTTCAGGTGGTATGTCGGTCAAGGTGAGGGTCAAGCATGTAAAAATAAATAAATAATTCAAAGTGGTACTTCGGTTGCGGTGATAAATAAATAATTCGATGCTGCATGTTGCTAGTGAAGATGGGAGGATGTATATAAATAAATAATGGTTCCTGAAAGCATATACAATTCTGTATTATTCTCTCCGACAAAAAAATAGATGTTTAAATTATCTTAATTGACGAGCGAAAGTTTATCCTACAACTTTTGGCTGTGACCCCAAAATAATTTGGCAAGCCTCGTGCCCAGGCCGTGTGTGCAGACTATGAAAGAAAGGTGTCCATTCATTTTTGAGCCGAGGCTCCGGACAGGTGGACGGACGGAGAGCACCCAAAACATGAGCCCCCAGGTAGGCGGACAACCCAGTTGTGGCTAAAATAGAGAGCATTGCATACTGGAGGGTTCAAGTGGAATCCAACTAGTCATCCTGGGATAGGTGAGAAGCTGTAGATCCACCAGGGTCAATCATGAGATGTGGTTCCTTTTGTGGGAGTGAAATAGACCTGGATGAATAGAATATGTCAGGTTTCATGAGTAGGCACAAATACCTTTCAGGAACACACACACACACACACACATCATATTAAACAATTGGGTCCCGTTATTCAATTGTTGAATAGACAGGTTAGTCTCAAAGGGCTGCACTCGTACCTGCGATGAAGAAAACTCTCCCAATTGCCCGTGAAAAATGTGAAGTTCCCTCATCCTACATCACAGCTGCCTCTGGTATGTCATGCTGACTCCGCACCTCGCAGGCTGTGCTGCACGCTCAGGAGTCAGGATCTTAATGCAAGCAGACTGGCGGACAGTCCATGTGTCTGGAGATCAACCATTACATCTGGTTCAGCGATGCGGCAGAAACTATCAAATGCATACTTGCAGCATGTCTTCACCAGGATCTAGGGAGATGCGAGAGATCTGCCGCTCTCAAAATGTCGCAAACGCGCAGGTGCTGTCACATACCTGGCCGCACATTACGCACCAAAGGAGGTTATGTATAACACAGTGCTCTTGATAATGGGTGAGCCGAGGGTTTCGATTTGGATCGCAAGTTTTACTTGGTTGTAGAAACTGTGAATTTACGTTTGCACTCCTATATGTGTACAGGATCAATTGAAGTGTTATGACGTTTTCAGCTCACCTCCTTGCCAGCATCACCCTGAGCATACAGAGTGAGGAATTATCCCAGAGAAGCTGTCGGCCACCATTTTCATCCATCGTATTCAAACAACGTACGTGCTGCCCTATCTGATAACACTCTTTATTTTTCCCTCGAAGCCGGCAGATGGATTTCGAGTTGAAGAATGCTTAATGACTGGTTATCACCTTATGCTGCCCTGAAAGCCCTGTTAATGAATATTGATCTGACGTTGAACTGACAGCAGCAGTTTTAACACATATTTTGCTATGCTATCACATGCAGCTGGCTGTCTGGAATGGTGCATTATCGCTAAAGTCACTACTTGTTTGTGGTTAAAAAGTCGTGATTAAGACTTACAGTTCTCATGGAGCCAACGGCGTAAAGAACGTTTCATATTTGTTTTTGAAATGCTACACAATGCTCACAAAGCTGATAATTGGCATTGAAATATCCATGATGTAGTTATGGGTCACGCGGGAAATGGGTCGCATACAATGATCAAGATAATTTATTTTTTTAAGTCCACCGACTGACCATCCTCTGCTTTGATGCAATGTCATGTAGATTTGGGAATGGGATGTTGATGGACTATGCACAAAGGCATTTGAAATAGGCCGCTGGCTCGGCATGAGCAATATTCAACTAGTCATTCAGATGTCCTCTTCATCCCAAAATGAAAGTGGGTGGTTAACTTCAAATGCATCTCTTCATTTATTTCTATACACGAAGCCTGGTGTTGGCTTAACAGTTAAGGTGGCTGGTTTAAGATTCAAGGGTCTTGAGTTGAAGCCCCTGTTTTTTTTCTGTTGAATTTACACCGGGTGGGGTTGACTCAGCCTGTCATCCTTCTGAGGTTGACAAAAAAAATACCATCTTCCTGGTAATAGGGGGCATTGCATCAGCGGCACAGCCATGCCCCCAGAAGATGATGCAACAAAGCAACCATAGGCTACATACAAGTAAATAAAATAATTTATATACACTTTACCATCACCACAACAAACACACACCTTTGAATTATTTATTTATTTACACAGCCTTTACTTTTATGAGGCTGGCAGGAAAGCCGAAGAGGTACATACAGTCACCTTTAAGTTGTCTAGCCTGGGTTGGAATCCAGACCAGCTACAAGCTGCCATCCTGGTGTTTTCCAATGTGTCATGTGTGCCATCCCTTGGATGGACGTTAAACCTAGGAGTCCGTCTGCCGATATCAGGTTGTGGATGTGAAAGATCCCATGATGTCCTTCGTGAAGAATAGGTGAGCTATTGCCGGCACCCTGAACAAGTTACAAGATTCCTGCCTGAACTACTTGCTGGGAAAGCAATGGTAAACCATCCATTATATAGCCTTGCCACAAAACTGCTTTCAGGTGCAATGAACTTGCCTTCGGGCAGAGTACCATCATCCAAATTACCTGCTTATGCAATCTATACTAATAAATGTCAGTGTGTGTGTGTGTGTGTGTGTGTGGTGTGTGGTGGTGTGTGTGTGTGTGTCTTCATATCTCCAAAACCATGAAACCTAGCAGCCTGAAACTTTGCATGTATACGAAGAAAACTCCAAGGAAGTGCAAGAGTGAAATTTGGTGTTTGGGTTAATTAAAACACCCCTTTTGAAGATAATTCACGGCTTATTTAATTATATCCTCATCAGGCGATCTCGGCCACGACACTATGGGGTCTTGAAGCTGTTTCCCAGGTAACCTCGATGGGGTCTGAAGCCGCCATGTTTTTTGGCCTGCTCAACCATGCCTTGACTTGGAACAGGCCGCAACGATTTATTAACGATAAAGGTTTTTTTTTCAGTTTCTCACTCATATTATTCGAAAGCTGTTTCTCATTGCTACGAATCGCTGGGTACATCACTTTTGTAAGTACGATAGTTTCATATTCGAGCTTGGAGCGATTTCATGCATTATTTGATACGATTTTCCACGATCCACTCTCATGGACTAATTGAATGTATATCTTCAAAATATTATTTCGGTTTTGAGGATCGGATATCGTCCTGACTAAATAAGTGTCGAAATCTGGAGTGAAATCTGATAATTTAAGGAAATAAACGAGTCTTATGCCTATATGGTTTAAGCAAGCAAGGCGATGTTCCCTCCTCCAAACATCACAAGAAAATGTGTACCTTCCAAGGCATTAAACTTATCTTTTTCAACGTTCTGACAATTATATTGAGTGAACAAAAAAAATTGAGTGGTTCGTGTCCATCGTCCTGAGTGAGTGGTTTGTGCTCTGTGCCCTGAATGAGTGTTTGTGCTCTGTCGCCTGCTGAAGAGTGGGTTCGTGCTCTGTCACCTGAGCGAGTGGTTCTTATCCACGCCCGAATGAGTGGTTCATACTCCATGCGCCTGAACGACGTGGTTTCGTGCTCATCACCTGCTGACCGGGAGTGGTTTTCGTGCTCTGTCACCCTGACGATGGTTCGGCCTGTCACCCTGACCGAGTGGTTCGTGTTCTGTCACCTGACCAAGTGGTTCGTGCTCTGTACCTGACGAGTGGTTTGTTCTGTCACCTGAGCGGATGGTTCATACTCC
This sequence comes from Eptatretus atami, assembly GCA_035128595.1. Lineage (NCBI taxonomy): Eukaryota > Metazoa > Chordata > Myxini > Myxiniformes > Myxinidae > Eptatretus > Eptatretus atami. The sequence goes on along the minus strand of CM068966.1, from coordinate 74,318,042 downwards.
ATCGCCTAGAATGAGTGGTACGTGCTCCGTCACCCTGAGTGAGGTGGTTCGTGCTCTGTCGCTATGAGTGAGTGGTTCGTGCTCCGTCCCTGAACGAGGTGTGGATTCGTCCTCTGTCACCCTGACCGAGTGGTTCGTGCTCTGTCTACCCTTTGAGCGAGTGGTTTCAATTACCTCCATCGCCCTGAACTGAGTGGTACGTGCTCCGTCACCCTGAGTGAGTGGTTCGTTGCTCTGTCGCCTATGAGTGAGTGGTTCGTGCTCCGTCCCCTGAACGAGTGGTCGTCCTCTGTCACCTGACGAGTGTTCGTGCTCTGTCACCCTGAGCGAGTGGTTCATTGCTCTGTCGCCCTGACGAGTGGTTCGTGCTCTGTCACCCTGACCGAGTGGTTTCGTGCTCCTGTCACCCTGACCGAGTGGTTCGGCTCTGTCACCCTGACGAGTGGTTCGTGCTCTCACCCTGACGAGTGGTTCGTGCTCTGTCACCGTGACCGAGTGGTTCGTGCTCTGTCACCCTGACGAGTGGTTTCGTGCTCTGTTACGCTGACCCGAGTGGTTTGCTGCTCTGTGTCACCATTGAGCGGAGTGGTTCATACTCCGTCGCCCCTGAACGAGTGGTACGTGCTCCGTTACCCTGAGTGAGTGGTTCGTGCTCTCTTACCCTGAGCCGAGTGGTTTCATACTCCATCGCTCCTGAACGAGTGGTACGTGCTCCTGTCACCCTGACGATGTGGTTCGTGCTCCATCACCCTGATTGAGTGGTTCGTGCTCTGTCACCCTGAGGCGAGTGGTTATACTCCATCGCCTGCTGAACGAAGTGGTATGATGCTTCCGTCACCCTGCTGACCGAGTGGTTCGTGCTCTGTCACCCTGACAGAGTGGTTCGTGCTCTGTCACCTGAGCGAGTGGTTATAATACTCGTCGCGCCTGGACCGAGTGGGTTCGGTGCCCTGTCACCCTGGACCGAGTGGTTCGTGCTCTGGTCTGTCACCCTGCCGAGTGGTTCGTGCTCTGTCACCCTGACGAAGGGTTTCGTGCTCTGCTTCACCGCTGACCGGACGGTGGTTTCGTGCCTCCTTGTCAACCGTACGACCGAGTGGGTCGTTGCTCTGTTTACCCTGACCGAGTGGTTCGTGCTCTGTTACCCTGACCGAGTGGTTTGTGCTCTGTCACCATGAGCGAGTGGTTCATACTCCGTCGCCCTGAACGAGTGGTACGTGCTCCGTTACCCTGAGTGAGTGGTTCGTGCTCTGTCACCCTGAGCGAGTGGTTCATACTCCATCGCCCTGAACGAGTGGTACGTGCT
>CM068966.1:74275050-74290678 GCA_035128595.1 Eptatretus atami | reverse complement strand
GAGAGAGAGAGAGAGAGAGAGAGAGAGAGAGAGAGAGAGAGAGTAATTAATTAATTAGTGAGGGCAATGCCCAACCAAAATAATGTTCTTTTCAGAGTGACTCCTGACTCACATCCTGTCCATTCTTCATCTAAAGCAAGGACACCACACCCCGCTCACACCTTTTCAACACGCACCTCGACAACCCCTTTATTCCTCATTTCCCCCCACCCTCACCTTCTCTGAATTTTGGCCCAGCACGGGCTTGCATGTTCGTAGCAGGTAAGTAAGGAGGACACCAATGCCTCAACTTCTCTTATCCTCTCACTGACTACCCTTCCGCAGAATGACCCTGATGGCACCTGTAATGTTAACATAAGTAAAATTGTATAAGCCAGATAGATCAGGGTAACGCTGCTCTGTCCCTTGGCTATTGCATGGATGTCTTTTTCCACACCACACAAATACTGTATGTCCCTGCTGTACAGATGCCCCTGTGAATAAAATCCTGTCTTCACTGTGCCACATGGTTTTACTCACTCTCCACCTTGTGAATATACTCCTGTTAACTGTTCATGTTAACCTGCTCGGAGTGTCCTTTCCTCCATTCGTCCAACACAGTCCGCATTATTGTTAGACGGAAAGTTTTACCCCACATGATTTGCTCTTGTTAGCGAGTGTGGACCCAAGGTTCTCGCTCTGCCATACCTAAATATTAACAGCTTAACCTAAATAACAGCTAAATTACCATACCTAAATAACAGATGGGTAAGTATTAACAGCTCATGTATTTATGATTTGTGAATGTCCTTTCAGCTGTGGCAGAACTCTGAGAAGGGTTTAAAACAACAAAGGGCTAACCTTAGTAGCTATTCTTGGTTGCATTATACAGCTTTCTTCAGCTAGAAGAGCAAGGGAGGAGTCAATGTATTTATATACGTCGTAGCTACCTGGGTTAATTGATTAGGAGAGAGGTAATTGGTTATTTCCTCCAATTACAAGTGAGAGATGAGGGTGGGTCTTTCTTTATCATTTATATATTGACTGCTTCTTACATTTGCAGGTCGCACATGCTTGGGAGCCTCGATGGTAAGCATTGCTGTCTGTGCTGTCGCTGATAATTCGCCAATAAGCGATGAAACCAATCTGGCAGCTGAAGGGGTGTGTAGCATTGGGATTCTCATGTGTGTACTATGTGTGAACGTCTGTACAGCTGGGGAGGAACTCTGGGAAGGGTTTGAAACAGCAAAGCACTTAACCTTTGTGCGTAGCCTTCTTTGTTGCTTTATGCAGCTTCTTCGGCTAGAAGAGCATGGGAGGAGTCGTGTGTGTGTGTGTGTGTGTGTGTGTGTGTGTGTGTGTGTGTGTGTACATATATATTTAATATAAATTTTATATATATATATATATTTTATATATATGTACATGTATGTATATATATATATATATATATATATTATATATATATATATATATATATATATATATATATATATATATATTATAATCAGATTCCGAACGCCCTTTAGTTGATTCCGTCACCGCTATTTTGACTCCGATTGCTGGAGCAGAGTTTCCCGAGATCACGGACCATTCGTGTCATTACCTCCAACCATTGTTGCGCGCACACACACACACACACACACACACACACACACACACACACACACCCACACAACTTATATATATATATATACACACACACACACACACACACACACACACATATATATATATATGTATATATATACATATATTTTATATCTACATATATAGTGTATGAGCTTGCTGAGTATAGTATATATATAATATATAATATATATATATATATATATATATATTATATATATATACAGTCAACCCCCGCTTCATCGCGGTTCACCTATCGCGCCCCCGGTTCATCGCGGGTTTTCCCTTGGAACGTAACTAATTTTTTCTGCGATTCCCCCGGTACATCGCGGTAATAATGTATAAAATATAAATTATTTAAGCAATAAATTATAACGCTGTGTGCTCGACCACTCACACAACGCACGAGACAAGTTTCGCTTGTGAACTTCAAATATTTTCTACGTTTTTTCTCCAAGCCCCACGATGGCGCCAAACGCCCTGCACCTTCGAAGGTTTCTGGCAAGGAACCGAAGCGCCAGAGGAGGTCCTGGGACGCTCCAGGAGAAGGTTAAGGTAAAGGTGCTCGATATATGCTTCGGAAGGAAAAAGGTTTACCGCCGTTGGACGAGCACTGCTCATACCCAGCACCTCAAAACCGACCAGACCAGACTAGTCGATCTCCGGCACCTCAAACCCACTCACTGCCAAACCGACCAGACCAGACCAGACCAGTCGATCTCCGGCACTCAACCCACTCACTGCCAAACCGACCAGACCAGACCAGACCAGTCGATCTCCGGCACCTCAAACCCACTCACTGCCAAACCGACCAGACCAGACCAGTCGATCTCCGGCACCTCAACCCACTCACTGCCAAACCGACCAGACCAGACCAGACCAGTCGATCTCCGGCACCTCAAACCAACTCACTGCCAAACCGACCAGACCAGACCAGACCAGTCGATCTCCGGCACCTCAAACCCACTCACTGCCAAACCGACCAGACCAGACCAGACAGTCGATCTCCGGCACCTCAAACCCACTCACTGCCAAACCGACCAGACCAGTCGAATCGATTTTTTGGGGAGGCGTCCATTCATCGCGGATTTTCACTTAGGCGGGGAGGTTTGGAACGTAACCCCGCGAGAACGGGGGATTACTGTATATATATATGTACAGGTGAGTCAAAATTAGTGCCCGATTTCTGTTTTTTCGGCTGTCAGATTCTTTCTGGGAAATCATGTTGTTAATAATTGTGTTGCAGAATATTAATTTCGTTAATTTATTAATTTTTGATTTTGTTTTGCAGGTTATTGCTGCGAGTTTGGAAAGTTACTGAATTTGCACCAAATTGAACCATGAATTACCTTTCAATGAATCAACGCATTGCTACCGTAAACATTACTACAAATGTAATGAACAACCAACGATGGCGGCATGCCGTTTAGCACAGGAATTCGATATTAACCCACCTCAGGGAAGAAACATACGATTGATTTCGAGAAATTTGAAGCAACAGGGTCGGTAGCCACTGCAAAGAAGTCCGGTCGTCCGAAAACGGCAACGAATGTAGCTAAGGCTGAAGAAGCCATCAGAAGACTGGAACCAAGTCCACAAAAGTCAACTCGCCGTTACTGCAGAGTTGGAAGTGAGCCAATCAAGTGTTTATCCGTATCCTTCCCAGAAAAAATGGAAACCTTACATTCCATGCTTACTGCTATGCCCTTCATGAGGAGATGACGACCTCGTCTTCAATTTTGCGAAGAGTTCTTAGCTAAACTTCACGAAGAGGACACAATGCTAGACAACATTGGTGGTCAGATGAGGCATGTTTTAACTTAATGGCACAATTAACAGACACAATTGTGTCTACTGGGCTGGAATAACCCAAGAGTGACAGTTGAGAAGGAGGTAAATTTACCTGTAGTGACAGTTTGGGCAGCCATATCTCCATTAGGGATAATTGGACCCTTTTTATTTGAGGGATCTGTCACTGCAGAAATTTACCTGGATATGCTGCAAACCTTCTTTGGCCAGGGTACAAGATCAGGACTTATTTCCAGCATGATGGAGCTCCACCTCATTATGGACGTTATGTTCGTCAATGGCTTGATGAAAACTTTCCCAGAAAGTGGATCGGCCGCCGCGGTCCGATCGAGTGGCTGGCACGCTCCCCAGACCTTACACCTCCAGATTTCTTTCTTTGGGGGCTCATGAAAGACCTTGTTTATCGTGAAAAGCCTCGTACCATTCAGGAATTGAAGGCTCAAATCACTGCAAAGTTTGAGGAAATTGATATCGAACTCTGCAGACGTGTGTGCCGCTCTGTGCCTGCTCGGCTGCAATTGTGCATCGATCACGAGGGAGGGAACTTTGAAAATTGCAAGTAAAACAGCTTGGTGCAGGTCCGTAATAATTTCTTGAATAAATGTTAGATAAACATGTCATTCATTTATTTCTACCTTCTTGTACACTGTAATACAAATGGCAAACAAACAATCAACTGACAGAAATCTGGCGCTACTTCTGACTCACCCTGTATATACATACTGTATACTATATATATATATATATATGTTATATATACATATATATATATATATTATGTGTGTACATATATATATATATACATATATATTACATACAGTATATACAGTAATCCCCCGTTTCCGCGGGGGTTACGTTCCAAACCTCCCCGCGCTAAGTGAAAATCCGCGATGAATGGACGCCTCCCCAAAAAATCGATTCGACTGGTCTGATCGGTTTGGCAGTGATTGGGTTTGGGTGCCGGAATCGACTGGTCTGGTCTGGTCGGTTTGGCAGTGATTGGGTTTGAGGTGCCGGAGATCGACTAGTCTGGTCTGCTCGGTTTGGCAGTGATTGGGTTTGAGGTGCCGGAGATCGACTAGTCTGGTCTGCTCGGTTTGGCAGTGATTGGGTTTGAGGTGCCGGAGATCGACTGGTCTGTCTGTCGGTTTGGCAGTTATTGGGTTTTGAGGTGCCGGAAATCGACTAGTCTGGTCTGCTCGGTTTGGCAGTGATTGGGTTTGAGGTGCCGGAGAATCGACTAGTCTGGTCTGCTCGGGTTGGCAGTGATTGGGTTTGAGGTGCCGGAGATCGACTGGTCTTGTCTGGTCGGTTTGGCAGTGATTGGGTTTGAGGTGCCGGAGATCGACTAGTCTGGTCTGCTCGGTTTGGCAGTGATTGGGTTTGAGGTGCCGGAGATCGACTAGTCTGGTCTGCTCGGTTTGGCAGTGATTGGGTTTGAGGTGCCGGAGATCGACTAGTCTGGTCTGGTCGGTTTTGAGGTGCTGGGTATGAGCAGTGCTCGTCCAACGCGGCAAACCTTTTTCCTTCCCGAAGCATATATCGAGCACCTTTACCTTAACCTTCTCTGAGCGTCCAAGGACCTTCCTCTGGCGCTTCGGTTCCTTGCCAGAAGCCTTTCGAAGGTGCAGGGCGTTTGGGCGCCATCGTGGGGTTGGAGAAAAAAAGGTAGAAATATTCGTAGTTCACAAGCGAAAACTTTGTTTCGTGCGTTGGTGTGACTGGTCGAGCACCACGCGTTATAATTTATTGCTTAAATAATTTATATTTTATACATTATTACCGCGATGTACCGGGGGAATCCGTAGAAAAAATTAGTTACGTTCCAAGGGAAAACCCGCGATGATCCGGGGCGCGATAGGTGAACCGCGATGAAGCGGGGGTTGACTGATATATATATATATATATATATATATATATATATATATATATATATATATATATTATATATACTATATAATATATATTATATATGTATGTGCACCATTAGGAAGGAGTCTGAGGTTCCGTTTGTTGGAGAATTTGAATGTTTCCAATGGAGTAAAGTTTTCTTGGTGAAGCAAATAGATGAAAAGGAAATTATTCGTTGGACAGAATTGATAGAATAAGTTGTGGTTACATATATATTTTTAACTTCTGGGAGGTGTGAAAACCAGCGGCGCAGATTATGCACCGCCCATGAAACTTTGTGCTTCCACTCACACAAGGCATCGTCAGAGCGTTCTTTTGTATGATTCACATGTGCATGAAAATAAAGTGGAACCATTAGTAAGGAGTCTTTGGTTACATTTATAAGTGAATTCGTTTGTAAGGCAATTCAAATTCGTTTTTTTTTGGGGGGGGGGGGGGGGGGGGGGCTATGATTTTCCTTTCACAGCAAAATAGTCGCTGAACTGTTGAGACGACAAATGTTTCTCAGTAGAGGAAATCATCGGAAAGGTAATTATATGTTGACAGAATTGACTGAATAGTTTGTGATTAAATTTTTTTTTTACTTCTGGAAAGTGTTCAAACCAACGAATCTGATCACATACACCACATGCACAACAAAAATGAACATAACTCCAAATTGCATGAATATCAATCTTGGTAAACCTTGGCATGCACTGTCTTGACCCAAGAGCTCCTAAACGAGGTATCATTCAACATTATACGTGCTGTGGTTACGACATTTACCTCGTTCAGACACGATCGGGCAACTTGCATATATTCTGTATATGTATGTATGGATATATGTGTGTGTGTATATGTATATATATATATATCTATATATATCTATATATATATATTTATATATTCATCTATATATATATATATTTTGATATATATATATATATATATTATATATATATATATATGTATATATATCGTTTTGTTCAGTATACTGAACATTGTTTTTCATTTGAATCCATCAACCAGAGAGCCAATTTTGGTGTGAATTCTAAGGATACTGAATATATAACTTGGATTGGAGAGGAGGGGGAGGAATCTTGCTTGCCCTATTGTTTCCTGGCAGAGATATCTTGCCCAACCTTTTGCTACACACCATAGAAATCCATAGACATTCTTACAACTCAATCGTTTAAAGAATGACTAAGCGATGGAGGCGCTCGCTGAGTGTAAGTGGATGAGGGCTTTTGGAGTGAGCCCAAGAGGGTTACAGCAAAGGTTGTGGACAGCAAAAGATGCCAAATGAAACAAATAAAATCAGGCCTTTAATGGTGAATAAACCTCTTCTACACAGGCTGCAGCATGTTAAGTCAAAGACAATAGTGTGGTGTAGGTCCTGTGGGAATCCTAGCCGGGGATTATTTCATTACGCTCCATTCAAAGCATCCATCTAATGAAGTACAGAGCAGCAAAGAGGATTTCGATTCTATCAGGGTGATTCAACTGCTTTTAAGCACAGAAACCCATTCCACCATAATCAGACCTGACATGGTGAATTGAGTCTGGGTTCCCAGATGAGCAGCTTGCATTGCGAAGGAATGGGGGTCTTGTTGCTAGGCTTTCACACCCAAGGCCAGACCCAGGCCCCCTGAAAAAAAAAGAAGCCTGGTGGAAAGGTGCAAAAAGGAACGCGTCAAGTAGCACGATTTCCTAGTGCAGACGCTACTCGCACACGGTCGTGGTGGAACCTCAGCGATAATTCATTTCATCGTTTCGCGGTGACTCACACTTCATGATGAACGCTTTACATTTCATGGCAACCAAGGTCAACAAACTGAAAAAAAAGAAAACCAATCTGTTTTTCACGAACAAAATACAGAGCGAAGCGAACGTGCTCGAAGGTGTGCTTTGACCAATAAATGGTCATCATCTGGGATAATTTGCTGAAATTCGTCACCAATTTCCTTGGGGAAAAAAATGACTCCAACAAGGTTATTCACCCAATGCTCGTCAATTTTTCAACAAATATGTAAGTTCGTTTTTGTCTCTGTTGTTAGTCGAGGTGTTAGAAAATGCGTTGGCCATTGTCATGGCGAGAAGAGCGTCTGCCATCTTTCTTATGCAGTGAAGAGCATTCCGTAATTCACGATTTCCCCCCCTTTAGAAAGTAAATCTCTTTCAGTCTCTTTCTCCTTAACCTTTAATTTTTAGTCCACTGTGTTTCACTTCTTTGATTAACCAGCTGTGGTTGAGTAACGGTTAGAATATCCACTCTAAAGCTGGGAGGTGGTTCAAATCCTGGTCTGAGTCATTCTTTAAAAATAGTACATGCTGCTTTTAAAAAGGATAGAATCCAGCCAAACAATAAAAAGTTGGCAAAAAATAGTGTAGGCTTTGATGGGGCTAATGGCCTCTTCCATCTTCAAAGTACCTTTTGAGGGAACTCATGTTGATTAATTATTTTGGAAATAAATACATTATTGATTGATTTGTTTGATCAATTAAAAGCAAGAAGCTTTATTTTTTTAACCCCAGTCATACCAACATATTTTACTCCCTAATCTTACCAAATGGGGTCTTTTTGGATCCCAACTGAAAAAAAACCACTCAATTTCACTAAATCGGCTAAAGTTTCACATCAATGACTAAACATGGTGTTTTATTGATAAAAAGTCAACACCATAAGAAAAAGAAAAATAAAATCTATAATTCACCTTACAACTCAGAAGCACTAAATTTCATTCAATCTGCTGAAGTTTCACATCAATGAGGAAACATAATATTTTGATTGGATGATGTTTCAGTGATAAAGTAAACAAACATAAGCATTAAAAAAAATTGGAGGACTTGCTCGATACAAATATCACATAAAGTAATCATATATGCAGGAAATTGAACAAAAACAACCGGGGTATTTTTGGACCCCAGAAAAGTCAGGTCAGGTCAGTTGTGGGAGCATGTGCCAGAGGAGTGCATCGCTGCGTCCGCTTTCCGCAGGTACTCCAGGGACCTCCATCTGGCAATTCCCAAGGCAGATGCCTGGCCCATCCCCATCTCCTTGAGATGCCAGAAAGGATTTGCTTGTAACTCTGTGCAGTAAGGTTGGATCTTAAAACATCATATATATTTATTACCAGCACATACAGGTAAACAAACTAAGAAAACATGAAATACATTGTTAAACTAATATAGAAAAAACACATCAAAATGTATGCCTGGGGTCCAAAAAGATCCATGTTGGTAGGACTGGGGTAGAGCTCAACAAATAAACAAAAACAGCATTATTAAAATCTGAATGGGTAATTTGGCTTTCAGGAAAAAAAATGTAAAAATATAAACAAAAGTAACATTATTGAATGTCAAGGACAAAACTAGAAATGCTTGCAATATATGGAAACTCATGCCTTGTCTGCATTAGCAAGTCAGTGCCAAGCCCATCCCATGCCCGACAGCTGCTAGGCTTACCTGTTCACACCACATTTGGGCCAGAAGCAAGTAAAATCAGCTTGACAGCCCCTGCTAGTGGAGCATGCCTTAGTGCATGCTTGAATAACCTCTTAACCAAAGCATCAACTCATTTAAGTGTGAAACAACATTGCATCCACTTGCTCATGCAGCTGCTTGGCTATGCACAGCAGCGATGTTTGAAAGTCACTGATAAAGCAATCACACAAATGATCATTGGAAGTGACTGGCACATGTTGGCAGATTCAACGTTTTCACAAAAATTTAACTCGAGCGCACAAAAATCACCAAAGGAACTTTGCAAAATCTGTACTTCTCATTAATGGCACTCAATTATAGCGCCGAGTTAGGGGCTCCCTTAAGTTCCAACCTAATTCACCAAAAAATGAGTTTTGTAAATAAGGGTATGCCTGGTGTTGGCTTAATGGTTAGGGTGGTGGGCTTGGGATCCTAGGATCATGAGTTCAAATCCGACTCGGCTGTTGAATTAATACCAGGTGGGGTTGACTCAGCCTGTCATCCTTCTGAGGTCGGCAAAATGAGTACCAGCCTGCTGGTATCCTGTGTCGGAGTGGCGACCCGTCCAGGATTGTGTCCAATAGCCAAGGAGACTGCTTAGGGAGCACCAATGCTCTGCACAAAGTGTGGTTCCAATGGATGGATGGATGGAAATGAGGGCAGTATGGAGCAGCAACAAATTCACCATAAATTAATGAACATGATATAGTACACGGTAAGACAGGATGATGCACTTGCCTTTGTGCGGACTTGTCAGATTGTTGATTCTCAAGCACAGGTCTATACACCAAAAAGTGCTCCGTCCTTCGGATGGATGCGAATCTGGGAGTCACATTCGTTGCTGGATGTGAAAGATCTTTTGTGAAGAATAGGTGAGTTATCGTAGGTATCCGAAACATACTCTAAATTACATCTTCTTCTTTCATGTGCAGCATATAGCTCTAGGTAGCATCATTTGCTGGGGCTGCAGCAGGGAAACTGATGTAGTGCCCCCGATGCAGTGGCCCTGTGTAGATTGTTCAAGGTTGTTCAAGGTTCTGGCGATAGCTCGCCTACTTTCATGAAGGGCACCGTGGGATATTTATCATACACCAACTAATGTTGGCAGATGAGATGCTCCATTTAACATCCATATCCGAGGGACGACACACACATTGAAGAATCACCTGCTTGTGAAACACTGGGGTGACAGTTTATCCCTGGGCTGAGATTCAAGTCCAGTCGAGCCTGCTCCGAGGTGTGTGTGCATACCTTTAGAGTCTATGCCATTCTGCCAGCCCTCAAATTACTGCCATCTTCAATTGCACATTGTGCCTGGGCAGTCATGGTTGGTGAAAGATGTGGGACAAAACCCTTCCCCGGGTGACCCCACAAGAAGGTGAGAATAATTGGGGTCATTAATGTAGCCGTCTAGTATACAGCAGAAGATTAGACATGGTTTCTAGGTCTCTTGCAAATGCACTTATTTTGATTTGTGTTAACTGTTATTTGTAACCAAGGTGGTGTAATTAGCAGCTGTAACAGCTTCCCACTCTTCCTGGTTTACAAAAGCCACAAAACTCTGTAAGTAATTGGCAAATAAAGAAAGTATGAAGATGTGGCTTGTGCTACCTTGTTCATGAAGAAGTGGTGATTCCATGAACAAAAGCCTGATCCTGTTAGGCTACGATGAATACACAGCATCCAAAATGATGTTTGTCCCAGGCCTCTGCCTTGATCGTAAAGTCACAAAGCATTGATGTGGCTCAGCCTTTGCTTGGGAATGAGAGTTGGGGTAATTTAATGAAGAGAAGGTATCAGAACCAAGGAAATGACCATAAGGCCTAATAACAAATCTGTGACTAAATTTATTTTTTATTACACGATATACCTCCTGGGCAGACAAATCAATCAAGAGAAATATATATATATATATATATATATATATATATATATATATATATATATATATATATATATATATATATATATGTGTATAATCATACTGTTACAACCCGGGGTTCACCAAGAGGGGAAGTACTCAGACTCCTCTCGAACGCCCGTCCTGCAGGCCGACACGCTACAGATAACTCTGTGCCCTGGCAGGCTGTGAAGCAACCATAAACATCAATCAGACAGCCAAATCTCCCAGTGTTCCTCCATCTAACACTTTTTACCTGGGGGTGACGTGGCCCAACTAACTGAGGCTCACACCCTCAGCACGTACACAGCTTACTGCCGCGTGGAACAGTGAGTGCAGTGCTGGCTATTTAATTGGAGCAAACCAGTTGGGGTAAAACTTCCCAGCTATCGCGAGTGCAGACTGTTTGTGACTAAGAGTGAAAAGACACCACGAGAAGGTTGGAAGAAAACATATCCGGGTTAATTTATTTTGGAGGAACATGGGGAATATTAACGTGGCATGTATATGCAGTAAAGGTTGTATTCACAAAGAATGGCAAAGCACATATTCAGGGTGTTTTTGAGGGTGCGACACATATACAATGGTGGAAATTCACATTTACGAGGTCCGTCTAAAAAGTAACGGGACTGGACTTCACAGAAATATTTATTCCAAAAAATATATTGAAATCACAGCTTGTCCCCTTCAAAATAGTTTCCCTCCAGTCTCACACGCTTGTCCATCCTCTTCTTCCACGCTTCGATGCACCCCCGGAAGGCTTCTTCTGGAATCCTGCGGAGCTCAGTCATCACGGCCCTTTTGATGACCTCCACATCAGGAAATCGGGTCCCCTTGATCACCCCCTTGAGCTTGGGGAAGAGGAAAAATCACAAGGGGCCAAGTCTGGCGAAAACGGTGGTTGCTCCAGAGTTGGCACGTTCCTCTCCGCCAGAAACTGTCGGATGCTCAGGGCACTGTGAGCAGGGGCGTTGTCATGGTGGAGCACCCAGGCGTTGTTCTCCCACAGATCCCTCCTCTTGTCCCGGACTGATCTCATGAGGCGCCGGTGGATCTCCTTGTACACGTATTAATTCACAGTTTGATCCTGTGGTAGAAACTCGAAGTGGACGATGCCCTTGATGTCAAAAAACGCGATGAGCATCACCTTGACCTTCGACTTCGACATCCTCGCTTTCTTTGGTCTTGGCGATGCCGGACTTTTTCACTGACGACTCTGCCGTTTGGTCTCGGGATCGTATTGGAATATCCACGATTCATCACCAGTAATGACTCCCGAACAGGTCTGGATCTTCCTCGAAGCGCTCGATAATGTCTTGACAGACGGTGACTCTTTGCTGTTTCTGGTCCTCGGCCAACAGCTTTGGACCATCTTTGCGCACACCGTGCGCATTTCGAGATTTTCAGTGATGATGCTCCAGACAGGGTCTTTGTTGATTTGTAAGTTCCTCAGCAAACATCCGCACTGTGAGTCGACGATCTGCACGCACCATCTGCTTCACACACTCGACGTTGTCCGCCATTCTGCTTGTTGAAGGTCTTCCAGACCGCGGATCATCTTCAACTTCCTCCCGTCCCTCTTTGTACCTCTTGTGCCATTCAAATGCACATGTACGTAACATCGTTTCTTCCCCGTAAACTTGCTGCAGCATTGCGAAGGATTTGGAAGGTGTTTTGCCAAGCTTGGTAAGAAACTTCAGATTGGCTCTCTGCTCACGACTCAGAGCGATGACTCAGACTAGACAACGTGTAAAGCACGACCTGTAAAAAAAATCACACAATGAGCACAGTCAACCATCACCAATCATATATATTGCTGGAATGTTGCAAAAGACTGTGACGCAACCCGTTCATTCAAGTTGTGTCAGTGGAGCACACAGCAGGCTCAGTCCCGTTACTTTTTAGACGGACCTCGTATAACGGGGGAAGTTCGTATGGCATGAATGCACAGCAAATAGAACAGAGACACAGAGCAGAACTTCTTCCCTCGACACTTATGAGCCCCTTATACAATCCTACTTAATTATCTACACACAAGACCAATTAGAACCACAACCAATTAGAACCATAAGACCAATTAGAACCACAAGACCAATTAGAACCACAACCGGAGTGGTGCCAATTGGAACCACAATCGGAGAAATGTAGAGAGAAATAAAAGGAGATAAGATATAGAGCAGAGCGTGGGTACGGCTCCTGCCCACCTTACTTCGATGTGTGCAAGTTTGTACTGCGTGTGGACTTGTGTTAAGCTTCCCCTTGGTGGCTCTCGCAGTATGCATAGGCAAATGTGACAGGTAAATATGCACAGGTAATCCGTGACACGGTGGGAAGGGGATGGTATTCATGACGTGAATGGAAAAGGAGGGACGGAGAGGTGTGAACGGCAAATTACAGGATCGACGGGGAATGAGGAGCCACAGACTCAAAAGGTGAACATGGCGAGGGATCGGGGATAGATGGGCAGGTGGAGCCATAGAGGGATCCAAAGATGGATCAATAGACGGAGTTGAGAGAACCCGAACATTTTAACTTATGACGCATATTCCTCCCAAAGTCCCTCTATACGAAAGGTAGGAATCTATCTCACAAAAACTAAAGAAATATCTGTCTGTGGAAAATTATGTGTCTCTCTGAATGCATATGGATTCTTTTCAATCACCGCAACAACACATACTGTATATGTGTGTGTGTGTGTTTGTGTGTTTGTGTGTTTGTGTGTGTGTGTGTTTATGTGTTTGTGTTTCAAGCTGATTCAACAGGTTAAGTTCATTGAAGAATTTCCGCATAACACCATGTGGTTGCGTAGGGTGTTGGGTAAGCCTGGTGGTTTGGGTGGCTGGCTTGGGACCTTAGTGTCATTGAGTTTGAGTCCCTGTTGGCTGTTGAATTAACACCAGGTGTGGTTGACTCATCCTGTCATCCTTCCAAGGTTGGTGAAGTGAGTACCAGTGTAATGGTAATCGGAGCATTGCATCAGCGGCACAGCCACACCCTCAGCCAATAATGCTCCTGGCAGCCTTGTGCTGCATATGAAGGAGGAAGAGGGTGTCTGGTCCTTTGGCATACCACTTGAGGGCAACCAGCATTAACCCAATGGCTGGTTTCGGAAATAATTTGGACTTTGATAACATGGTGCTGGTGTTATATTGCCGACTCTTCATTTTAAGATACCATAGGATCTCAAACATCCACCTGCAATTATTGCTGGCAGACGGAACCCCAACTTAGCATCCAATCCGATGAACGACACACATTCTAATGAAAGCCATACCTACAAAACACCAGTCCAACAGCGTCTCGTCCATTTATCGGGTCGAAGGTTGAACCCAGACTAAAAAAAAATCTCAAAATCTAATCCGCTACCCCTGAGCCATCCTGTCGAATTGTTTAGACACCTGCAATCTATCACTTCCTCACTAAAAGATTTAAAGAAAAATAATCATTCGTGCAATAAGCAAAGTGCAGGATTAACCTGACACCAATAAAACTTGTCTCAAGCTTGTTTATTTCCACAAATGAATAACTCATGAACTCTTGACAAGCACGATACAAAAAATAAACCCTTACAAATTGACAAGCGATGACTTGTACGAACGGCATCCTCTTTTGCAATAAACAATGTTCTCTCAATACAATAGAGTTTGGAGTAATGCCTTAAATGCAATTTGCAATCATGTTTGATTCAAATCGTATATGATTCATTGTGTCGTTGTTTTTATTTTTGGGGTGGGTTGATGTCATGCTACCTGAAAGCTGCTTTGTCCACTGATCATGTGTATTCTTCATTAGGAAAGCTGATGTTGTTTTATACTGTTTCTTGGTACATATTTAGTTGGGTGGTTTGCCATTGCCTTCTGAGCAGAATTCCAGGTTTACTTTGGAATTCGTTCAAGATGCCGGTACACGGTGGTGGCTTATTGGTGAGGATACTGGACCATGGCATCCCAGAGGTTGTGACTTCAAATACAGCTGAAGACAACAGTATGAAGGATTAGGATTTCAAGCTTTTTGGAAGTCGAGTTAATTTTAGGACTGCCACGCCACGATTGGAATGTCGGTAAAAACCTAACTCTCCGGTCAACGACCTTTAGGGTGGAGACAATTCTACACATTATGATAAGTACACTCATTGTGCTTGAATTTTATTCCCTTCCCTTGTTACAAGTCATCCATAATAATAAATGTCAGTGTGTCAGTCAGTGTGTGTGTGTGTCTCCTCCATAACTCCAAAACCATGAAACCTAACGGCCTGAAACTTTGCACACTAAGGGAACTCCACTGGAGTGCAAGAGTGAAAATTGGGTGTTTGGGTTGATTTAAACACCCATTTTGAAGATAATTAACTGCCTTATTCAATTATCCTTTATCAAGGCATAATCTTTGGCCAGCCTCTGAGTCAGCCCTCTGTCAGCTTGCTGGGGTCTTAATTCGCCATTTTTTTCAACCTGCTCAACAATGCCTTGACTTGGAACAGGCTGCAACGGTTTCTTAATAACAAAGTATCCTGGTGTTGGCTCAGTGGTTATGGTGGTGGCTTGGGATCCAAGGGTCCTGAGTTCAAGCCCCATCGGCCGCTGAATTAATGCACCAGGGGATTGACTCCCACCTGACCGGGCGTAGTGGCGTGCGCCTGTAATTCGGCTACTCGGAGGCTTGGGTTGGAGGATCGCTTGAGGACGGGAGCTCTGCGCCGGGCCGCGCTATGGGAGTGTGTAGGGCAGCCCGGAATCATGGCGAAACCAATCCTTATCCCTGTGTCGTAAGAGGCGACCAGGGTTGCGTCAGGAAGGGCATCCGGCGTAAAACCTTGCCATAAATCAGTATGCGGATCATAACGGATGATCCGCTGTGGTGACCCCTAACGGGAGCAGCTGAAAGACAAAGAAGAAGAAGAGGGATTGACTCAGCCTGTCATCCTTCTGAGGTCGGCGAAAT
>CM068966.1:74256698-74270877 GCA_035128595.1 Eptatretus atami | reverse complement strand
GATATTTTAAATTAAAATATATATATATATATATATATATATATGTATATATATCGTTTTTGTTCAAGGTATACTGAAACATTGTTTTTCATTGAATCCATCAACCAGAGAGCCAATTTGTTGAATTCTAAGATACTGATTATATAACTTGGATTGGAGAGAGGGGAGGATCTTGCTTGCCCTGATTGTTTCCTGGCAGAATTATCTGGCCCAACCTTTTGCTAACACACCATAGAAATCATAGACATTACTTACAACTCAATCGTTTAAAGAAGCTAAGCGATGGAGGCGCTCGCGGTGTAAAGTGGATGGGCTTTTGGAGTAGCCCAAGAGGGTACAGCAAAGTTGTGGACAGCAAAAGATGCCAAATGAAACAAATAAAATCAGGCCTTAATGGTGATAAACCTCTTCTACACAGGCTGAGCATTTAAGTCAAAGACAATAGTGTGTGTAGGTCCTGTGGGAATCCTAGCGCGGGATTATTTCATTACGCTCCTCCCAAAGCATCCACTAATGAAGTACAGAGCAGAAAGAGGATTTCGATTCTATCAGGGTGATTTCAACTGCTTTTAAGCACAAAACCCATTCCACCATAATCAACCTGACATGTGAATTGAGTCTGTTCCCAGATGAGCAGCCTTGCATTGCGAAGGATGGGTCTTGTTGCTAGGTCTTTCACACCCAAGGCCAGACCCAGGCCCCTGAAAAAAAAAGAGCCTGGTGAAATGTGCAAAAAGGAACGCGTCAAGTAGCACGATTCCTAGTGCAGACGCTACTCGCACAGGTCGGTGGGAAACCTCAGCGATAATTCATTTCATCGGTTTCGCGGACTCACACTTCATATGAACGCTTGTTACATTTCATGGCAAACCAAGCGCAACAAACTGAAAAAAAGAAAACCAATCTGTTTTTCACGAACCAAATACAGAGCGAAGCGAACTGCTCGAAGGTGTGCTTGACCAATAAATGGTCATCATCTGGATTAATTTGCTGAAATTCGTCACCAATTTCCTTGGGAAAAAAATGACTCGCAACAAGGTTATTTCACCACTGCTTCGTCCAATTGTTCAACCAAATATGTAAGTCGTTTTTGTCTCTGCTGTAGTCGAGGTGTTAGAAAATGCGTTTGGCCATTGTCAGGCGAGAAGAGCGTCTGCCATTCTTTCTTATGCAGTGAAGGAGCATTCCGAATTCACGATTCCCCCCTTTAGAAAGTAAAACTCTTTCAGTCTCTTTCTCCTTAACCTTAATTTTTAGTCCACTGTGTTTCCACTTCTTTGATTAACCAGCTGTGGTTGAGTACGGTTAGAAATCCACTCTAAAGCTGGGAGGTGGTTCAAATCCTGGTTCTAGTCAGTTCTTTAAAATTAGTACATGCTGCTTTGAAAAGGATAGAATCCAGCCAAACAAAAAAAGTTTGGCAAAAATAGTTAGGCTTGGATGGGGCTAATCCTCTTCCATCTGTCAAAGTACCTTTTGAGGGAACTCATGTTGATTAATTATTTTGGAAATAAAATACATATGATGATTTGTTTGATCAATTAAAAGCAAGAAGCTTTTTTTATTTTTTAACCCAGTCATACCAACATTTTACTCCCTAATCTTACCAATGGTCTTTTTGGATCCCAACTGAAAAAAAAACCACCAATTTCACTAATACGGCTAAAGTTTCACATCAATGATAAACATGTGTTTTATTGATAAAAGTCAACACCATAGAGAAAAGAAAAATAAAAATCTATAATTCACCTTACAACTCAGACGCCACTAAATTTCATTCAATCTGCTGAAGTTTCACATCAATGAGGAAACATAATATTTTGATTGGATGATATTTCAGTGCATAAAGTAAACAAACATAAAGCTATTAAAAAAATTGGAGACTTGGCTCCCGAACAAATTCACTAAAGTAATCATTATATGCAGAAATTGAACAAAACAACCGGGGTATTTTTCACCCAGAAAGTCAGTCAGGTCAGTTGTGGGAGGCATGTGCCAGAGGAGTGCATCGCTGCGTCCGCTTTCCGCAGGGACTCCAGGACCTCCATCTGGCAATTCGCAAGGCAGATGCCTGCCCATCCCCATCTCCTGGAGATGCCAGAAAGGATTGCTTGTAACTCCTGTGCAGTAAGTTGGATCTTAAACATCATATTATTTATTACCAGCACATACAGGTAAACAAACTAAGAAAACATTGAAAGTACATTGTTAAAACTAATATAGAAAAACACATCAAATGTATGCCTGGGGTCCAAAAAGATCCATGTTGGTAGGAACTGGGTAGAGCTCAACAAATAAAACAAAAACAGCATTATTAAATCTGAATGGGTTAAATTTGGCTTTCAGGAAAAAAAATGTTAAAAATATAAACAAAAGTAAACATTATTAATGTCAAGACAACATAGAAATGCTTGCAATATATGGAAACCTCATGGCCTTGTCTGCATTAGCAAGTCAGTGCCAAAGCCCCATCCCATGCCCGACAGCTGCTAAGGCTTACCTGTTCACACCACATTTGGGCCAAGAAGCAAGTAAAATCAGCTTGACAGCCCCTGCTAGTGGAGCATGCCTTATGCATGGCTTGAATAACCATCTTAACCAAAGCATTCAACTCATTTAAGTGTGAAACAACATTGCATCCACTTTGCTCATTGCAGCTGCTGGCTATGCACAGCAAGCGATGTTTGAAAGTCAACTGAAAAGCAATCACACAAATGATCTGGAAGTGACTGGAACATGTTGGCAGGTGTCAACGTTTCATCAAAAAATTTGAACTCGACGCGCACAAAAAATCACCAAAGGACTTTGCAAAATCTGTACTTCTCAGTAATGGCACTCAGATTTAGCGCCCGAGTTAGGGGGCTCCCTTAAGTTCCACCTAATCACCAAAAAATGAGTTTTGTAAATAAGGTATGCCTGGTGTGGCTTAATGGTTAGGTGGTGGGCTTGGATCCTAGGATCATGAGTTCAAATCCGACTCGGCTGTGAATTATACCAGTGGGCGTTGACTCAAGCCTGTTCTCCTTTTTAGGTCGGCAAAATGATAACCGCATGCTGGTATCCTGTGTCGGAGTGGCGACCTGTCCAGGATTGGTCCAAAGCAAGGACTGCTTAGGCGCACCAATGCTGCGCCACAAAGTGTGGTTCCAATGGATGGATGGATGGAAATGAGGCAGTATTGAGCAGCAACAAATTCCCATTAAATTTAATGAACATGATATAGTACACGGTAAGACAGGATGATGCCTTGCCTTTTGCGACTGTCAGATTGTGATCTCAAGCACAGATCTATATTACCAAAAAGGCTCCGTCCTTCGATGGAGCGATCTGGGAGTCACATTCGTTCCTGATGTGAAAAGATCTTTTTGAAGAATAGGTGAGTCATCGTAGGTATCCGAAACATACTCTAAAATTTACATCTTCTTCTTTCATGTGCGCAGCTATAGCTAGGTAGCATCATTTGCTGGGCTGCAGCAGGAAAACTGATGTAGTGCCCCGATGCCAGTGGCCCTGTGTAGATTTGTTCAAGGCGTTGTTCAAGGTCTCTGGCGATAGCTCGCCTACTTCATGAAGGACACCGTGGATCTTTTAAACATCCACCAACTAATGTTGGCAGATGGGATGCTCCGTTTACATCCATATCCGAGGGACGACACACACATTGAAGAATCACCTGCTGTGAAAACACTGGGGTGCAGTTTACCTGGCCTGAGGATTCAAGTCCAGTCGAGCCTGCTCGAGGTGTGTGTGCATTACCTTTAGAGGTCTATGCCATTCTGCCAGCCCTTCAAATTACTGCCATCTTCAATTGCACATGTGCCTGGGCAGTTAATGGTTGGTAAGATGTGACCAAAACCCTTCCCCGGCTGACCCCACAGAAGGTGAGACATAATGGGAGGCGTCATTAATGTAAGCCGTCTAGTATACAGCAGAAGATTAGACATGGTTTTCTAGGTCTCTTTCAAATGCACTTATTTTGATTTTGTAACTGTTATTTTAACCAAGGTGGTGTAATTAGCAGCTGAACAGCTTCCCCACTCTTCCTGTTACAAAAGCCACAAAAACTCTGTTAAGTAATTGGCAAATAAAGAAAGTATGAAATTGTGCTTGTGCTATCTTGTTCAGAAGAATGGTGATTCATGAACAAAAGCCTGATCCTGTTAGGCTGCGATGGAAATACCCAGATCCAAAATGATGTTTGTCCCAGCCTCTGCCTTGATCGTAAGTCACAAAGGCATGATGTGCTCAGCTTTGCTGGGAATGAGAGTGGGGTAATTTAATGAAGAGAAGGTATCAGAACCAAGGAAATGACCATAAGCCTAATAACGAAATCTGTGACTAAATTTATTTTTATACACGATATACCTCCTGGGCAGACAATCAATCAAGGAAAATATATATAATATATATATATATATATTATATAATAGTATTATATATGGGTGTGTGTTGTATTAATCTTACTGTTACAACCCGGGGTTCACCAGAGGAAGCTACACAGACTCCCTCGACGCCCGTCCTGCAGGCCGACCGCTACGGATAACTCTGTGCCCTGGCAGGCTGTGAAGCCAACCATAAACATCAATGAGACGCCAAAATCCCCAGGTGTTCTCCATCTAACACTTTATTACCTTGGGGGTGACGTGCCCAACTAACTGAGGCTCACACCCTCAGCACGTACAAGCTTACTGCCACGTGAACAGTTGAGTGCCCAAGGTTTGCTGGGGGGGCTATTTTAAATTGGAGCAAAACAGTGGGGTAAAAACTTCCCAGCTATCGCGAGTTGCAGACTGTTGTGACTAAGAGTTGATAAGACACCACGAGAAGGTTGGAAGAAAACATGTCCGGGTTAATTAGTTTGAGGAAATGGGGAATATTAACGTGGCATGTATATGCAGTAAAGGTTTTATTCACAAGAATGGCAAAGCACATATTCAGGTGTTTGAGGGTGGACACATATACAAATGGTGAAATTCACATTTACGATCCGTCTAAAAAAGTAACGGACTGACTGCACAGAAATTTTATTCAAAAAATATATTGAAATCACAGCTTGTCCCCTTCAAAATTAGTTTCCCTCCAGTCTCACACGGCTTGTCCATCCTTTCTTCCACGCTTCGATGCACCCCCGGAAGGCTTCTTCTGGAATCCTGCTCGGAGCTCAGTCATCACGGCCCTTTTGATGCCTCCACATCAGGAAATTCGGGTCCCCTTGATCACCCCTTGAGCTTGGGAAGAGGAAAAAATCACAAGGGGCAAGGTCTGGCGAAAACGGTGCGTTGCCTCCGATGGCACGTTCCTCTCCGCCAGAACTGTCGGATGCTCAGGGCACTTGAGCAGGGGCGTTGTCCATGGTGGAAGCACCAGCTTGTTCTCCACAGATCCCCTCCTCTTGTCCCGGGACTGATCTCATGAGGCGCCGGGGATCTCCTTGTACACGTATTAATTCACAGTTTGATCCTGTGGTGAGAAACTCGAAGTGTACGATGCCCTTGATGTCAAAAAAACGCGATGAAGCACACCTTGAACCTTCGACTTCGACATCCTCGCTTTCTTGGTCTTGGCGATGCCGGACTTTTTCACTGAACGACTCTGCCGTTTGGTCCGGGATCGTATTGGATATCCAGATTCAGCACCAGTAAATGACTCCCGAAACCGGTCTGATTTCCTCGAAGCGCTCGATAATGTCTGACAGACGGTGACTCATTTCTGTTTCTGGTCCATCGGCCAACGCTTTGGACCATCTTGCGCACACCGTGCCATTTCGAGATTTTCAGTGATGATGCTCCAGACAGGTTTCTTTGTTGATTTTGTAAGTCCTCAGCAAACATCCACTGGAGTCGACGATCTGCACGCACCATCTGCCTTCACACACTCGCGTGTCCGCCATTCTGCTTGTTTATGAAGGTCTTCCAGACCGCGGATCATCTTCAACTTCCTCCCGTCCCTCTTTGTACCTCTTGTGCCATCAAATGCACATGTACGTACATCGTTTGCTTCCCGTAAACTTGCTGCAGCATGCGAAGGACGGAAGTGTTTTTGCCAAGCTTGGCAAGAACTTCGATTGCTCTCTGCTCACGACTCATAAGCGCGACGACTTCAGACTAGACAACGTGTAAACACGACCTGTAAAAAAATCACACAATGAGCACAGTCAACCATCACAAAACACAATCATATATATTGCTGGAATGTTGCAAAAGACTGTGACCAACCCGTTCATTCAAGTTGTGTCAGTGGAGCACACAGCAGGCCCGTCCCGTTACTTATAGACGACCTGATAACGGGGGAAGTTCGTATGGCATGAAATGCACAGACAAATAGACAGCAGACACAGAGAGAACTTCTTCCTCGACACTTATGAAGCCCTTATTGACAACCTACTTAATTATTCTAGCACACAAAGACCAATTAGAACCACAAACCAATTAAACCATAGAACCAAGTTAGAACCACAAGACCAATTAGAACCACAACGGAGTGGTGGCAATTGAACCACAATCGGAGAAGTGTAGAGAGAAATAAGAGGAGATAGAGATATAGAGCAGAGCGTGGTACGGCTCCTGCCGGCACCTTACTTCGATGTGGTGCAAGTTTGTCTGCGTGTGGACTGTGTTAAGCTTCCCCTTGGTGGCTCTCAGCAGTATGGCACTGGAAGTGACGGTAAAATAGCGCAGGTAATCCGTGACACGGTGGAAGGGGATGGTATTGCATGACGTGCAATGGAAAAGGAGGACGGAGAGGTGTGAAAGGCGCAAATTACAGGATCGACGCGGGAGATGAGGAGCACAGGGACTCAATAAGGTGAACATGGCGAGGATGGGGTTATAGATGGGCAGTGAGCGCATTTAGGAGGATTCAAGATGGATCAATAGACGGAGTGAGCAGAACCCAAACATTTTAAACTTATGACGGGCATATTCCTCACCAAAGTCCCCTCTATACGAAAGGTAGGGATCTATCTCAGCAAAACTAAAAGAAATATCTGTCTGTGGAAAATTATGTGTTCTTCTGAATGCATATGGATTCTGTTTTCAATCCACCGCAACAACAATACTGTATATGTGTGTGTGTGGTGTTTCTGTGTTTGTGTGTTTGTGTGTGGTGTGTGTTTATTGTTTGTGTTTCAAGGCTGATTCAACAGGTTAAGTTCATGAAGGAAGTTTCCGGCATACACCTGTTGGGTTGCGTAGGGTGTTTGGGTAAGCCTGGTGGTTTGGGTGGCTGGCTTGGGACTTAGGTGTCATTTGAGTTTGAGTCCTCTGTGTGGCTGTTGAATTAACACCAGGTGGGTGACGTCATCCTGTCATCCTTCCAGGTTTGGTGAAGTGAGTACCAAGTGTAATGGTAATCGGAGCAATTGCATCAGGGCACGCCACACCCTCAAGCCAGATAATGCTCTCTGCAGGCCTGTGCTGCATATGAAGGAGGAAAGGGGTCTGGTCCTTGTGGCATACCACTTGAGGGCAACGCAGCAGTTAACCCAATGGCTGGTTTCGGAAATAATTTGGACTTGTACATGTGGCTGTGTATATTGCCGACTGCTTCATTTAAGATACATACGGATCTCAAACATCCACCTGAATTATTCTGGCACGACGGAACCCCAACTTAGCGATGCCAATCGCCGATGACGACACACCATTCTAATGAAAGCCATACCTACAAAACACCAGTCAACACGTTCTCGTCCATTATCGGGTCGAAGGTGGAACCCAGCTAACTAAAAAAAATCTCAAATCTAATCCGCTACGCCTGAGCCATCCGCTGGTTCGAATTGTTTAGGACACCTTGCGAATCTATCACTTCCTCACTAAAATGGATTTAAAGAAGAATAATCATTCGATGGCAATAAGCAAAGTGCAGATAACCTGACAGCAATAAAACTGTCTCAAGCTTGTTTATTTCAGCAAAGTGATAACTCATGAACTCTGTTTGACAAGCACCGATACAAAAAAATAAACCCTTAACAATGACAAAGCGATGACTTGTACAACGGCATCCTCGCTTTTTCAATAAACAATGGTTTCTCTGCAATACAATAGAGTTTGGAGTAATGCCTAAATGCAATTTTGCGAATTCATGTTTGTTCAAATGTATATGATGTCATTGTGTCGTTGTTTTTTATTTTTGGGTGGGTTGATGTCATGCTAACCTGAAAGCTGCTTTGTCACTGATCATGTGTATTCTTGCATTAGGAAAGCTGATGTTGGTTTTATACTGGTTTTCTTGGTAGCATATTTAGTTGGGTGGTTTGCCATTGCCTCTTCTGAGCAGAATTCCAGGTTTACTTTGGTTCGTTCAAGGATGCGGCGGTACAAACGGTGGTGCTTATGGTGGAGATACTGGACCATGGCATCCCAGAGGTTGTGACTTCAAATACAGCTGAAGACAACAGTATGAAGGATTAGGATTTCAAGCTTTTGGAAGTCGAGTTAATTTTAGGACTGCCACGCACGATTGGAATGTCGGGTAAAAACCTAACTCTCCCGGTCAACGACCTTTAGGGTGGAGACAATTCTACACTATGATAAGTACACTCATTGTGCTTGAATTTTAATTCCCTTCCTTGTTACTAAGTACATTCATTAATAATAAATGTCAGTCGTAGTCAGTCAGTGTGTGTTGTCGTTCCTCCCATAACTCCAAAACCATGAAAGCCTAACGGCCTGAAACTTTGCACACTAAGGGAATCCACTGGAGTGCAAGAGTGAAAAATTGGGGTGTTGGGTTGATTTAAACACCATTTTGAAGAAATTAACTGCCTTAATTCAATTATCCTTTATCAAGGCATAATCTTTGCCAGCCTCTGAGTCAGCCCTCTGTCAGCTTGCTGGGGTCTTATTCGCCATTTTTTTCAACCTGCTCAACAATGCCTTGACTTGGAACAGGCTGCAACGGTTTCTTAATAACAAAGTATCCTGGTGTTGGCTCGTGGTTATGGTGGTGGCTTGGGATCCAAGGGTCCTGAGTTTCAAGCCCCATCGGCCGCTGAATTAATGCACCAGGGGATGACTCACCTGACCGGGCGTAGTGGCGTGCGCCTGTAATTCGGCTACTCGGAGCTTGGGTTGGAAGGATCGCTTGAGGACGGGAGCTCTGCGCCGGCCGCGCTATGGAGTGTGTAGGGCAGCCGGAATCATGGCGAAACCAATCCTTATCCCTGTGTCGTAAGAGGCGACCAGGGTTGCGTCAGGAAGGGCATCCGGCGTAAAACCTATGCCAAATCAGGTATGCGGATCATAACGGATGATCCGCTGTGGTGACCCTAACGGGAGCAGCTGAAAGACAAAGAGAAGAAGAGGGATTGACTCAGCTGTCATCCTTCTGAGGTCGGCGAAATGAGTACCAGTTCCAGTGTGTGTAACTGGTAGAGGGGCACTGCATCAGTGACATAGTCACGCTTCAAGAAATGATAGCTAACCCTGCAGCTAACGCTGCCATACGACCACCACCAATGACAAAGTGCTCATGAAATCTTTTTTCCACTTTCCTCATTCATATCACTGAATGCCTGATCATCATACCTAGGAATCTCTGTATACATCACAATGCTTATAAACATCTGGAGACGCCAGTGTGCATGGCTTCATTTCATTTCCGCACAACAAATAATGTAGAGAATCTTCTTACGAGAGCTGAATTTCAAGTTTAAACTGCAGAACTGACCTTAGCAGCAGTTTCGACTGCTAAAAAAAAAAAGTGTTCATTTGTCAATTAGCACATTGTTTGACACTCCGGCGTCAGGCTCCAGGTGGTGTTTAGTATTACTGCTAATCGCATGCCAAGCCTGCGCTCCTCATCAACCTTTTCTTTGGAGTGCTTGCTTGAGTGCTTAAGCCACTTGGTGAATTCTCTACAAGCTGCTTGGATGTTCGTTTGTAACCATGGCAATACACGGCAAAGTGCCTGCACTTTCACTCTGCATTGTCCCTATGCTAAACACAATCAAAAATATAGTACATCAATTAACGTACAAAGTTCAGCCCTAACTCCCTGTGTTGCGCCTTGGTGTTAAGTGCAGTGCCAACACCTGCCGTTCCTTATCAACGGATGGATGGAGGAAGGATGGAATGAAGGGATAGATGGATGGATGTAAGGAAAGAATCTATGGATGGGATGGAGTGAAGGGATGAATTGATGAATGGATAGACCAAATTGATGTTTGTAAGCTACTTCGAGACAGTAGATGGTGGTGTAAATTATGGGTTTTTTTATCGCAGCTGTTGTCGTTTTAGAAAAATAAAATTCAAGACGATGTTCGGTGATTATATAAGGAAGTACATATATGAATGGTGTTTCCGTTGTCTTAATTAATCTGACAAAAGTTTAAAATGCAACCTTCACCAGGAAGTGGTCACACTGAACACGCCCGGAGACACTTGGAGACGCACCCCCTGGTGGAGTACTTTCAAGGTTTATTTAGGGAGAGTTGTTTCCGAAACCCAAGCTCATTGCAGATGATGCAAGGAATGTAATGGCAGACAAGGAACAGCAGGTCAGAACTCATTCATTCATCATTCATTTCTTACACCTCGTGATAACTGTGAGATTGGAGTATCATGTATTTATTAACAACTGTGGAACTTGCTGTGAATCCACTTTCCATCCCATCCATCCATCATCTCTCCCCCTCCATCCATCCTGTCTCTCTATCCCTTCTCTCATCCATCCATCCATCCATCTCTTCCCTCCTCCATCATCCCTTCCCTCCATCCATCCTTCTCTCTCTCCCTTCCTCCATCCCTCCATCCCTCGATCCCTTCCCCCCCATCTCTTGTTTGTCCTCGCAACCCCACCCTTCTTCCTCTCTCTCATCACTCTTCCAACTTCATGAAGGGATAAACATGGGTGGTTGTGATAAGTTCCACAGGTGGTTTATGCTGTGATTTTGAGTGTAATGTTGTGCTGTGCATTGTATTGTGTTATGAGTGTCAGAGAGTATGTGGGTTGGGCAGATGGGTACTTTGTTGGCGGTCGGGACTGATGTTGGGTTTGATTCTGCAATTTGAATTTGGATTTGGCTCGGGTCGAGAGATGCGGGTTTATCTCATTTTGGTTGTAAAACATATGGTGAAATTAATAAAGGCACAAAACACTGGCATCTCCAGGCATTTATAAGGCATTGTAGCTGGGTGCGATGGGCTCTAGGGTCCCCTGCCTGCAGCAGGTTTTGGAGGTTTGGACTATGGAGTTGGGCTTAGTGGTGGGTCCAGTTGCTGGAGGGGGGGTTGTTTGTCTGGTTCACGTGTTCTTGGGCACTCCGGGCATCTTCGTGGGTGGTGTGTACCCCCTCAGAGAGATACTCTTCCACAGCGGGCAAACAGGGTGGCAGCCGAAGTTTCGAGTCGCATACCTCAAGGGAAGCCCATGTTATAATCTCTTAAAATGGTACGTGCTGTTTGAAAGTGATGTGTGGTTTTGCTATCTGTTTGAACTTGCTGTTTTAATGTACCCCATTTCATTCAATCCTGTACTCATGCCGGCAGATGGACCATCCCTTCTGCTTCCCTCATACCTCCCAAATTCAAGAACAAATCAGCCCCACTTTTTTTCTTCAAGTCCCACTTACAAACGCAATTCAAGAAATCGCCCTTCGCCCTCCCCACTTCCTCTCCTTGCTCCCACCCCTCCTCACACCCTCCCTCTTGGAGTTATCGTGACATGTGGTAAGCATCACTCCCCCCCCCTTCCTCACTCTCCACTCCTAGCTCTCCCCTTCCTTGCCCCATTCTCGCTCCCGCTTCTTTCCCTCCCTGACTCCTCTCTCCCCACTCTTGCCTCCTCACTCCCACCTCCCCTGTCCTCACTCTCCCTGCCTCCTACCTTCTCACTCCTCCCACCCTTCCCTCATCCCTGCCCCACCTCTTTATCTCTCTCCATCTCCACCTTTCTCTCTTCCCACCCTCTCACGTCACTTCTCACACGTCTGTCTCTGTCTGTCTATGCTGTGTCTGTCTGTCTGTCTCTCTCTCCTCTCTCTCTCTCATCTCTCTCTCTCTCTCTCTCTCTTCTCTCTCTCTCTTTCACACCTCTCTCCCCTCTTTCTCTGCCCCCCCTCTCTTAGTATTCCCATCAGCAAAGTGACAGGTGGTATTTGCTAGTAAGTAAATAAATCTGCCCAATGAATCTCGTAAAGATCCGTTGATACGGTCGAGGGCTGCTGCAACTGTGGCCGACCCAAGTAAACATAAAAGTAGAATCGAGCTCGAATACTGGTTGCTGGCACATGCCGTCAATGAAGGGCAACTGTTGACGTTGACACAATCAAAATAACTGACTCATCGAGCCGGCTACTTGCATGATCACCTACATTCAAGATGGCAGCAGCAGAAGGATTTGGTACACGTGTTCATCCTCTGTATAGAAGATGTATCCCAGACTTTATGAACAGAGGTCGAATTGGACTGGGTCATAAAATAAATGAGACATTTATGAAACAGTTGCAAATACCTAATGTGCCATTTTAGTCTGATGATGGAGCATTCTTAGTTGAATTGGCCAGAGGATGACGCACGTCCCTCCACTCCATTCATAAATAAAGGGAGTTCATTTTACTTGAAAAGAGTGAGACAGCACAATTGCAGCGTTTTCCTTCTAATGAATCATCAAAGCTGCAACAAATGGTCCTTACTCGAGTGAGAAATTTCACATTGAGCTCACTTGTTCATTCGGTGTCAGATATGCGACATCATTCAAGTTTACTCATATAAGGTTATGCAGCTGAGTAGTCAGTGGAAAGCAAAGACAATTACACATGGCTATATATAGGGTAGTCGATCCAGTCGAAAAAATTTTTTTTTGGGTAGTCATCCAGTCGAAAAAAAAAAGATGAAAAAAATGTTTTTTTTGAAATTTGTTCTACCCTTATTATCAGTTTTTTCGTCGATATGTTTGTCTATCTGTCTGTCTGTCTGTCTGTCCGTTCGGTCCAGTGCTCCGTTAATACAATGGCGATCGATGAAACTTGGTTGGTAGGTTCATACCATGACTAGTTGTGTGCAAATGAGGAACCGTTGCTATGGACACCACCGTTGCCTAGCAACGGGACCTTGAAATTTTTGAAAAATCATAAAAAATATTTTTCGAAAATCTAAATCGAGCCACGAGCGACTGGTGGGCAGTACATTCAGCCATATTGTCACAAAAAATTCCAGCCGAATCCTATGAAAACTGTCGGAGAAAGATAGACTTTGAATGAACCCTGGTCGAAAACAATAAAAAAAGAACAGTTCGTTATATCTCAGAGACTGATGAGTACAATATTACATGAAACTGGTATGGTAGGTTCATGTATGTCCTATGGACCCCTCCGTTGCCTAGCACGGCCGAAAAACCTCTAGATGTGGGGGTATTTTAACGAAAAACAATCTGCAGCATTAACCCTTGAAGCAAGAATCATGATCTTTCTTGTGCTTAATCCTGCAGGTCATTCCCCATCGAATGGGCCCATGCGTCAGGTTCTATTGGGTAGGCAACTACCCATGTCCGCCTACCGGCTTGTATATATATATAAATATAATTATATATATAGAATATTTACTGTATATATATATTTATATACATACATGTTATTAGTGGAGCAAATAAGTGTGATTTTTTGGCAGAATCGTTCAAATGGTTGATACAAGATGGAAATTTGGTAACGAACGTTCCTTCAGGGTCACTCATGCAAGAAAAAAGTGCTAGCACGGGATTTTCAACATGCGCCATTTTTTTCCAAATGCCGCTCAGGGTATAAAAAACAACTTTAAACATAAAAATCGCCAGAGATGTCGGATTTATTTCAATCTTGATGTCGATCTATAGGTTTTTGTCCTGCAGAGCTTATTCTTGAGGTTATGAATCGATTTCTTCATCGAACCAATAAATCAATTTTAGAACTTACGTAAAAAAGAATCAATGACAACTACTTGTGCAGTGCTCGAATACAAGTAATGGTTTCTCATCCGTTATCAGACGGGAACGATGGGTTAATTATAATTGTTGGAGATGTTGAACAGAGCTTGTATTTTAATTGCTCAAAATAGTTATTGCCCCTCCCAAGGACTGCTAATGCAGGGGTGGGAAAGAGGATGAGCTCTCTTTGCCTACAAAATGCCCCAAATTGCAAGCGAAACAAAGCCTCTGGCAGTCAAGCTCCAACTCTAGCCTTCTCGTGGTGGGGGTGTTTCCACAA
>CM068966.1:74223346-74244578 GCA_035128595.1 Eptatretus atami | reverse complement strand
AAGTCTGGTAGCCTATTCCATGACAAACCTGCACAGCAGAGTGGGAGTGGTGCCCAGCATGTGCTTCTAATATCTGAAACAATTGCAATGGTGCCACCTTTTGTCAGTTTAACTAACTATGAAGTCTCTCAGCCAATACTTCATTCTAATTATGCATGGGTGATAAACAGATCAAAGCAGGAAATGTAGGCCTACGTTTGGGGTATATGATCCCCTAGGAATGCCAGGAAAGGGTTAATAATCATCAAGTTTGGCAAAATTGTGTCCAAATCAGCTGTAAAATACTTGCCTTGTGAATAATAATGATGAAAATAAATGTGATGACTTTTGGTCACAGCTATTTACAAGATATCACAAAAAAATAGTACTTTTGGGGTGCATTTTGGTGTAACCGGCCATAAAAGGGTTAATATAGCAAATTGCCCAAAGGGTTTACGAACGGTCACCCCCTGAATCATGAAGAGCTACCCTAGGCTACAAGAAACAGCATAAGAAAAAAACTTTATACGGCAAAACCAGGTTCACTAAAATATCTACCTTTTGCTCCCGGACTAATGCTGGGAAATGGAGAACATACGGGTGCCTGGCGAGCAAAAATACTTCGGGTGTGGTAGCTCGTAGCGCGATTGTGTGCTGAGATTCATTTCGGCGAGTCTGGATATCTCTGGTGCTCCGCTAACTAACAGTGTTCGGGTGAAGTGCTGCCCACATTGTGGTTGGAGAGCACTCCGAAAACCCGTGCCCATAGAACTTACGGAGCTCCGTTGCATGCCAGAGCCTGAGAGTGACTGAGGCCATTTTCGGCTCTGGAGTCTGGCAGGGCTGGGCTACTTCTCGGGGTGCATCTATGCGCAACAAGAAGAGCTCGAAATGCCTACATAGCCTCTTGATCCACTCTTGGCCCCTCCTTCACCTGGGCTCTGTAGGAGATGCTGAGAGTGAATCAGAGTCTATTTTCTTGGTCTTCATATATATTATTATATATATATATATATATATATATAAATATTATATATATATATATATACACGTTAACCGGCATAGTGGTGTGCGCCTGTAATCCGGCTACTCGGAGGCTTGGGTTGGAGGATCGCTTGAGACGGGAGCTTTGCGCTGCCACGCTATGAGAGGGTGTAGGGCAGCCCGGAATCATGGCGAAACCCAATCCTTATCCCTGTGACGTAAGAGGCGACCAGGGTTGCTCAGGAAAGGGCATCCCGGCGTAAAACATGCCAAATCAGTATGCGGATCATAACGGATGATCCGCTGTGGCGACCCCTAACGGAGCAGCCGAAAAGACTAACAACATATACTGTAGATATACGTATATACTGTGTGTATATATACTGTAGATGTACGTATATACTGCGTATATATATATATATATTATATATATATATATATATATATATATATTATATATAATATAAAGCTTTTTCTAACCACTGACTGACTGATGTAAAAAAGACTGGGACCTTCCAGGTGAGGAGAAAGCTGAAATTTTGTGCACCAGCCGACATCGAAGCCACTACACCGGGAATATCACAGAACCACCGGAAAGTTGTCATAACTGAAAAATAAATAAATGTAAATGAAAAAGAAAAGAAAAGAATAAATGCAAGTGAGTGACACGAGACAATGCGGAAGGAGTGGAGAAGGTAGCGATGAGGTGAATCCAAGCACCATGGCCAGACCATTGGTAGGTGACAACTCATCTGTGTCGGGGTTGGACACTAACTCCAAACTACTTCTTTCTCACCTCAACTCTTCTCACCCCTCTTCAAAACACTTTTCTCATTATTCGTGTGTCTGAATTCATTTTGTTTGAAGTGTTAAATAATCGTTGTTAGAATTCCAAACGTGGGTACGTCGTGTGGAGGCAATGGGAATGTTATACATGTTATAATTGCTTGCCTGTTAATACTTGCTTGCGTGGCCACTGGAAAATATTTGCTGCCTACCATTTGCCAATACAGAGCTTGAAACTGTCTTGACTTGGCCTGACTGTTTTGATCATGATGTCGCATGCCGGAAAGCCATTACCCAGGTTGTGATAGGCCTCTGATAGAGGATAGGGTTCGGCATAAATGCTGGTTCACTCGGCCAATTGGCATCTCTTGTGCAGCTGCAGACACGGTTCCCTATCTCCTTCAGTCATATCACAGGGTATGGTAGACCGATAATGAGCGTGAAGATCTGGCCAGAGGTGAGTTTTGTAGATGGCATCCATGGTCTTTTAAAAGACACCTCGGAGTTATCTGAGAGCAGTGAGGACCATATGTAATATATATATATATTATATATATATATATTATACATGTTACAGTTCTGCAAAATGGCACACCCCAGTATATGGCAACCAATATTAGTGGTGTCCCGAAATAGCTATTATTATTATCCCCGCCAACCAACGAAGTTGGCAGGAGATATGGCAAATGGTTCGTCCGTCCGTCACATTTCGTTTCCGGAGCTTACTACAAATCCTCTCAAGAATAACGAAATTTGGTACACATATCAAGCAAGTGGTGAACTGGTGGCCTTTTGATATTTAGAGATTTCCCCAAAAAATTTTCTGTCACTTTTCCATGGAAACAAGTTGGGTATTAAGAAATAATTGAGGTTAACCTTGTTTCCAGAGCATAGTTGCAAAACTTATAACTATTTTTATGAAATTTGTACACACATCAAGAATAAATTGAACTGGTGCCTTTTGCTACTTGTCCTCATTTACTATGGCGGGGGATAACGAAGACTTTGTCTTCAACGATGCTTTTCGTTTGTATTTGCTTCAGATAGTCCTTCCCTTGTGTTATGGGCTACAAAGGGATATGCATTGTGAGGGCTTAGCTAGGTTTTTTCTCCAGTTTCTCCCCATTTATCCCCTTTTAATGTGTGCCACCTCATTAATATGTTGCCAAAAGCCTTCTGCAGTCTGCAGTGTTGTTCTTAAAGGTGAGTTGGTGACTCTGATTCATCTGCTTGTTTCGGTGATACACAAGATCACCCTCTGGGGACTTGTAACCTGAACTGTGTGTCAGATTTCAATCTGTGCGCATACAATGGGGGCAAGCTTCGCTTCAATCGTGACCACAATAGACTTCAACATCAATTCGTATCCTGCACTCTCTCTCTCTCTTTGTGTGCAGCACAAGGATGGGAGACCATCATTGTCTGGGGGCACAGCGGATGCTGCGAGGGCAAAGCCCCTGTTACCAGCATGCTAGTACTCATTTTGCCGACCTCGAAGGATGACAGGCTGAGTCAAACCCTCCCTGTGTTAATTCAACAGCACACAGGGGCTTGAACTCAAGACCCTCGGATCTTAAGCCAACCACGTAACCATTAAATTAACATCAGGCCGTATCCTGCTGGGGGTTTTATTAAGGACTTGGTACGTGAGATAAGTTGTCCACTTGAAAGTCATGAGTTAATTCAAACTGCATTGAAACCTGTCATGTGTGTGTAACTTTGGGAGTATTAAAATCATTGTGATGGGATGTTATTAAATGGTATTTGTGTTTGAAAGGGAGACAGTCAGGCTTAATAAATTACTTAGAACTTTGGGATGACTTGGGGTTATAAATGTCCTATTTCGTGGCATACATTGATTTCACCTGTTAAACAATAGACCGGATATATTGTTGTCTGTAAAGCTTTTCTGTGCGCTACCCTCCGGGCAATTGTTGCACTCGTGTCGTGCTCGGAGGAAGCGCATAATAGGAATTGGCACTCGTCCACACATGAAACCCATAAAATAAATTTGGGATCTCGTTCGATAAGAAACCCAGAAAGAAAAAGTGGTTTTTTCGTCCGTGATGTGAATAATAACAGATACTGGATTCATTTTAGAGATAAAGAACCCATAACTGACATTGTGCTCCTTTGATAAGAAATGGAATTGCTATGTAATACAAAAGTGATTAAAGATAACCGGGCAAAACCACAAACGATAACAATGGCATTTTAATGCTAAAGAGTTTATGGAAGCACTGGAGTATGGAAAAACTTGTGGTGGTTAAAGGAATTGACGTTTAGAGTTGGCTCAGTATTGTGACATAGAGGTTCGACCAATCTCAAGAAAGCGGAAATTCTGTCATTGGTGGATAAACTATTTAATTGAGGAGAAACATGTGTTGGAATCGGCATTTCAATTTGTTTGGGATGATAAGAGTGAGAATGTGGAGTTGCAAAGTTGGACTTGCAAAATAGAGTTTCAGTTCAAAGAAAGTGAATGTAAGCTCAAAGAATTGGGAATGCGGAAAAGAAAATATCGAAGAAAGGGAGTGTAAGATAAAGGAATGGGAGCTTCTAACAAGAGCAGGAAAGGGAATACAAGATAAAGGCATCGGAGCTTCGGAGCCAAGAGCAAATAGGGAAGATAAGAGAAAAGAATTTGAGATTCGGAAAGAGAAGGACGAAGAGAATTGGAGATTCGGAGAGAGAAAAGATGAAAGAAATGGAGATTAGGAACTGGAGATTCAGGGACAGATTAAGTTTAGAGAAGACAGAGTGAGAAAGGAGTTAAAACAACATCTAATCCAATATCTCTATCGACCAGTCAAAAGTCTTGGGACATTACCAGACAGGTGAGACATTGTTCCACCCTTTAATGAGAGAGAAGTAGATAAGTACTTCCTTCATTTTGAAAAAGTGGCACAATCCTTGCAAAGTTCTAAGGAGTCTTGGACTATGTTATTGCAAGTGTTTTTTGTGAAGAAGGCTCAAGATATTTACTCTGCTTTACCTCTTGATCTCTGTGAACAGCATAGCTAGGGAAACCTGCTATTCTTAAAGTGTGAATTCGTTCCAGAGGCTTCCAGGCAGAAGTTTAGGCAGTGTAGGGTGAAAGAAAGTGAAACTCAGGTGGAATTTGCTCTGGAAAAAGAGACTTTGTTTGATAGTGGTGTGGGTCCAAGGAAATTGTGAACGAATCTGACAGATAAGGCATTGATGTTCGTGGAGGAGTTTAAGCGGTGTGTGCCTTCTTACATTTGGACGAATGGGACGTAGACAAATGCACACCGCAGCAACAATAGCTGACATTATGCTTTGACTCAACAAATCCATTTTCACAAACCAGGTTTTACCAACAAAAGTAACCTGGAGAGTTACAGTAAATCTAGTCGGAGAGTAAGACCCTTACTTAAAGGTTATCAGGAAAACTGCATGCCAAGTGGGATTATTCGAAGCCTGTCGACCAGAAAGAAATTTTATTGGTGTTCAGCGAACCCACAAATTATTCATCCATGCCGATTTGTTTTATTGTGTCATAAGCGGAAAGACACCAAAAAACATCAGCAAGGTGCTTCAACTACTTGTTAATGTTAGGAATCGCCCGTTGCGGGCTAGAACTATTAAAGTGTGTCATCCAAGAAGGAGTGACACAAGTCAGATGTATTCATGAGTGATACAAGGCATTTGTTACAGAGGTTTTTGTGTCAGCTGTAGGTGAGATGCAAATCAGCATGTGTTAAAATATTGAGTCATGGAGCATCTCAATCTTTAATGCCTGAGGCATTTTTCCACTATCTAGGAGAATGCGCGACTGGTACCAGTGTACTGCTACAAAAGTTAGGGTTTTTGTTAATGCAGCTCCTCAGTGTGGTTAACCTAGAGTCTGAGTTAGTCCGGACTTGTTTCATCGGTTTACAGTCTAAACTTCCATTGCAAGAATTTTCTTCATCATTGGAATGATTTAGTGGTTGTAGAGCTCAATTTTCCAACGTGGGATGAACTGATTGCAGAGAGTAACATGGAGCAACTAGAGAAGGAGATTCCTAACTGTTCCATCTTGCGTAGTGACTCGTTCTAAGTCAAGGAAGCACTCTGAAGAGAGAGGAGAAAAAGGATGTGACTTAGAACACGCGTACACTTTAGAAGGAATTTTATGGACAGTTCAGTGATTATGTTAACACTCGTAAAGTTAGTGATGGTCATATTCTTGGACCAGAAGAGAAATCTGGTGGCCAATTAGATGCAACTTGTCTTAAAGTAGCAATTGGTACTTTGGTAGCCTCCTTCTCTTGTGAGGCTTTATTAGCTAGCTTCTTAGCTCAGCATCCTTCATTTTCTCTTTTATTAGTCTCTCTCTTTTAATGTATGCCTGGTGTGTTTAGTGGTTAGGGTGGTGGGCTTTGGATCCTAGGTCCTGAGTTCAAATCCCGCTCAGCTGTTTGAATTAATACCAGGTGGGGTTAACACCCTGTCATCCTTCCGGGTCGGCAAAATGAGTTGCCAGCATGCTGGCATACTGTTGTCAGAGTGGCGATCCGTCCAAATTGTGCCCAGTAGCCAAGGAGACTGCTTAAGCGCACCAACGCTCTGCACAGAGTATGGTCCCAATCTCCTCCTCCTCCTCCTCCCTTTTAAGAAAGATGGGGTATTAATGAGAAAGTGGAGATCACTTCAGGTATCGGCAGATGATGAATGGAAAATTCATGAGCAAATTGTTGTTCCAAAACTGCAACAGAATGAGATTTTGAGCTTAGCAACTGAGATACCGTCGGCAGGTCACCTCGGAGTGAATAGGTCACCTGATAATCAGGTGACATGTGGCACATGCATGACTTGCAGGTCACCTAGGAGTGAATAAGACATGTGACAAATTTTGACACATTTTCTTTTGGCCGGGTTTTGCTTCGTGATGTGGCAAAGTTTTGTAAATCTTGGTCATTCATGCCAGATGGTGGGAAAACCGAATCAAAGATTCCTTCAGCAACATTAAAAACCCATTCTGGCTTTTGATAAACTATTCAGTCAGGTCATCATTGATTGTGTTGGTCCCTTGCTAAATATTAAGGCAGGTAATCAATACAGTCGACAATTATGAGTGCGTCCACGAGATCTCTTACAAAAATTGCAGTGCCAAACATTGTGAAGGCATTAGTTAAGTTCTTTACACTGTGGCCTACCTCAGGTCATAAATATGATCAGGGATCAAATTTCATGTCAAATCTTTTCCAGCAAGTTTGCACCAGTTGGGAGTGAAATATCTGGAGTCACAAGGTGCTTTGGAAAGGTTCACCGGACTTTGAAAAACATGATTAGAACTTACTGCTTTGAGTGTGTCAAGGATTTGGGATGAAGGAGTACATTTTCTGTTGTTTGCTGTCGAAGAGTCAGTTCAGGAGTCATTGGGATTCAGTCCTTTTTGAACTGTGTTTGGACACACTGTGCGAGGTGACCATTGAAGCTTTTGAAGAACAGTGATTAATGAGAAGTCACAGTATAAATTTGCTGGATTATGTGTTGATTTCAGAGAGAGAGCTTGGCAAAGGCACAGGAAATAGCAGAGTGAATATAAAACGAAACGAAACACAGGACCAAAATAGAGGGCACTCGTGGAGCACATACCTCCGCCACATAATGCCGGATCCACGAGAACATATCGGGCCCAATAGATTTTTTGAAATATCATGTAATGTATCGTTTTTGGCCCGATCTATCTCTCAATGATGAAGAATCACTTAAAAAATTAAATAATTCTCGTATCCAGATCCGGATTCGGATCTTCACCAAAATCGAATCCATTCGTCCTTGCAAAACACCCAACCTGTCACCAAGTTTCATCTGAATCCGTCCACAACTTTTTGAGACTATCCTGTACACAAACAGACAGACACGGGTGAAAACATAACCTCCTTTCACCTTCGGTGGCGGAGGTAATGAAAGCGAAGGCATGATAGACATTCCAAGGACAGGAATCTAGTCCTGGTGATAAGGTTTTGTGTTGCTGCCAATTAAAGGTCAACATTACAGGCAAGGTATTTTGGACCTTACCTCACTGAAAGAAGAGTCAGCGAGACTGATTGATGTCGTTCAAAACGTTCAATTGTGTGGTGTGTGTGTGTGTTGTGTGTGTGTGTGTGTGTGTGTGTGCGTGGTGTGTGTGTGTTGTCTTGTTTGTCCTTCTGTCCAGCCATAACTTCAATGTAATTTGAGCTTTTATCATCAAATTCTCAACAAAGCTTTATTATGAGAACATGCAGAAGACAAATGAGAATTTGGTCAAAAAGTCAACGGTACCGTTTAACATACGAAGAAGAAGAAGAAGGCCAATTAGAGAGTGACGTGTTTGCATTCTCAGATGCTTTCTCGTTACCCTCGCTGAACGACAGGGGTGTTGTGTTGGGTCCATTGTTCATTGCAAATCGAAGATTTTCAAGTATATTGGTTCGTCGATTTTGTTATTTGTCTGTCTGTTGTCGCCTACAGATCACAATTTTAAACCGATCTCACAAACTGCACCACGTGGTAGAGTTTGTTCATAAGGAAGAAGCCTATTGTTTTGAGGTGCTTTTTTGAGGTCAAAGGTCAACATAGGCCCAAGGTCAACAACAAAAGTTGTGTTTCTAAAATCCTCAATTTTCATCCGATTGACTTGAAATTTGAAGAGGATTTATATTTCACGTCACTGAATTCAACCAGCCAATTATTTTTTGAGGTCAACCAGAAACCAAAAGTCAATATAGGCTCAAGGTCACCAAACTTAGATAACATTTCTAAAATCCTCAATTTTCATCTCATTGACTTGAATTTGAAGAGGTTTTGCACATCAGGTTACTGATTAACGACCAATTGTTTTGTGGTCGACAGTGGACCAAAAGATCGCTCTCCCAGCATAGAAAAAAAACTTTATCCGGCAAAACCAGGTTCACTAAAATATCTACCTTTTGCTCCCGGACTAATGCTGGGAAATGGAGAACATAGCGGGTGCCTGCGAGCAAAAATACTTCGGTGTGTAGCTCGTAGCGCGATTGTGTGCTGAGATTCATTTCGGCGACGTCTGGATATCTCTGGTGCTCCGCTAACTAACAGTGTTCGGGTGAAGTGCTGCCCACATTTGTGGTTGGAGAGCACTCCCGAAAACCCGTGCCCCATAGAACTTACGGAGCTCCGTTGCATGCCAGAGCCTGAGAGTGACTGAGGCCATTTTCGGCTCTGGAGTCTGGCAGGGCTGGGCTACTTCTCGGGGTGGCATCTATGCGCCAACAAGAGAGCTCGGAAATGCCTACATAGCCTCTTGATCCACTCTTTGGCCCCTCCTTCACCTGGGCTCTGTAGGAGATGCTGAGAGTGAATCAGAGTCTATTTCTTGGTCTTTCATATATATATATATATATATTATATATATATATATATATATATATATATATATCACGTTAACCGGGCATAGTGGTGTGCGCCTGTAATCCGGCTACTCGGAGGCTTGGGTTGGAGGATCGCTTGAGGACGGGAGCTTTGCGCTGCCACGCTATGAGAGGGTGTAGGGCAGCCCGGAATCATGGCGAAACCCAATCCTTATCCCTGTGACGTAAGGGCGACCAGGGTTGCTCAGGAAGGGCATCCGGCGTAAAACCTATGCCAAATCAGTATGCGGATCATAACGGATGATCCGCTGTGGCGACCCTAACGGAGCAGCGAAAGACTAACAACATATACTGTAGATATACGTATATACTGTGTGTATATATACTGTAGATGTACGTATATACTGCGTATATATATATATATATATATAATATATATATATATATTATATATAATATAAAGCTTTTTCTAACCACTGACTGACTGATGTTAAAGACCGGGACTCTCCAGGTGAGGGAGAAAGCTGAAATTTTGTGCACCACCGACATCGAAGCCACTACACCGGGAAATATCACAGAACCACCGGAAAGTGTTCATAACTGAAAATATAAATAAATGTAAATGAAAAAGAAAAAGAAAAGAATAAATGCAAGTGAGTGACACGAGACAATGCGGAAGAGAGTGGAGAAGGTAGCGATGAGGTGAATCCAAGCACCATCTGGCCAGACCATTGGTAGGTGACAACTCATCTGTGTCGGGGTTGGACACTAACTCCAACTACTTCTTTCTCACCTCTAACTCTTCTCACCCCTCTTCAAAACACTTTTCTCATTTATTCGTGTGTCTGAATTCATTTTGTTTAGAAGTGTTAAATAATCGTTGTTAGAATTCCAAACGTGGGTACGTCGTGTGGAGGCAATGGGAATGTTATACATGTTATAATTGCTTGCCTGTTAATACTTGCTTGCGTGCCACTGGAAATATTTGCTGCCTACCATTGCCAATACAAGCTTGAAACTGTCTTGACTTGGCCTGACTTGTTTTGATCATGATGTCGCATGCCGGAAAGCCATTGACCCAGGGTTGATAGGCCTCTGATAGAGGATAGGGTTCGGCATGAAATGCTGGTTCACTCGGCCAATTGGCATCTCTTGTGCAGCTGCAGACACGGTTCCCTATCTCCTTCAGTCATATCACAGGTATGGTAGACCGATAATGAGCGTGAAGATCTGGCCAGAGGTGAGTTTTGTAGATGGCATCCATGGTCTTTTAAAAGACACCTCGGAGTTATCTGAGAGCAGTGAGGACCATATGTAATATATATATATATTATATATATATACATTGTTACAGTTCTGCAAAATGGCACACCCCAGTAATGGCAACCAATATATGAGTGGTTCCCGAAATAGCTATTATTTATTATCCCCGCCAACCAACGAAGTTGGCGGGAGATATGGAAGGGTTCAGTCCGTCCGTCACATTTCGTTTCCGGAGCTTAACTACAAATCCTCTCAAGATATATTTACGAAATTTGGTACACATATCAAGCAAGTGGTGAACTGGTGCTTTTGATATTTAGAGATTTCCCCAAAAAATTTTCTGTCACTTTCCATGGAACAAGTTGGGTATTAAGAAATAATTGAGGTTAACCTTTGTTTCCAGAGCATAGTTGCAAAACTATTACTATTTCTTTATGAAATTTGGTACACACATCAAGAATAAATTGAACTGGTGCCTTTTGCTACTTGTCCTCATTTACTATGGCGGGGGATATCGAAGACTTTGTCTTCAACGGATGCTAGTTTCGTTTGTATTTGCTTCAGATAGTCCTTCCCTTGTGTTTAATGGGCTACAAAGGGATATGCATTGTGAGGGCTTAGCTAGGTTTTTCTCCAGTTTCTCCCCATTTATCCCCTTTTTAACTGTGTGCCACCTCATTAGCATATGTTGCCAAAAGCCTTCTGCCAGTCTGCAGTGTGGTTCTTAAAGGTGAGTGGTGGACTCTGATTCATCTGCTTGTTTCGGTGATACAAAGATCACCCTCTGGGGACATGTAACCTGACTGTGTGGTCAGATTTCAATCTGTGCGCATACAATGGGGGCAAGCTTCGCTTCAAACGTGACCACAATAGACTTCAACATCAATTCGTATCCTGCACTCTCTCTCTCTCTCTTTTGTGTGCAGCACAAGGATGGGAGTACCATCATTGTCTGGGGGCACAGCGGTGCTGCGAGGGCAAAGCCCCTGTTACCAGCATGCTAGTACTCATTTTGCCGACCTCAGAAGGATGACAGGCTGAGTCAACCCTCCCTGGTGTTAATTCAACAGCACAACAGGGGCTTGAACTCAAGACCCTCGGATCTTAAGCCAACCACGTAACCATTAAATTAACATCAGGCCGTATCCTGCTGGGGTTTTATTAAGGACTTGGTACGTGAGATAAGTTGTCCACTTGAAAGTCATGAGTTAATTCAAACTGCATTGAAACCTGTCATGTGTGTGTAACTTTGGGGAGTATTAAAATCATTGTGATGGGATGTTATTAAATGGTATTTGTGTTTGAAAGGGAGACAGTCAGGCTTAATAAATTACTTAGAACTTTGGGATGACTTGGGGTTATTAAATGTCCTTCTATTTCGTGGCATACATTGATTTCACCTGTTAAACAATAGACCGGATATATTGTTGTCTGTAAAGCTTTTCTGTCGCGCTACCCCTCCGGGCAATTGTTGCACTCGTGTCAGTGCTCGGAGGAAGCGCATAATAGGAATTGGGCACTCGTCCACACATGAACCCATAAAATAAATTTGGGATCTCGTTCGATAAGAACCCATGAAAGAAAAAGTGGTTTTTCGTCCGTGATGTGAAATAATAACAGATACTGGATTCATTTTAGAGATAAGAACCCATAACTGACATTGTGGCTCCTTTGATAAGAAATGGAATTGCTAATGATAATACAAAAGTGATTAAAAGATAACCGGGCAAAACCACAAACGATAACAATGGCATTTAATGCTAAAGAGTTTATGGAAGCACTGAGTATGGAAAAACTTGGTGGGTTAAAGGAATCTGACGTTTTAGAGTTGGCTCAGTATTGTGACATAGAGGTTCGACCAAGTCTCAAGAAAGCGGAAATTCTGTCATTGGTGGTAAACTATTTAATTGAGGAGAAACATGTGTTGGAATCGGCATTTCAATTGTTTTGGGATGATAAGAGTGAGAATGTGGAGTTGCAAAGGTTGGACTTGCAAAAATTAGAGTTTCAGTTCAAAGAAAGTGAATGTAAGCTCAAAGAATTGGGAATGCGGAATAAAGAAATATCGGAAGAAAGGGAGTGTAAGATAAAGGAATGGGAGCTTCTGAACCAAGAGCAGGAAAGGGAATACAAGATAAAGGCATCGGAGCTTCGGAGCCAAGAGCAACATAGGGAAGATAAGAGAAAAGAATTTGAGATTCGGGAAAGAGAAGGACGAAGAGAATTGGAGATTCGGGAGAGAGAAAAGATGAAAGAAATGGAGATTAAGGAACTGGAGATTCAGGGACAGATTAAGTTTAGAGAAGACAGAGTTAGAGAAAGGAGTTAAAACCAAATCTAATCCAATATCTCTATCGACCAGTCAAAAGTCTTGGGACATTACCAGACAGGTGAGACTTGTTCCACCCTTTAATGAGAGAGAAGTAGATAAGTACTTCCTTCATTTTGAAAAAGTGGCACAATCCTTGCAAAGTTCTAAGGAGTCTTGGACTATGTTATTGCAAAGTGTTTTTGTGAAGAAGGCTCAAGATATTTACTCTGCTTTACCTCTTCATCTCTGTGAACAGCATAGCTAGGGAAAACCTGCTATTCTTAAAGCCTGTGAATTCGTTCCAGAGGCTTCCAGGCAGAAGTTTAGGCAGTGTAGGGTGAAAGAAAGTGAAACTCATGTGGAATTTGCTCTGGAAAAAGAGACTTTGTTTGATAGGTGGTGTGGTTCCAAGGAAATTGTGAACGACTTTGACAGATTAAGGCAGTTGATGTTCGTGGAGGAGTTTAAGCGGTGTGTGCATTCTTACATTTGGACGAATGGGACGTAGACAAATTGCACACCGCAGCAACAATAGCTGACAATTATGCTTTGACTCACAAAATCCATTTTCACAAACCAGGTTTTACCAACAAAAGTAACCTGGAGAGTTACAGTAAATCTAGTCGGAGAGTAAGACCCTTACTTAAAGGTTATCAGGAAAACTGGCATGCCAAGTGGGATTATTCGAAGCCTGTCGACCAGAAAGGAAATTTTATTGGTGTTCAGCGAACACCCACAAATTATTCATCCATGCCGATTTGTTTTATTGTGTCATAAGGCGGAAAGACACCAAAATAAACATCAGCAAGGTGCTTCAACTACTTGTTAATGTTAGGAATCGCCCGTTGCGGGCAGTAACTATTAAAGTGTCATCCAAGAAGGAGGTGACACCAAAGTCAGATGTTATTCATGAGTGATACAAGGCATTTGTTACAGAGGGTTTTGTGTCAGCTGTAGGTGACGATGCAAATCAGCAATGTGTTAAAATATTGAGTCATGGAGGCATCTCAATCTTTAATGCTCGAGAGCATTTTTCCACTATCTGAGAGAATGGTGACTGGTACCAGTGTACTGCTACAATAAGTTAGTGGTTTTGTTAATGCAGCTCCTCAGGTGGTTAACCTAGA
Organism: Eptatretus atami; assembly: GCA_035128595.1. Classification (NCBI taxonomy): domain Eukaryota; kingdom Metazoa; phylum Chordata; class Myxini; order Myxiniformes; family Myxinidae; genus Eptatretus; species Eptatretus atami. The sequence goes on along the minus strand of CM068966.1, from coordinate 74,230,788 downwards.
GTCTGAGTTAGTATCCGGACTTGTTTCCATCGGTTTACAGTCTAAACTTCCATTGCAAGAATTTTCTTTCATCATTGGAAATGATTTAGTTGGTTGTAGAGTCTCAATTTATCCACAGATGGTGGATGAACTGATTGCAGAGAGTAACATGGAGCAACTAGAGAAGGAGATTCCTAATCTGTTTCCATCTTGCGTAGTGACTCGTTCTAAGTCAAGGAAGCACTCTGAAGAGAGAGGAATGAAAAAGGATGTGGACTTAGAACACGCGTACACTTTAGAAGGAACTTTTATGGACCAGTTCAGTGATTATGTTAACACTCGTAAAGTTAGTGATGGTCATATTCTTGGACCAGAAGAGAAATCTGGTGGCCAATTAGATGCAACTTGTCTTAAAGTAGCAAATTGGTACTTTGGTAGCCTCCTTCTCTGTGAGGGCTTTATTAGCTAGCTTTCTTAGCTCAGCATCCTTCATTTTCTCTTTTATTAGTCTCTCTCTTTTAATGTATGCCTGGTGTTGGCTTAGTGGTTAGGGTGGTGGGCTTTGGATCCTAGGTCCTGAGTTCAAATCCCGCTCAGCTGTTGAATTAATACCAGGTGGGGTTAACTCTACCTGTCATCCTTCCGGGGTCGGCAAAATGAGTGCCAGCATGCTGGCATACTGTGTCAGAGTGGCGACCCGTCCAGAATTGTGCCCAGTAGCCAAGGAGACTGCTTAAGCAGCACCAACGCTCTGCACAGAGTATGGTCCCAATCTCATCCTCCTCCCTTTTAAGAAAGATGGGTTATTAATGAGAAAGTGGAGATCACTTCAGGTATCGGCAGATGATGAATGGAAAATTCATGAGCAAATTGTTGTTCCAAAACTGCAACAGAATGAGATTTTGAGCTTAGCACATGAGATACCGTCGGCAGGTCACCTCGGAGTGAATAGGTCACCTGAGTAATCAGGTGACATTGGCAGGTCACCTGATGACTCCAATGCAGGTCACCTAGGAGTGAATAAGACATGTGACAAAATTTTGACACATTTCTTTTGGCCGGGTTTGCTTCGTGATGTGGCAAAGTTTTGTAAATCTTGTCATTCATGCCAGATGGTGGGAAAACCGAATCAAAAGATTCCTTCAGCAACATTAAAAACCCATTCTGGCTTTTGATAAACTATTCAGTCAGGTCATCATTGATTGTGTTGGTCCCTTGCTAAATATTAAGGCAGGTAATCAATACATGTCGACAATTATGAGTGCGTCCACGAGATCTCTTACAAAAATTGCAGTGCCAAACATTGTGAAGGCATTAGTTAAGTTCTTTACACTTGTGGGCCTACCTCAGGTCATATAATATGATCAGGGATCAAATTTCATGTCAAATCTTTTCCAGCAAGTTTGCACCAGTTGGGAGTGAAATATCTGGAGTCACAAGGTGCTTTGGAAAGGTTCCACCAGACTTTGAAAAACATGATTAGAACTTACTGCTTTGAGTGTGTCAAGGATTGGGATGAAGGAGTACATTTTCTTGTTGTTTGCTGTCGAAGAGTCAGTTCAGGAGTCATTGGGATTCAGTCCTTTTGAACTAGTGTTTGGACACACTGTGCGAGGTGACCATTGAAGCTTTTGAAAGAACAGTGACTTAATGAGAAGTCACAGTTAAATTTGCTGGATTATGTGTTTGATTTCAGAGAGAGAGCTTGGCAAAGGCACAGGAAATAGTCAGAGTGAATATAAAACGAAACGAACACAGGACAAAACTAGAGGGCACTCGGTGGAGCACATACCTCCGCCACATAATGCCGGATCCACGAGAACATATCGGGCCCAATAGATTTTTGAAATATCATGTAATGTATCGTTTTTGGCCCGATCTATCTCTCAATGATGAAGAATCACTTAAAAAATTAAATAATTCTCGTATCCAGATCCGGATTCGGATCTTCACCAAAATCGAATCCATTCGTCCTTGCAAAACACCCAACCTGTCCACCAAGTTTCATCTGAATCCGTCCACAACTTTTTGAGATATCCTGTACACAAACAGACAGACACGGGTGAAAACATAACCTCCTTCCACCTTCGGTGGCGGAGGTAATGAAAGCGAGGCATGATAGACATTCCAAGGACAGGGAATCTAGTCCTGGTGATAAGGTTTTGGTGTTGCTGCCAATTAAAGGTCAACCATTACAGGCAAGGTATTTTGGACCTTACCTCACTGAAAGAAGAGTCAGCGAGACTGATGATGTCGTTCAAACGTTCACTCTGTGTTGTGTGATGTGTGTGTGTGCACATGTGTGTGGTGTGTGTGTGTTGTCTCTGTTTGTCCTTCTGTCCGAGCCATAACTTCAATGTAATTTGAGCTTTTATCATCAAATTCTCAACAAAGCTTTATTATGAGAACATGCAGAAGACAAATTAAGAATTTGGTCAAAAAGTCAACGGTACCGTTTAACATACGAAGAAGAAGAAGAAGCCCAAATAGAGAGTGGACGTGTTTTGCATTCTCAGATGCTTTCTCGTTACCCTCGCTGAAGGACAGGGTGTTGTGTTTGGGTCCATTTGTTCATTGCAAAATCGAAGATTGTTCAAGTATATTGGTTCGTCGATTTTGTTATTCTGTCTGTCTGTTTGTCGCCTACAGATCACAATTTTAAACCGATCTTCACAAAACTGCACCACGTGGTAGAGTTTGTCATAAGGAAGAAGCCTATTGTTTTTGAGGTCAAAAGGTCAACATAGGCCCAAGGTCAACAACCAAAAGTTGTGTTTCTAAAATCCTCAATTTTCATCCGATTGACTTGAAATTTGAAGAGGATTTATATTTCACGTCACTGAATTCAACCAGCCAATTATTTTTGAGGTCAACAGAAACCAAAAGGTCAATATAGGCTCAAGGTCACCAACTTAGATAACATTTCTAAAATCCTCAATTTTCATCTCATTGACTTGAAATTTGAAGAGGATTTGCACATCACGTCACTGAATTCAATGACCAATTGTTTTTGAGGTCGACATGGACCAAAAGGTCAACATAGGCCCAAGGTCAATAACTATGGAGGTATTTCTAAAATCCTCAATTTTCATCTCATTGACTTGAAATTTGAAGAGGATTTGCATAACAGGTTACTGGATTCAACGACCCAATTATAATTTTTGAGGTCAACATAGGCCAAAAGGACAACATCGGCTGATTTCTAAATTGTCAATTTTCATCCGATTCACTTGAAATTTGTAGAGGATTGCATATTTTGTCATTTAATTCAACCACCAATTATTTTTGAGGTCAAATTTGTTTTATGGATTTTGCAAGTTTCATGCTCTCGCACGGCGTCTTCTTCTTGTTTGTTTGTTTGTCTGTTTGTTTGCACAGAACTTTCATTTTTTTTTCTCTGCAACCACTTGTCGGATTGAGAAAAAACATTTTCAACATTGGTGCGACTACTCATGTAGAATGCTTTCGTCATAATTATGACGTCATAGGTCACGTGGTGTGGCAGCCATGTTGGAAAAATGGAAAAACTCTGGACCTCTGTATCTCTGAAACTGCACCAAGGAAAAGATTGAAAGTTGGCACATGGCAAGTACTCCTCATGGGGGAATGAGTGCGGTTTTTATGACGTCATGGGTGCCTTCGTTATCACGTCATAATTGCATATGTAGAATGCTACATCCGATCAGTATGAAAATTTTTGAGGGTCATCTAGGGATAAAATGGTCCACAAACTTTTTTGGGGTGGTCATCTGTCACGTGATTTGGCAGACTTTTTTTTTTTTTTTTTTAAACCTTCAAAAATCTTCTTTGAAATGTCTGAACTGGTCATCACTGCCAGCAGTTATAAAGTGGCAGTTTTAATTATGTCTCTTACTAATTACATAACACACCAGTACACAAACGCCACACAAAATACATTACACATAACCACACAAATACCACACAAAACAAGTTCTGGTGATGGTGATCTCTGATTGCTCTTTTTCTTGTTTGCTGTTATTTTCTAAACATCCATGCTTCTCTTTTTCTGAAGTGTCACTGACTAAACGATGTATTAACATATTCTTATATTAAAATTCATGTTATACCAGTGCATGCTCTAAATAATATTTCAGAAATGTAATAATGCCTGATTTTCCATTATCGTTTGCTTTTCATTTTGTTTTGTCATTTTTCAAACAGTTTTAGGAAACATTTGTTATGCAGGTATATTCTAAATAATAGCAGCAAATATTTATGTAAGCCCAATTTATCATCAGGATCAATGTGCCACAATCTTTACAGATTGTCGGTGCTGCCAAAGAAATGTCTTGGCAAGAGCTATGGTAGGTGGTTTGTCATTGCCTTCCCAGCAATCAACTGGTCAGAGCAAGAATTAGGAAAAAAATTCAGGGTGCCGGCGATAACTCGCATATTCTTCACGAAGGGCACCGTGGGATCGTTAACGTCCACCAACGATCAGTGCTGGCAGACGGGTCATCCAGCTTAAAGTCCATTCTAGGAACAGCGAACAAATTGATGCCTCACCCTGCATCTGAAACACCAGGATGACAGTTTATAGTTGGGTCGGGATTCAAACCCAGGCTAGACAGCTCAGAGGCGATTGTGCTCAGATGGTGATCTGGACAAGTTACAATACTTTAACCTTATCTTAAATGTAAGCGTACTACTGCGAAGTCCTGCAAGGTCCGATAATAAACAGAAATAAAACAATACAATATTAACGTTTGTTGTTTGAACAGCACTGTGAAAGGTCTAAAAATCCAAGGTGTAGCTGAACACTTTTAAAGAAAGAGCATATAACACCAATGTCACCATTTATCCAATTTGTTTTATTCTGCAAGCTACCGAGATGGGCATAATGCAAAGTACACACATTAACTAAGTACCAGAATATCGTGAATCCATTCAACACACATAATCTACTACCTTTCCCTAATTATATACACGGAAATTATAGACTTTGTGCCACTTTTGATAAAATGGTAATGCTGCAAATTTCTGATTAGTTAGCGGAGTGATTAAACTGTTTAGCCGTGTAAAGTATTTTGCAGTGCAAACCTTATTAAATATGAATGCTCCAATTTTGTACTGCGATTGTATTAGCCGGCTCCATGTTGTTTCACATGTTGTAATGAACATGCTGGTATAAAAATAAAACATGAGAAGCAGTTTCTGTAATGAACAGGAACCAAAAAACAAATTTTGTGTTTGTCAAAAAACTTATATTCTCATTTCTTAAAAAAAAAAAATTCAATTCATAGGTTGAGGCTCATGGAACAGCATTTGTCAGTAAATTGACAATAAGGCAAAATAATTTGGTGGACAATAGACACACAGGTTATCAAAATCAGCATGAGTAGAGAAAGCTGCAAGTACACAAAGGTCCTGGGTTAAGGGGGGCAGAACAACTCTGATGGAGATAAGCGATGAAATGTCATGACAATGCCAATGGGGAAATTAGTGGATAGCAAAAAAAAAGTGTGGTTTTAGCGAAAATAACAAGGAATAAATTCCTGGATGAGATCAAGTGGGGCAGGTCTCTGGAGGGCAGAATTATCAACCTAAGTTATAATGAATAAGAGACAGAAGAGGACCACAAGGCTATAAACTTGGTTGTGGTGAGAGGTGCACATCAGATGCCTTCTGAGAGATAGCAAGCATTTCAGGAGGAATGAAGTAGAATCCTCACTATCATTCACGGACCGCTGTGTTTTTGTTTGTTTGTCATGCTAGTCCTCCTACAGTTTTGGGCTGATTACATCCAGACTTGCTACATAGGCTCAGCATAACCCCAATTAATGTATAGGGGGTGTTTTTTTTATCTTTGCCGGTGGTCTTGGGTGAGGGGGCCGAGGAACGCAAATTCTCTTTGTAAATGTGTATCGTGTAGTGCCACCTCCAGGTCGGGGAGGGTATTACAAGTCTCCATTTACAGTGCAGTGTTCCTGTCCCCACATTTTCCAGTGCAGCGAGGTGGTTTGAATTATAAACGGTAAGTATGTTTTTCTTTCATGCGTGTAGCCTAGGTTATTGTTTTATATTTTCGGAAGCAATTGAGGCAGATGTCGGTTGCCTGTGCACCGCCCAAATAAAGGAATGCATCAGAAGAATGTGTCACATGCCTGCAATAAGATTGCCCATAGGGCAGGTACTCTGCTCATCATTACTACAATTCACGGACCGATGTTTCTTTGTGTGTGTGTGTGTGTTTGTTTGTTTGTTTCACGGTACTCCTAAAGTTCTGGGCTGATTACATCCAGACTTGCTACATAGGATCAGCATGGCTCAAATTAGTACATAGGTGCAATGGCTGATTAATGCACGGGCACACAGGGTCCATGCTCAGGGCCCCGAGCTCAATCTCGGCCCTGGGTAGAGGCAGCGTGATCGCGATGCCACCCTTGCAATTGCATGGGGGCTCCACACATCCGCTCGTGGTTCGCAATCTTTTGAGACGGCACCTCAGGGTGGGGGTCTTCCTTTGCTGCGAAAACATCAACTTGTGAGTGGTGATAAACATCGCGTAAAAGGAATGCTATGTCTCAAAGAAAGCACTGTGACGTAATGAATCGATAAAAAAAAAATGTTTTCCCTGATGTTTAACGAGACAGGACTATTACAAAATTATGGTGGGAGGTTAGGTTAGTCCAGACAGCAAGTGGAATAATAAGTACGCTTAATGTATACAAATGCAACAATAATCATAATATAATTTGTATAATTCCTTGTGTTAATACATATCAATAATGATTAAGATATTAATCAATAATATCAATAACAAATCCACACTACAATTTATTGTACAATCACAAAACTACCTCATTTGTAAATGGACTAACCCATGCACATGGAACATTCCATCCATCTGGACCATACTCTGTACAGAGCGTTGGTGCTGCCAAAGCAGTCTCATGGGCTATTGGGCACATCCTGGATAGGTCACCACTCTGATGCAGGATACTCCAATGGCTCAACCATCCCAGCAAGCCAGTATCATTTTGCCAACCTCAGAAGGATGACAGGCTGAGTCAACCCCACCTGGTATTAATTCAACAGCTGAGCAGGATTGAATTCAGGACCCTGGAATCCAAACCACCACACTAGCCACTAAGCCAACACCCAGGCATGCATGGAACATCGACAGTTTTTAAAATCAAGCACCTGTCACGAGCATGAAACGAAGGTATCCCAGCGGTGCTGAAAAGCGAAAATACCTCAACACAAAAGGGGGGGGGGGAAGGATGAAAATCACCAGAAATTAAACTCTTTTTTCATTACACAAACGGCAGAAGCAGAAAAGGGTCTTCGGTCTCCAACATGTGCTGAGGTGTGTTCAATCACTAATCAGATTGCTATCACTTACCAAGCCATCTGTTCCTTATCAACAGTTTCGTTAGACTGCTTACCTGACTGCCTAAGCCACTTGGTGAGTGCTCTACAAGAAATGTTTAGCTCTTCCA
>CM068966.1:74166554-74193561 GCA_035128595.1 Eptatretus atami | reverse complement strand
GGGGGTTGAAAATAACGATTGAGTGCTATTTTTGGGTTGAAAATAAACAGTCATCTTTTTGCGGTGAAACAAATATGAGTGCTATTTGTTGGGTGAGAATAACAGTCCTCTTTTTGGGCGAAAATAACATGGAATGCTATTTTTGGGTGAAAAATAACATGGAATGCTATTTTTTGGTGTTCGCTGAAAATACACAGTCCTCTTTTTGGGTGAAAATAACATGGTGCTATTTTTTGCTGCTGAAAATAAACAGGTCCTCTTTTTGGTGAAAAATAACATGGAATGCGTATTTTTGGGTTGAAAAATAACATGGAATGCCTATTTTTGGTCCCGTTGAAATAACCATGGATGCTATTTTTTGGATGAAAATAACACAGTCCTCTTTTTTGGGTTTGAAAATAAGATGGGAGTGCTATTTTTTGTGTGAAAATTAACACAGTCCTTTTTTGGATGAAAATATCATGGAATGCTACTTTTGGGGTGAAAATAACACAGGGCCTCTTTTTGGGTGAAAAGAACATGGAGTGCTATTTTTGGTCGTAAAATAGCAGTGCCTCTTTTTGGGTGAAATAACATGGAATGCTATTTTGGTTGAAAATAACACAGTCCTCTTTTGGGGTTGAAAATAACATGGAATGCTATTTTTGGGTGTTGAAAATAATTCCTCTTTTGCTGTGAATCGTGAAAAATAACAATGGAATGCTATTTTTTTCGCGCGCGGTTGTGAAAATAAGAGTCCTCTTTTTGGTAATCTCTGTTGGAAAAAAAAAACATGGAATGGAAATGTTTAAATAACATGTTATTTTTTGTGAAAATAACATGTTAATCTTTTTGTGAATGTGAATGTGAAAAATAACATGCTGAAAATAACTTGTTATTTTTTGGTGTGAAAATAACATGAATGCTATTTTTTTGGGTGAAAATTACAGTCACTTTTTGCGGTGAAAATAACATGGAGTGCTATTTCTTGGGCTGAAAATAATTTATGCGAGTTGCTATTTTTTTTCGAGAGTGAAAATAACAATCCTCTTTTTTGGATGAAAAATAAACATGAATGCTATTTTTGGGGAGAAAAATAACACAGTCCTCCTTTTTTGCGGCTGAAAAATAAAAACGTGGAGTGCTATTTTTTGCGGGTGAAAATAACACAGTCCACTTTTTGGGTGAAAAATAACATGGAGTGCTATTTTTTGGGTTGAAAATAACAGTCCTCTTTTTTGGGTTTTTGAAAATAATATGGAGAGCTATTTTTTGGGTGTTGAAAAAATAAACAAGTCCTCTTTTTTGGGTGAAAAAATAACATGGAATGCTATTTTTGCCGTGGAAATAACAGTCCTCTTTTTGGGTGAAAATACATGGAGTGCTATTTTTTGGGGAAAATCAACAGTCATCTTTTGAGAAGGTGAAAAATAATATGGAGTGCCTATTCTGGGGTGAGAATAACAGTCCTCTTTTTGGGGCGAAAATTAACATGGAATGCTATTTTATTGGGTGAAAAAACATGGAATGCTCATTTTTGGCGGTGAAAAATAACACAGTCCTCTTTTTGGGTTGAAAATAACCATTGGTGGCTATTTTTTGGGTGAAAAAAACAGTCCTCTTTTTTGGGTGAAATACATGGAATGCTTATTTTTTGGGTGAAAATAACATGGAATGCTATTTTTGGGGTGAAAATAACATGGAGTGCTATTTTTTTGGGTGAAAATAACAGTCCTCTTTTTTGTGAAAATAAACACAGTCCTCTTTGGTGAAAATAACATGGAGTTGCTATTTTTTGGTTAGAAATAACAACAGTTCTCTTTTGGTTGAAAATATTTATGGAGTGATATTTTTTGGGTGAAAATAACATCCTCTTTTTGGGTGAAAATAACACGAGTCGTCCTTTTGGACGTGGAAAAATGCATGCGGAGTGCTATTTTTTGGGTGAAAATTTAATAATGGAGTGCTATATTTTGGGTGCAAAAAACACAGTCCTCTTTTGGTGAAAATAACATGGGAGTGCTATTTTTTGGTGCAAAATAAACATGGAGTGCTATTTTTGGTAAAATAACAGTCCTTCTTTCTGGGTGAAAATAATTTGAGTGCTATTTTTGGGTGAAAATAACCACAAGTCACCTCTTTTTGGGTTGAAAATAACAGAGTGCTATTTTTGCGCGAAAATAACATAAAACCTCTTCTTTGGGTGAAAATAACATTGCGAATGCTATTTTTTGGGTGAAAAATTAAACATGGATGCTATTTTTTGGGTTGAAAATAAACACCAGTCTCTTTTTGGGTTGAAAATAACGGATGCTAATTTTCTTTTGAGTTGAAAATAACACAGACCTCTTTTTGGGTGAAAATAACATGGAGTGCCCTATTTTTTTGGGTGAAAATTAACATGGAGTGCCCTATTTTTTGGGTGAAAATGACCAAGTCCTCTTTTTGGGTGAAATAACATGGAGTGCTATTTTTGGGTTGGAAAATAACAACAGTCACTCTTTTTGGGGTGAAAATAAACATGGATGCTATTTTTTGCGGCTGGCAAAAATAACACAGTCCTTCTTTTTGGCGTTAAATAACATGGAGTGCTTAATTTTCTTGGGTGAAAATAATTCCTCTTTTTTGGTTGAACAATAAACATGCCCAATACCTATTTTTTGCGTGAAAATAAACAGTCCTCTTTTTGGTAAAAAAATAACACATTCCTCTTTTTGGGTGAAAATAAGATGGGAATGCTATTTTCTGGGGTGAAAATAACGATCCACTTTTTGGACGTGAAAATAACATTGGGAGTGCCTGTTTTTTTGGGGTGAAAATTAACACATGTCCCTTTTTGGCTGTTGAAAATAATATGGAGTGCTATTTTTTGGTGAAAATAACACCAGTTCCTCTTTTTGGCGTTGAAAATATCATGGAGTGCTATTTTTGGGTGAAAATTAACATGGAGTCTCTTTTTTGGGTGAAATAACAGTTCCTCTTTTGGGTTGAAAAATAATATGGAAGTCCTCTTTTTTTGTTTGAAAATAAACACAGTCCTCTTTTTGGCGTGAAAATAACATGGAGTGCTATTTTTTGGTGAAAAATAACACAGTCCCTTTGGAGTGAAAATAATATGGAGTTGATATTTTTTTGGGTGTGAAAAATAAACAGTCCTTTTTTGGGTGAAAAAACACGTCCTCTTTTGGGCAAAAATATCATGGATGCTATTTTTTTGGCGTGAAAATAACAGTCCTCTTTTGTCGTGAAAAATAACATGAATGCCATTTGTTTGGTTGAAAATTAACACATTCCACTTTTTGGGTGAAAATAAACATTGGAGTGAAAATAACACAGTCTCTTTTTGGGCGAAAACAACATGGGTCCTTCTTTTTGCTACCTTTTGAGCGAAAAATACCTCGCGTACTCTTGGGGTGAAAATAACACGGAAGTCCTCTTTTTTGGGTGCTGGGGGCCAAAATTTATCTTAATCTGCTTCTTGCATTAGGGGTGTTTTCTATCTTTTGCCAGTGTGGCCTTGGGGGGGCGGGTTGTTTGGGAGGGGCGCAATTTCTCTATGCAAATGTGTTTCGGTAGCGCCCGCTTTCAGGTGGGAGATAGTGTTACAAGTCACCACCCTTTACAGGTCCTTGCATTACTTTCCGACGTTTTCCAGTGCAGTGAAGGTGCTTTTGAATTTTAGGTATGTTTTTTAAATTAATTATAGATAAGCAAGAAGGAAATGTTTTTGCGCTCATTATTTTTGCTTCACTTCGGTTATACTTTGCCAAAATCGAAGATTTTTTAAAGTATTTTGGTCAGTCGATTTTGATGTTCTATCTCTTTATCACCTTGCAGCGTCCATAATTTTGATCATCTTCATGAAACTTCAACAGATGGCAGATTTTTGGCACAAGCAAGAAGTCTTGTTTTGAGGTCAAAAGGTCAAACCCTAAGCCACAAGGTCACCAAAATTGTCGAATTTCTAAAATCCTCATTTTCATCCGATCGACTTGGAATTTGAAGAAGATTTATTATAATTTCAGGTCACTTGATTCAACCAAGCCAATTATTTTTTGATGTTCAACACCATTCTGACCGAATTGGTCAACATTGACCAAAGGTCAACCAACTTGTCAAAATGCACAAGTTGATGATCAACATAGACCAAGAGTCTAAAGAGGGTCTAAAGGTGGTGGTGAGCAGTTGTCCTGAAACAACTTGCCTCGCCTCATGTAAGGCTATTCAAATGAAGACAATCTCAGTTCCTCCGCAAAGCTTTCGTAACAAGTGTCGTGTCTACCCTCAGGAGCAGCCCAGAAAACAACATCTTTCTCATCTCAAGTCTGAACTTTTCAAACTTGTCTCCCACCTCCAAAATCCTTGGTGGCGTCTCGTTAAGTCTGTTTCTGGTGTATGTTCCCCCTTCATCCCCTCCCTATACATCTGAGGCCGCACGCTGACACGGCACATGAAAAGACTGAATGCCTAAACTCCGTGACTTTGCTTCTAAATCTTGTGTCCCAAACCCATCGCTTTCTTGTACCCACCTTTACCCAGTCGCACCCAGCTGTTCCTGGACTCTTGTGTCATTTTTTCCTTGACAAGGGAGAGGCGCTGTTATTAAACCTCAATCAATATTTTGCTTTACAACCGGTCAAGCATTTGCATCATTCCCACATGTCATAAGAACCTTCTCTGCTTGCTCTTGCTCACCCTCTCTCCATTCTATTCACCCTCTTCATTTGCTCAGGGTAAACTGCCATCTGCTTGGAAATCAGCAAAAACATGACTGCTCTGCATAAAACTTGTCTGCAAAACAGATCCCTGCAACTACAGAAACAATCCAGCGTTCTACCAATCACAAGCAAGGTTATGGGAATCCATCATTGCTTCAGGACAATTAAATCCTTCTCTTTCCCATGTGGCCTGGATTTTCGATTCATCAATTTAATCAGACCAGATCACTCATATCCTGGATATTGCTGCTTTTCTGCTCTGCAGCAATTGATGGAGAATCCTCTAATGCCAGCCATTAAATCAGAGCCATATCCGAGACATTATCGGCATTGCTTTTTATACAGGTCTGGCACCCTACCTTGCTCCACCAAACTATCTTTCTATGGTATCCAAGACATCTCCACTCAAGGCTCGCGAACATTCTTCTCCTGTCTGCTATGCTGATGATGCAAGGATCTACTATCTTCTGATACCCTACCGCTGCGTTACTTCGTTGCTAGAAATTCTTCAGTTGACCTGTTGGAATCTTACAATATAAACTCCAGGGTTAACGTTAAGACCAGATATAATTGGTTAAACAATAATGCATTTCTCAAATCATCAGAGACATCTACGATTAATTCAAGCGCACACAATACCATTTTCCTACACGTGAGAACAACTATATCTAATATATTATCCACCAGTTTATCTCACACTCGTTACACTTCACACACCCCACACAATAACCATCTCCCACATAACTACTAATTAGTCCTATACCTACAATATCTAAAAAAAAACATTATTAATATAATATACTCAGATATATACAATAATACAGATATACGACTTATAATAATAACTACATATATATGAGCATTTTGGAGAGGTGAAGAAAGAGAGGATTTTGCATCAGCATTCATCAAGGCAAAACGTTACCAGTCTTATCAGACCAGTCACTCGTAATACGACTAGACAACACTAATTAAACACAAGCGTCCAAGTAGTGGCAAAAGAAACGAAAACTAAGCCACTAGGTCATAGCTTTAACATTTTAATAATGAATAAATGAAGAGATAAAAAAACAAACAAACTTTAACCTCAGCTACTGAACTAAAGGGCCACTTGTCTAATAGAGGAAATATTCACCCAAGCACTCCCCCCCTTTTGGCCTTCAAAGGAACACAACTTTTAAGTTTTAACGATAATGACTGTCACTTGGAAAATACATTTTCTCATCTGACAGTTCGCAGTGTGCCCCATCTTCAATTGGCAGTAGTCACACCCCCCCGTTTTCCCATACACATCCGATGCTCACCGATCCCCTTAGCATTTCTGTTAAAATCCCGCAAGACAGAGTGGGCTTCATCAGTCCATTGCCGTATAAATCGTGATTCCATTGTCACCTTAGTAATGTGGAAAGTGTATTGGTTTTATGATTAGTTTTGCGACAATACATGGGTTCCACTAATAAAATTAGGTCGGTGTGGCCGGACAGACCTGGCTACCTTGGGGAACTCCGTAATCTCTGCATACAATCAGATGAGCGCATACGGAATCAGACGACAATGGGCTAAGTTTTTAATCGCGATCAACATTATAATTCCTGTGTAATACCTCTTCTTCCATATGGATTTTGACATCTGAGGAGAATCACTTGAGTATGTTCTAACGATTCAGAAATAAATACGGTAGTTCACCAATGCAATGGCCAATGAACAATTTTCAATGCTTGAAATTAGCTAATATTAATGACACACACCACTGACAAAAAAGTGAAAAGTTACAATGCTGATGGTTCACAACCCACGATATGTGAATAATCAAAAGCAAACTACAATATTAGTTCATGTCGATCATATCGAGAACATCTAAGAACAGAACCAATAGAGGCCTAGTAGGACAACCTTAACGTATGTGTTTCAGTTCCATCAATTGTATCTTCCTATCCGTATTCCTACTCTCTTTCCAGTCTGCTGTCGACACTCCCTTCTTCTCACTCTCACTTTCAGCTGTCCTCCACAAGTCTTTGTGTGGTATGAAGAAGCACTGATCACTGCAAACCAACAGTGGCATATAGCCGTTGCACCGAGAGATCTTTGCATACAGTGACAACTGCAAGCAATGCAGTACTGGCAGGCTTCCCCCTTAGCTTTGCACTCACACCCCAAACATCCATGAGGTCCAAAGGGGCTGTGGTAATAGCTAGCAAGAGTTAGACTGGGCACGTGCAATTCCATCTCTGAGTACCACATACACATATTTTGATAATGTCAAGTTACAGTGGAGGCCTGCATGATCAGCTTGATTTACAAGTACTGTTCGTAGATGTGCACGCAAGAATATGTAGGAAGAGATTGATACTCAGTGAGAGGTAATGCAATCGAGCTTGAGGGATTGAGACATATCCTTGAATGTTACATATAGACCTCAATCTCCAACTCATCGTAGGGGTTACCTTCTGGCTGACCCATACAGGACACAGAAGAAGTCCGCCCTGCTTCCATGAGCTAGACTTCAGGAGACTATGCAGTTCAGCTCTCGCCAAGTGCGGAGTAAAACCAGGGGGAAAGTGCAGCTCTCAGTGATCTTCAGAGCTGACACTTCCACATTGCCGTAAATAATGGGTAAACTATGACGTGGTAATGAGCCAGTGATGTAGTGCAATCCCAAAAGACATCGCAACACTTGGGGCCAAGACTGGTCACAGGTGGTGTGATAATGCCCAAAATTGCTCCATCCACACCCTTTCCATCTGACACTGTGGCCTGGGATGTTGCATCTGGTAAACCCAGATAACCATGCAATAAACAACAATCAGTGTCTCAGAGAGGATACGTATCACTCTTAAGACATTAGATTCAGCAGCCATGAAGCAGGTATGAACATCATTGTAATGTACGCTTCATCATGGTTGAAACGCACCTGCTACGGCTCTCCCACCGAGTAACTCCTTCACCAAAGTTATAGGTACTATCAAAAACCTTGGACAGCTGCAACCTTGTCTGCTTGTTTCAGGATAGGCGTCTCAGACTGGAGGAGGGATGTGTTTATGTGGGTCATATTTGATGGGAACCAATGCCAGCACACCTTCACTCGTTCATGGTCCTTTGCAGGAAAACATCATCAATTATTTGTCAAAGACCAAGAATCTTCTGACCAGAAAATGGTCAGAACAGCCTTCTGTCTTGACGGACTTCAACAAGAGACTGACACAGTTACCTGATAAGCCCAGACAATATGATAGAGAAGTTGGCTCGCACGTCAACAATGGTAACATCTCGTTTGCAGAGGCTGTTGTCGCCTGACACAGGAGTTTGTGTGCCAGTTGCTTTGTCTGCCTTTCCTTAAGCACCCATATTCATCAATCAGTGGGGGGGTATGTGCAGAGCTCAAATGGAAGATAAGGTCCCTAGCTCCATTTGTATTTGCTGTCCAATAGTCAGCATCCTGAGCGAAGGATGGGTTTCTAGATCAAAGACGTCTTGTCCCCCAATTTTCACTCCTTTCTGTTTTAAGGGTTACTCCATTGTCTTGATGGTCATGAGATGTTGCATGGAATCACTGAGAAGGATGGCATGGAAACTTCATGCAACCATTTTCTGACCTATAATCACGAGAATTCTCAACAATTCAACATTCCAGCTTCTCGGGAGCAATATCGACCATTCATTCGCAATTAGGTTACAGATGTGGAAGTGATTCTCACAGAGGATGAGAACACATTCGACAATTCAAGTAAATCCGGCGCCATATCATCGGCATCAAGTTCTCCTCCTCTTCTTCCTCCTCCTTGATGACGTCGGTTGCGATTCTTGTCTGTCTTTTCTCTCACTTGGTCTTCATTGTCCATTGTTTGAGGAGTCAGGGTATGTGCTCCATTGTATCTGAGATGTAGGGCAGTTGACAGGAGGAATCGATCCACTCTACTACCATCTCTGCGAAGGCAAAGAGTCATCTACCCTTCGAGGCCACCTGCCAATTTATAAGCAGTTTGTTCCACCGAACTGATCAGAGTACACCATTCCAAATGCCTTTCGGTGGACGACACACAAAAAGCACCTGATATGAGTCTGACTTGGCATCTGTAGGCAGCCAGATTAGTCGCAACTCCAGAAGGGTGATGGGGTGATGTAACGCGGGCATAGTGGATGGGACCAGCAACAAGAGTTGAATAAAAAAACAAGAATTAGTAACTCGCACTTAATGTCGTATGTTTGAGGCTTCCAGTTGTCAGACATAAAGATGACCTGTGTTTGTCATTCAAAATGTATCTCACACGGCAAAACATATTGCCAGGAACTCGAACCATTTGACCTCAAATTTACTTCCTAATCACAAAAAATAAGGATATAAATATCGGATTATCTCGCTGGCCAAAAATTATATTGGAAAAGATTGTACTCATAGTGTAATTTAGTCATTACCTAAAAAGTTGTATTTTCAGCTCCGGTCGATGACGGCCCATCTTTGTATTGCGCAAAAAATAACAGATCCCATGTTGCCATCCGAGGGCAACCAAGCTAATTTTGTTATGCATGCCTTAGTGAACAAGAAACACCATAAAACCATACACTTTTGAGGACAACAAGTTACTTCTACTGGCAAATTGGACTATCATGTGGTTGTACAGCTTCTGGACCTGGTCGAGGTTCAGTGCCCGTACGGCCGAAAAGACAAGGCACCCGTTGGGGCTAGCACGGCGATTTTCAACAACCTATTTCGGGAACAGAAGCAGAATGTCGGGTGTGTAATTCAAAAAGGATACAATGGCACCACTACAACTAATAAGAAAACACGATTCGGCAGCCCATAGATGCATAATCGTCAATCGAGTGGTAGCATAACAGGAAAAATAATAGCTTAACATTCGCTACGACAGCGTCAGAAATGGGATATCGTAGTGAGATCTTGAAGATCACATAATTATGTTGGAATCGTGAAATGCATCGAAATAGTAATTCATAAAAAGTATCACATACAAGAACCAATCAGAAAGCCGAATAATATCTTTATGAGATTGCACCGCGGTAAAAATGGATATAATGTACGGGAAACAGAAAGATGGGCAGAAAAGTGCGAATGACAATCCTGTAACTGAACACACTATGCGGTTGACTTATGGATTTCCAAGTTCATGTTCTATCTCATAAGAGTTATAGGACTCAATTTCAAAATCTAAATAGGAGGTGGTGCTTGGGCCTACCATCACCTTTTTAGCAGTACTTCCTCTTAGACAAAGAAACAATCATGCCGGCATTATAATTGGTTGCAACATCTAACAAGCCACCACAAAACAATTATGATTCCACAATAATCAACAAGATCCAGTGTAACAGGGGTAGTTCCCCAGCCTCCAAATAATCCTTTTTCAAACCAGGAATAAAACCCGTCTTTCATAAAATAATTGTGAAATTGCCTCCGTCTGCTTAATCTTGTCAGCTTATGTTTGGATTTTCTTCCGAGTTATCAGGATATAAGTACAACACTCAGAGGTTAAATTACAGCACATGATTCCTCCTTGAGCCGCGAGGATGAGGTCAAGGGAAACCCGGTTTTGCATTGCGACGGCACGCAGGGCGACCACCTCCGAGTTTGATATCAACCAATGCCCTAGAGCAGTTTTATTTGCCAATATTCAAGTGAAGCCAGACTAACTCTGCCAAATCCACAGACGTTTGTCGTACACCGAGTGAGAATTAGAATCATGGGAAGAACAATTCAGATGACGTGGAACTCCGGTTTACCACATTTTCAAATGAATCAAAAGGGACTTTAGATACGCAGGCGCATATGCCGGCCAAATGAATACAATGAAAACACAAGATTCACTCCAATAAACTGGAAAGCCTATGGGTATTGCTCGTATTCCACACACGATAGGTATTATTTAAATGCCGACTGTGGGTTCCCATCGTGTGATTTTCATAGACATTAATTTACTGCATTTTCAGAATCACTAAACCTTCTCTCTCCCCATGCCTTTGTACCAAGCATAGTCTCGGTTTTTCTGTCGCCCGTTTAACCATAAAATTGGAGGCATCTTACTTAAAATTTAAAATTTGCGCCAAACCAGTTACTGAAATTTGTGTCGGAGGGCAATTTCCATTTTCCATGGTAAACGATGTGGTCGTCAAGGTTATTTCTTGTTTACCCAGTTATTTTCTTTGCCCAGTAATCCACACCACTCACTTAAATTGAATGGTTTGTCAACAGAGTAACTATTCCAGATAACTGCGAATGAGTATCTTAATAACAAACCCAGCAATTGGTTTTATTTAAAAGCCTTCGCGTGTTTACGAGAAGGGCCATGATATAAGTGTTATTCCATGTGGTGAACCCACTCTGCCCGTTAAGCTTTTCTTCGGTCTCTGGGTGCCAGGGGCCTTAGTTTGCGGGCAGGATGTGACAGGCCCCATCGCCACAAGAACATGCAAATAAACTTTGATCACAGACAGTACTTATCTGCTTAACAGACCAAGTACACACTTGTACAACCTGCATTTAGTAGTACAAATAACTCTTGCGAATGCGAAAGAATCATTTAAGTTATCAGGAAGCAGTGGTTCTCCTCGGGTTCTTGGCTGTGTGCCAGTTTGCTAGTGTCGGCATGGATCCAGTTGCTCTTCCTTTACACTTCACAGCCCTATGGGTAAGTTAGCAGTATTAGAACGGCCCACACAACGTGCTTGAATGAGAGTTCTTCCTTTTTTAAATCTTACATAAACAAAGTCTCCTGGTTGGAGTTGTGATTGATCAGACGTGGCTGGTTCTGGCAGCGGCTTGCTTCACCTGCCGCATAAAAGCCTACAGCATGATTCAGAGAGACCACAGAAGAATGCAAGCCATGTGTCGTCCATTTGCTGCACGTTTCATGTCTTTTCCAGTCAATGGAGTAGTGAGTTCCGGTAATTCTCATTTGGCGTCTTCCCATCAGAATCTCATGCGAGATAAGCAGTTTCATTTGTTAGATCTCATAGTCATGAAGAGCAATGGGCAGAGGCCTCTGCATTTCAATCCAGTCTTTCACAATCTTTGCCAGTTATTCTTTAGAAATCCATTCTGCCTCTTACTGCCCCCAGATTGCGACGGTACGCAGTCAAAATGTGTGCTTTGATTTGCAATACCTGACACATCTCTTTTCACCACTTTCGGCTGTGAAGTGAGTTACCTTGGTCACTGGAATTTCCTAAAGGTATTTCCCAAACCTACAGATGAAATCCTTCATTTCAACAGTTTATACCACAGTAAATGGATCTGCTTTCCTTACAAGGGTAAGCCTCAACCCACTTGTGTGGAACAAATCGACGATGACTAAAGCAAATTCAAAGTCACAGTCATTTTTAGGTAACTGAAAAAATCCATCTGATATGAACAAAAGGTTCCACTATGGAATTGGATGACCACCTGGGGCCCATCGGCACCGCCCCTTGTTCAGGTTATGTTCTTGGCAAATGTGGACAGGTTCCGTACAATACTGTCTGCAATTTGGACTAAACCCTGGGGGCCAAACCATTGTCTCCCAATTGAAGTACTCATGCCCCCTCTTGCTGGTATGCCCGCGGCCCCATGTGCCAATCGTGCGAGCCAGGGAAACAGCAGCTTTTTGCTGCCACCACACAACCTATCACATATTCTCCATAATTTGGATTCATTTTCAAATTCCACAATCCAGCCAATATCCACAAAATCCGTTCTTTAGCACTAACAGCTGTCTGCAAGTATTTACATCGTTCAAGGCGTTGGCTAGTCTGCACCTGTCTCAAATACACATTGTGATATCAAGAGAGCTCCAGTGTGTGGCAGCAGTTTTTTTTTGCACTACATTCTGCCCTTGGCTATTTCCCCGTGATGACGTTCATCAGATCCCCGGGTGTGGGCATCGCACTTTAACCACTGCATTTTGGTTGAGGCAGAAGTATCGCTTCAGCAGATTCGCAATCCATGCTCCATCCTACCCGCGCACCTGATGATGTTATAAATCACCCTCTCGCGCCAGAGGGCTCCGAATTTTCGTATACAGCACAAAGGCATTTAGCCGGAATTCAGTGTAAATTGTCACTGGTTTGGCCTTTGGCCTAATAGTGGCATGCACGAGTGAGGCGAACAGTTCTGCTTGCTGCGCGGCAGCAGCTCTCAGCCAATCTCCCCTTCGATTAGCTTCGTGCATCAGAGCCAAAACAGTGTAGCTGTTAATAGGATCCATCAGGTGCGCGTGATGAACGAACGTTCAACATATAAATAAATTCAGAATTTTGGATGCGTGTGTCTCTCAATATCAGACGCGGTAGGCACCGTGTGTACGATTACCTCCTCACAAATGTGAGGATCACCATCTTCTATCTCCTGGCAGCAAACTATTCAGATTCAGACGGCGCGCATCTTCTAATCATTTAATGTTTGCCTGGGTGCCTGGTAAGTGAGAGTTCGTATGTTTGTTGCCCCTTGAAGCGACAAATGCATGTGTGTTTTTTAACAGTACAGCTGTGACTTGCGTGCGGCACATGAGAATCAAAGTGTGTTCCCGCCGACGGAGTGCTTCTGTCGCCTGCACGCGAGCGATAGCGCTGATACTTGCCTTTAGACAAGATGGAATTCCTTTGCACTACCGGCATCCAATTTAGTACTTTAATGATGCAACAGGCCGTAATTTATTTCGTGCTTCTGTGTCAGGCACCGACTGTGCAAACCCCCCTGACTCTCATTTGCGTACAATATGAAAAGGTTTTTCATAGTTTGGATATACCCAGAGCAGGAGAAGAAGAAAAGAGCTTGCTACGTTAACAAAAAGCCTTGTCTGTTTCTTGTGTCCACGTCAGTGGACTGGCACGTTCGCCAAAACAATTTCCAGCAGGGGGCGCAACTAAGGCTGCATTAATCTGGTATCCACTGCCTGCAATAGCCGGTCGTTCCGCAGGAAAGATCTCATCTGTTAGCAAGGTAGTTTGGCTTGGGCCAGTTTTAAGTATTTGCAGCTATACGTCCCGGGGAGATGCCTCTTGTATCTCCCTTCAAAATATGCCCCAAATATTTCACCTCTTTTGGGCAAACTGCAATTTGCCTCGATGCTTATGTGTCCATTTTGGCTAAAGCTCCAACAGCGGTCAACGTATCTCGCTCGCATGCGTCTTTCACGCTGAACAGATTCAGCAGGTCTGTCAACGTATTGAATTCAGTGGTGGTTCCACAGGGAAAACTATGTCATCCAGTGTCTTTCAAAGCTCGAGAAAAACAGTGTCGGGCTCTCGACATACCTCTGAGGAAGCATAGTCCAAGTGTATTGCCTTCCCTTATTACGTGAAACGCAAAAAGGAATTGTGCTTCTTGGCTATCGGTATACTGAAAAAAAGCTGATTAACAAAGATCCACCGACACTAAATAGTAGTAGTAACTTGGTGATGCTTGTGCTAGAATGGTAGCTGGGATTTGCAATACGTGAATAAGCCGGAGGAATCGCCGTGTCATTCACTTGCCCTCAAATCCTGTTACGAATATCCACCGACTTCCCAGGTTTCTTACAGGTAAGATTGGCGTATTACATTGACTGACTGTGGGAATAATTATTCCCTTGCTTCAATCGCGCTTCCAGGCTTCGGGTGCATCCATACTTCCGGCCTCTTGGACGCAAGCGGTAATTGCCGGTTTCGAGGCAGTTTCTTTTCTGGATCATATATTCATCTTGACTGGGTGCATGCCTCTAATTCGCCCTTACATCGTTGGCAATGGTTGCCCAAGACAAGTCGGGACTTGGTCGAGTAATTCAGGTATTTTTCTGACCCATTTATTGCGAATACACGTTTTCACCGTCCCGCAAACACTCTGACCAACAATATCCATCTGCTCCATCTTCCAAAGTCCGTTACTCTGGCTCGACTCCATCAAAGTCGCCTTGATGATGCCTTCTCAAAACAGGTTACCATTGTGACGATGTCCGTTGTTGGTAACCTCTTGCAAATCGCAACGGTAACCTGTGGTGTAACACTGGACGGTGTTCCACAATTTTAATTGTTCCTGCGTGACTATGCACCTCCAGGGCCCAATACCTTGCTTCCAATCCAAATTGTTCCCAACGTTATGTCAAAGGTCTGTGTTGTAATTTCGAAAGTGTTTCACTCGCATAGACAGTTATCTTTCCCTTGACGTCGCAATCGTGCATATGCAATGTAATCGCAGCTGCACCCCATCTGTGTCCATGTTGATGTTGACTCACCCAGTCGTACACCTCTGGGTACGATTCTCTCAATTGTGACACATATTCCTGCAAATATTTAAATGCTGTCAAATTTAATCACAGTCCATTGATATACAAGATCTCTGTACTTTCCTTGCAATAAATTCAGCATAGTTATATGCGATTCGTAAGGTATTTCCAAATACACCCCTCAGGGGTACATTTCATTAGTGCAGTTCAGCTTACTAATAGACTCTCCCCACAGATTAATTGGTGTATCAGTTGCCATCAAAAATGGCATGGTTTGCAGACAATGGTCAATTTCTACCCATAGTTTGTTCAGTTTAGTGGACCGCCATGGCCAATCTTCCTGACATTCCACGACCTTTCACTCGTTCCGCGATAACGGAGCATCCGGGGAAAATCACTTTTTCTGAGCGCAGATTGTCGCTCCCGTAGTCAACTAAGAAAGGATCTCTCGGCCTCAATTTTCAAAGTCAATTTCGGTTTGTCACATGGTTTTAAAGTCAGGAAAGCTAACTCAGACGAGAGTCGCTTCTGTCTCTTTGTCATTAAAACGAATGCGGTTTGGGGTTGAAATGAAC
This sequence comes from Eptatretus atami, assembly GCA_035128595.1. Lineage (NCBI taxonomy): Eukaryota > Metazoa > Chordata > Myxini > Myxiniformes > Myxinidae > Eptatretus > Eptatretus atami. The sequence continues at coordinate 74,178,105 of CM068966.1, read as the reverse complement.
TTTGAGTGGAGGAGTAGAAATGAGGGCGAGGAGTGGAATGAGCGGTGGAGGAGGAGGATGGGAATTTGGTTTGTGAGGTGCAGGGGGTTGAAATGACAGCTTGCTCCAAGCTGTTTCCCCATCTGTCCTGCTGGTTGGAAATATGGACCTCCAAATCTCTGTTTAGTTGTACCCTCGTTCACTCTTCTACCGGTCCGTAGTACCAAAATACCATAAGTTCGACCATTCTGCGGTTCCGTTCACTCCTTGCCCACATGGCCTGTTTGCCCACATGCACGACAGACCTCTCTGTGCGGGTCTCTGTATTGACGGTCGGTCACGGTTAAGCTTGGGCCCTCGGTTTTGTGCATTATATCGTCGCATTTCTTCCACCGGTGCATTCACCTTGCCTCGTTAACTTGAGCCCAGCATTAAATGTAGCTTCATCTTTCTCGTCATAACGTTGTTTGATCAATGAATACAATGTGTCCACATACTCCATTAAATCTCTTTACCTCCTTCGTTTTTCCCTAGCCGATACACACCGCTTAATTTTTGTTTTTCTGCCAATTTGACTGTCAAACCACTTGAGGAATGCATGAGCAAAATGGAACACCCGCTTCTCAATCCAGAGTTGGCATTGCATATACACTCCGACATGCGCTCTAAGTACACAATGGATCTTCGGACAGGAGCGTTGCCTGCACGCCTGTATTTTCCCCCAATCCGTTTTAAGTGGAACAACCTCTGTCACTGATTTAATGAGCGTGTTAATGATGTTCTTTGAGCTCACCTCCGCTTCCGGGCGCTTCATCTGGCCACCTGCTGTTCTGTTTCAATGTGTTGGAGTAACCCCTCGCACAATCAATTTCAACAAAATATCCATATCCATATAAGGGTTGGCCGAGTATATCCACGTCCACACTCCAATTCTCGCTGGAATTTTTTCGGATCCTCTTCGCATCTCGGGGCATCTCATTTAACAAGGCTCTTAATTCGAAACCCAATGGTCGTATATAGCTTGCACATCCCTTGCCCCGGGTAATCTTCGCAATTGAAACGCACCATGAGTGGGCCTCATCTGCTTCGTTTCCTTTGCGATCTCCGACGTTATCTTTTTGATCGAGTGTCTGCATTCTACCCTTGTTAGCAGAGGAAAACTTTCTCTCGTGCGTTGTGTTAGCTTCCTTTGTCTCCTTTTTATTTACTCCCCTGGCTCCCCGTCGATGGCCTCTTTCTTTGCCTGTATTTTGGGGGGGCATCATCTCCACTCTGTTCTTCGTCCGCTTCTTCGTGGAGGCGTTGTGCTATCGGAACTATGCCCTCTGGCCATGTATCTGAACTCTTCTTCTTCATCCTAAATTGACAGACACAGCTGTTGCCTCTTCTTTTATTTCAAGTCTTACCCGCATTTGCTCTCGTTAATGGCTAGCTTGACTCTTCAGGGTTTAACAACCACGTCTTTTCAACTCTGTCACGACATCCTCCATCCATTTTATATTACACTCCAGTTTACATGCTTCTGAGGCCTTCTTGTCCTTACTTTTCACCTCCAGTACTTTTCTCAGGTGATCTAAGCAATCATGATCAAACGTACCATTTTCAGGAAAAAGGTAATCTGCTATTTCTAGTCCAATTGCACCACTCTGCTACATCTCTCACAGCATCAGGACGATACTTATCAAACATAAATCTTGCACACGTACTTCTCCGTGGCTTTTGAAAGGTTGCTTTCACCACATTGTGTATACCTAACAGCTTGGTATACACAATCTCATCATTTTTCCCATTTCTATTTCCCATCTTTCAAACCGTTAACAGTTTACAAATCACAAATACTATATAGTAATAAAACACAAAATACAATAATGCTCTAATTCTCTGACATGTACTCTTTGTTCGAAAATGCGTTACCCGCTAAGACAGCCCACCGTCGAGGAACGCTCTCTGCTTACCTTTGCTCAAGCACTTGCCGTTCCTCCAGGGACAGCCTTAGCAGATTCAGCACATCCGCGTCACGGCACCAACTGATGAGGATTTTTCTCCTGAACCTCGTAGTGATCGTTGTAAAATTCTTCAGTTGGTGTGGAATCTTATTTAAACTTGCAGGGTATTAACGTTTAGCCGATTCGGTTTTAATATCCTGTTTCTCAAATCACAGACACCGATAAATCAATGTCCACAAAAGTACTTTTCTCTGAGAACAATTTTATTTTAATTTTATCCACCAATTTATTCTCACCGTCGTACACTTCACACATCCACACAATGAACCTCTCCCTCATATATATATATATATATATATATATATACATTTTGAGAGTGGAGAGGGTTTTTGATAGCATATAGGCAAAAGTACAGTCTTATCAGACCAGTCACCTTAGACTAGCAAAGAATTAAACAAGCGTCCAGTAGTGGCAAAAGAACACAAAATAAGCCACTAGGTCATAGGCTTTAACAATTTTAATAAATTAAAAATGAAGAGATAAAAAACAAACAACTTTAACCTCGTCAGACTGAAGCAAGGGCCACTTGTCTAAAGAGGAACAATTCCCCAACATAGTCAACGTGTGGCCATTAATGGAGTTCTCTCATCCCCTATTCCTGTCCAGGTTGGAATTCCTCAAGGCAGTATTCAGGGCCCTGTTCTTTTTCTGGTTTTCATCAATTATCTCTCCAACTCAATGGAAAATCCTCTTTATCTCCATGCTGATGACTCCACCCTCTGCTGTACCATCTGTCATCCCTCAGATTGGCAAGCAGCAGCCTCCTCGCCCTCTGCAGATCTGGATAAAATCACAAGCTGGTCCAACACGTGGAAGATGTCTTTCAACACTGACAAATATCACACTCTCGCTATGTTTCTCCGAAAGGACCATCTGGAACCCCCACCCCACCCCTCCCCATCTACTTTCTCAACAATCTTCTTGAAGAAGTCATTTCATTCAAGCTTCTGGGTCTCACTATCTGCCATGATCTTTCCTGGGAAAGCCATATTTCCAAGCTGGCTTCCAAAGCCAGTCGCAGACTGGACATCCTCCGTCTTGCAAAGTCCTTCCTTGGCACACCTGAGCTCTTGACCACATACAAAGCTTTCATCTGCAGCTTCATGGAATACTGCTCTCCCCTTTGGCCAGGTGCTCCCACCTCTCACCTTTCTCAGCTTCACACTGTGGAAACCAAGGCATTTAGGATCATTGGTATCTCCTGTGATGGGGCTGAAGCTTTGGGTCTCTCACTTTCTCACTGCAGGCAGGTCGGTGGTCTTTCTGTCTTCTACCGTCTCCTCTCCGGCCTCGCCCTCCCTCCTCTGTCTGAGATATGTCCCCCCCCCATATTTCTGCAGGGCGCTCAAGGTCCGCCAGCAACCCCTTTCTGGTAAAACCACCAAAATCAAGAATCACCACTCACCTTCACTCTTTCATTACATTTTTTCCCCACCTTTGGAACAAACTCCCACACTCTCTTCAATCCCACTCTTCCCTCGAGGTCTTCAAAACAGCTGTTCACCACCATCATCTCTTTTCTTCCCCCATTCAAAACCACAATCTTTTCTACCCCCACTAATCCACCCCAAACCCACCTCCTTCAAATACCCTGCTTTCCTTCCTGAAAGTTCCCGGTCGTGTAAGGACCTGAAAGTCCCTGTAGTGTCCATTTGTTTATCTGTGTACCCCGCCACATCCCTCTCCCTTCCACAGATCTCCTCATGTCTCTGTTCCACACTGGTTTTTTTTCCTTCCCTCTTCTACCCTTCTTGTCTCCTACTCCCCTTGTTGTGCATTTCTGTGTGTTAGCTCTCACACGAGCCTCGACAGTGTACAATTTTCAAAAAAAACAACTGAGGTGGTATTTCTAAAATCCTCAATTTTCATCCGATTGGCTTGAAATTTGAAGAGGATTTGCATATCAGGTCACTGAATTCAGCCACCAATTATTTATGAGGTTAAATTTGTTTCATGGATTTTGAAAGTATCGTGCTTTGCACGACGACTTCTTGTTTTTTTAAATAAATAAAAATTCTGGAGCGATTGCGGCAGCTGTCAGTTGCCTAAACACCACCCAAATAAAAGTATGTGTCAGGAGAACGTGTTTCTTGCTTGCAACAAGATCGCCTGAAGGGTGGGTGCTCAGCTACTAGTATAAAGCAATGCATCACAGGTAAGTACAGAAGTTACTATGAAGATAATAAAGAGTGTTAAGGGCAGGCAAGGGATTGGAGGATGCTCACTAACCTTTGAGTTGTCTCACCTGAGTTCGAATCTCGAATCCCTACCGATCTATGAACTGTCATCCTGGTGTTTAGCATGTAGGACGATTCATTGATGTTTACCCCAGCGCAACAATGAATGATCAATCAACCTGCGCTGGTTGTTCGCGGACGTTAAATATCCCAGGGTATTTTTCGCGAAGAGTTGGCAAGTTCTCGCCGACACCCTGCACAAATTACAAATTCTGATTCTGAGTGAATGCTGGAAGGGAACAGCAAACCATCCAGCCTAATTCCTTTGCGAAGAGACTGCTTCGGCAGGGCCATTGCTCTGCAGAGTATGGTGTGATAACGATAATGATAGATTGTAAAATTTCAATTGTACACAAAATGGAGACCACAATTATAACAATAATCAACGAGAAAGCATCTGAAAATGCAAAGCACGTCCGCTTCCATTTTGTATTCAGACATTTTTCTTCTTCTTCTTCATCATCATGCTAAACATGATGAAAACAACTTTATAAACTAGAGGGGGAGCACTCGGTAGAGTGCAAAACCTCCGCGCCAATACTGCTGGGTCACTTAAGTGAACCTGATATCCTATTCATTGTAGGTCAAAACGGATCAGACTTACTGAACCACGATTGAATAAACTAAACTAGATCGACGCACATGTAGAAATGCCCAAAAAATAAAATCGAAATTTTTTTGAAAAAAAAGTTGCAAAATTTTGTTTTTTTTTCTCTAACAATTTTTTTTTTGGTTGGAAATCACTTAAAACATGTAGAATGCAAAAACAAAAAATTCAAATATTTTTTCAAAATGGCCGCCATAGCGGCCATATTGGACTTTGGACCAAGTCCAAAATCTAATGGCATGATCCTTGGACCATACCTAATCCCCCCACCAAGTTTCGTCGAAATCCGTTGAGGATTTTTCCGTAATACTGTTCACAAACAAACAAACAAACAAACTAGAGGGGGAGCACTCGGTAGAGTGCAAAACCTCCCCGCCAATACTGCTAGGTCACTCAAGTGAACCTGATATCCTATTCATTCAATTTGACGTCAACAGTGCTCACAGAGTTATAGTTTGCAACTTTCCCTTTTACTTTTAACTTTTACATACTCAATTCATTCGTCATAACATATTCCTTAGACAGAAATTGATTTTACATGGGTATACACCCTGAAGTTCCAAAATCAGCCGCAATTATAATTTTGGCATGTTTTTTTGTGGAAGTCACTTATAACATGTAGAAATGCAAAAAAAAAATTGAAATTTGTTGAAAAAAAAGTTGCAAAAATTTTTTTTTTCTCTAACAATTTTTTTTTGGGGGGGGGGGGGGGTTGGAAATCACTTAAAACATGTAGAAATGCAAAAAAAAAAAATTCAAATATTTTTTCAAAATGGCCACCATAGCGGCCATATTGGATTTTGGACCAAGTCAAAATCTAATGGCATGATCCTTGGACCATACCTAATCCCCCCACCAAGTTTCTCGAAATCCGTCGAGGATTTTTCCTAATACTGTTCACAAACAAACAAACAAACAAACAGACAGGGGTGAAAACAGTAACCTCCGTCCATCTTCGATGGCGGAGGTTAAAAATGATTTAGGCGACCTTGATCTTTTGACCTTAAAAGCAAAGGGCTTCAGTGACCCAATATACAAACCCTGCTCAAATTTCAAGTCAATCGGATGAAAAATGACGATTTTATGCAACGTGGACCTTTGACCTTTTGATATTACAAAAAAAAAAAAAAAAGCCTTCTGAGTTTTGATTGGTGAACCAATTCAGTGCAAATTCATAAAATTTTAGGTCACTTGGTTGAAAATTGTCGATTTTATGAAACGACCTTACCTTTTGACCAAATTATTGATTTGTCTTCTCGATATTCGTTAATGAAGTTTTGGTGAAAATTTATGACAAAAGCTAAAATTGTTTTAAAAAAAGCTATGGGACGGACGGCCAACACACACACACACACACACACACACACACACACACACACACACACACACCTCGTTTTTTCCTTTTCTGCTCCTAACAATTATATCTCACACACACATTTATATACACACAAGTAATAAAACATTTAACTAGAAAGGCACTCGGTAGAGCACATACCTTCACCACGCAATGCCTGATCAACGAGAACATATCAGCCCAACACATTTTGAAATATCGTTTTACATATCGTTATTGGCCCAATCTCTCATGGTGAAGAATCACTTTAAAAAATTAAAATAAATTCTCGTATCCAGATCCGGATCTTCACCAAAATCTCATCAATTTGTTCTTGTCACACACCCAACGTGTCCACCAAGTTTCATCCGAATCCATTCACAACTTTTTGAGAGATCGTGCTATATATCGTTTTTAGCGTTATCTCCCAATGGTGAAGAATCACTGAAAAAATTCTAGGATCCGGATCTTCACCAAAATCTAATAATGTCTTCCTTGTAACACACCGAACCTGTCCACAAAATTTCATCCAAATCCGCTCCACAATTTTTGAGATATCCTGTGCACAAAAAAACAAACATACAGAGAGGGGTGAAAACATAACCTCCTTCAACCTTCAATGGAGGAGGTAAAAATGCAAAAGGATGTCGGGATGTTACTTCAAAAAGTTTGTAAACAAGGAATGAGGCAAGTGTAATTCCAGTATTTCTTGGCCATATTGCCACACACACACACACACACACACCACACACACACACACACACACACAACACACACACACACACACACACACAACGGTCCATTGCAGTTAACACCTGCAAACTTACTCCAACTCAGCAACCCCTTCTCCCATTTCCCCTCTACCCCTTCACATATCTCCCTCATAGCATTCATTCTCCTTTTTCACTCCCTTCTTCACACGTTCACATTCTTCCACTTAACCGAATCACTCACGTCCCTAAATCCCTTCATCCACTCACACTTACAGTATATTCCTCCTCTCACTATCTTTTCTACCCCTGAGCACAAGTTGCAGTTTGAAGAAAATTCGGTTCAGCAGTGCAAGAGTGCATATAAGTCAAACATACAAACACCTTCAATGATCGTGATAATAGAATGAACATAATTTATCACACGAGAATCACCTGCTACCTATGGGAGCAGCCAATGGGGCTGTGTTATTATTTTTACTTAAATGTGAAATTCAAAACACCTCTCCAAAATGCCTCTCGCTGCGTAATTTGAAACACCTCATTGCACTAGAAAACGTGGGTAACAGGAATACTGTAAAGGGTGAGGACTTGTAATACCCTCTCCCACCTGGAGTGGCATGACACAATTCACATTGACATGGATAATTGCGTCGTCCCTCCACCATGACCACCGGCAAAGATAAAAACACCTCTATGAACCAGCTGGTGTCATGCTGATCCTATGTAGGAAGTCTGGATGTTATTGGCCCAGAACTGTAGGAGGAGTGGCATTACCAACAAACAAACACACACCGGTCCATGAATTATAGTAAAGATTTTGACATGCAATAGCCTCTAAAACCAGGAATAGCGCTACACGATACACTCACACGATGCAGCTTTGACAACTCCGACTAATTACATACAAAAACCTTCATTCATTATACAAATTGCACATCCCTTTATCTGGGACCGAGGTGTTATTTATATTTTTTTCAGACCGCTGCCTCGATCGCTCTTGAAAAAAACAAGGCCAACACCCCTGGGCGCTCACCTGGTAGTGCCTGGATAAGAAAACCAGGGAACCACTGGTAGGCATGGATGACCCACAAAATATGCAACAGAGAAAAAAGTAAACACCTATGGATTCAAGAATCACTGCTCACCTTCACTCTTTCATTCCTCTTTTTCCCCACCTTTGGAACAAACTTCCACACTCTCTTCAATCCCACTCCTCCCTCCAGGTCTTCAAAACAGCTGTTTACCACCATCTCTTATCTTCCCCCCCATCCAAAACCATGATCTTTTCTACCCCCGTTAATCCACCCAAAACACACCTCCTTCATATTCCATGCTTTCCTTCCTGAAAGCACCTGTAGTGTCCATCTTGTCTACCCCGTGTACACCGCCCCATCCCTCTCCCTTCCACAGATCTCCTCATGTCTCTGCTCCATACTGCTTTGTGCTTCCCTCTCCTGCCCATCTTGTCTTCTGTTCCTCTTGTTAACCTCCGCCATCGAAGATGGACGGAGGTTACTGTTTTCACCCCTGTCTGTTTGTTTGTTTGTGAACAGTATTACGGAAAAACTCCTCGACGGATTTCGACGAAACTTGGTGGGGGGATTAAGTATGGTCCAAGGATCATGCCATTAGATTTTGGACTTGGTCCAAAGTCCAATATGGCCGCTATGGCGGCCATTTTGAAAAAATATTTGAATTTTTGTTTTCGATTTTTTTTTTTGGCATTTCTACATGCGCGTCGATCTAGTTTCGTTTATTCAATCGTGGTTCAGTAGAGTGTGATCCGTTTTGGCCATTTTGAAAAAATATTTGATTTTTTTTTTGCATTTCTACATGTTTTAAGTGATTTCCAACCAAAAAAAATAAAAAATTGTTAGAGAAAAAAAAGAAAAAAAAACTTAGAGAAAATTTTGCAACTTTTTTTTCAACAAAATTTCGATTTTTTTTTTTGCATTTCTACATGTTATAAGTGATTTCCAACAAAAAACATGCCAAAATTATAATTGCGGCTGATTTTGGAACTTCAGGTGGATATACCCACGTAAAATCAATTTCTGTCTCAAGGAATCTAGTTATGACGAATGAATTGAGTATGTAAAAGTTAAAAGTAAAAGGGAAAGTTGCAAACTATAACTCTGTGAGCACTGTTGACATCAAATTGAATGAATAGGATATCAGGTTCACTTGAGTGACCTAGCAGTATTGGCGGCGGAGGTTTTGCACTCTACCGAGTGCTCCCCCTCTAGTTATACGTTCTGTGTTAGCTGTTATATGAGCCTCGACATTGTATATATAAAAAAAATGCCGTGAACAAACTTTAATACATCATGGGTTGTTGTCAAATACATCACTTTAATACATCATCAAAATTGTGTGTGCAATTTCTGAGAAAAGAGTAAATACCTATTTTGGGGGGAAATCCCCTCATATACCCTCTGAGACCACAAATTTTTTTTAATGTCGTGAACAAACTTTGGTACATCGCAGGTGATTAGGGGTTGGAAAGTTCCCTTTGCTGAAGTGCCGTGACTGGTGAGAGGGGTACCAACACCCAGCCAAGTTGCATAGTGACAATTGAAATCACCACATTTGAGGAAGAGAGAGTTGGGATGAGTGGTTAAAGGTTTGTCCATGTTGTCTGAGAGAGATGTAGATGGAGTCATCAATGTTAGGAGGACACACACATGATGTTAGGAGAACACACAGATGAACAAGAGGTGGGAACGGAGTAGAAGGCACAGCGAGAGGTAATACTGGGGGTTTGGAGGTGTAAGCTCAGTAGAAGGGCAGTGGGAAATTGAGCTATAGATGTAAAGTGCAACTCTGCCGCCAGGGCATGGTTCAAGCCTATTAAATTGGAGGAGACAGTAACCCAGGAGAGACACGAAGGAGTCAGGGACGTCCTGTGGGAGGAAGGATTCTGTTAAACCAATGATGTCTGGTTTATCTGAAGTGGCCTGGATTGAGAGATCTGTCAGGATAGAGTGGAGACCTCAGATGTTTGAGGTCCACACAGTTGGAGATATGTGGGAGGAGGCATTGGGATGGTGCAGGATGGGGGAGGCTTTGCGGGGGTGTGGGTAGCAGGGGAAGGTTTGAGTGTGAGGGGTGCAAGGAAAAGTTTGAGTGTGTGAGAGAAGCGGGGGAAGATTTGAATGTGAGGGGTGTGGGGGAAGGTTTGAGTATGTGAGGGGTGCAGGGTAAGGTTTGAGTGTGTGAAGGATGTGGGGGAAGATTTAGATTTTGTGAGCAACAATATGACCACTTTGAGATGTTGCTTCCTGGTTGTTGGCTAGTGTGAGTAGCACGATATCCTGTGGATAAATGTACCTTTTTGGAACCATTTTTTTTGATGAAAGATGGTGTATATAATGTAAGACAATTATCTCCATAATTATGGCTGCAAATTTGTTGTTGCTTTTCTCCCCCCCAAAAAAGCCCTGGCACCTTTGACCTGTCAAGTTGTCAGATGTCATGAGTCATTTAAGGAGCAATGTATAATATAAACAGACTTAGCTGGTGTAGAGGTTGAGGAAATCCTCCTGGTTTGGATTCTGCATCTTTTGATTTTTGTCTTTTTTGTCCTTATCTATGTCATGTGTACAAGCTCATCTGTAATTGTCAAAAGATGCACAAATGTTACTGCAAGTGAGGGAGAGACTATAAGCAGTATGGGGGAGAACAGCAGTGGCTACAAATAAAGCCTGAAAGCACCAGGTTTGGAGGTTATTCCTTTCCAAACCAACGGCACAATTATTCCCGTTTTATCATTGCCTGGCATTTTAACAACTGTTCTGATGTGTCCCATCCAAGAGAACTTTGCACACCTCCTCCCTCACACTGCGCTTTAAAACCTCCATTCAAAACACAACTCTGGGATTCACATTATCACAAACTTATCACAATAAAGCTTCTCATCCTCATGCTGACCCAACCTTTAAAAAAAAATTAAAATCTAAATGTTCTTTTTTATTATTACTATCTTCTCATTCTGCCATATACTACAGACCTTTCCTTGCACCTTTGTACCAGAAAAATATTGCAGAACCCTATTCAAGGCGCATATCTAAATTTTGAATGTTTTTGGATTTCCTGTTGTTGTCGCTTACACAGGTTATTTGGCCCTCCATTTAATATCATTCTCATTGTGTTTTCTAAATGTTTTATTTTATTTTATTATCTGCACTTCTGTCACAACCTCATCTGTAACTTCTCTGTGCATTATGAAAAATGAAGCTTCGTGTTCGGTATCTGCTGTTCATTCTTAGTCTGGAGAGACACACACGTCCGTGTGATTTATTGCTAGTTTTTAAGAAACCTTTTAAAAGTGGTTTCCTGAAGCATTAGCACTAGCCATTAGGTCTGGCCGAGGTCTCATCGAGAAGTGTTTTGTAAAATGTAAAGGGATGAAGAACAATCTTTCTCGGGGTTCGCACTCCAAGATTGGCAATTGAATCAAAAGCTGTCACATTATTATAATTTGAGAAGTGTTTGTTTGCGTGTTTGTTTGTCTTCTACGCACTCTTGAACCGCTGGACTGAATGACATTAAAACTGGTGGTTGTACTCGAGGTGTGCCTCGGAACGTTTTTGGCGGTAAAAAAAATAAATTAGTATTCCGGGGGTTTTAGGGTGGGGAGAGGACCCTAACTCTCTCTGTATCAATGCGTAATCAAA
>CM068966.1:74149385-74160358 GCA_035128595.1 Eptatretus atami | reverse complement strand
CCTCCATTCAAACACAACTCTGGATTCACATTATCACAAACTATCACAATAAAGCTTCTCATCCTCATGCTGACCCAACCTTTAAAAAAAATTAAAATCTAAATGTTTTTTATATTACTATCTCTCATTCTGCCAATATACTACAGACCTTTCTTGCACCTTTGTACCAGAAAAATATGCAGAACCCTATTCAAGGCGCATATCTAAATTTTGAATGTTTTTGGATTTCTGTTGTTGTCGCTTACACAGGTTATTTGGCCCTCCATTTAATATCATTCTCATTGTGTTTTCTAAATGTTTATTTTATTTATTATCTGCACTTCTGTCACAACCTCATCTGTAACTTCTGTGGCATTATGAAAAATGAAGCTTCGTGTTCGGTATCTGCTGTTCATTCTTAGTCTGGAGAGACACACACGTCCGTGTGATTTATTGCTAGTTTTTAAGAAACCTTTAAAAGTGGTTTCCTGAAGCATTAGCACTAGCCATTAGTTGGCCGAGGCTCATCGAGAAGTGGTTTTAAAATGTAAAGGATGAAGAACAATCTTTCTCGGGGTTCGCACTCCAAGATTGGCAATTGAATCAAAAGCTGTCACATTATTATAATTGAGAAGTGTTTGTTTGCGTGTTTGTTTGTCTTCTACGCACTCTTGAACCGCTGACTGAATGACATTAAAACTGGTGGTTGTACTCGAGTGTGCCTCGAACGTTTTTGGCGGTTAAAAAAATAAATTAGTATTCCGGGTTTTAGGGTGGGAGAGGACCCTAACTCTCTCTGTATCAATGCGTAATCAAATAGTGCCATTACCAGTGTAAGGGGTAATAGAAGTCATCATAAAATCTTACCTCAATTGTCTGCATGAAAAGCAGACATCATGGAATCGTCATACTATAATGGCATAGTTTGCGTGTTTGCTTTACTTGCATGGTCTCCTGACAGCTGGACGGAAAGAGATGAAAACATGATGATGATGATGATGAAAAATGATGATCATGATGAAGATGAAGAGATGATATGATGATAAATGATGATGATGAAAATGAAATGATATGATGAAAAGATGAAAGATGATGATGATGAAAAATGATGATAATGATGATGATGATGATGAAAAATGATGATCATGATGAAGATGAAAATGATGATATGATGATGAATGATGATGATTGATGTTGATGGAAGATGAGATAAATGACGATGATGAGAAATGATGATGATGGTGATGATGATTGTACTGGAGTGTGCACTGAAAGGTTTTAAGTGGTAAAAGGAAAAATGAAAATCTAGTCCCGGAAGTTGTGGGAGCCAATATACAAGTCCGAATAAAATACGTAACTGACGTCATAGTGATAAGTGGGGAATTAACCCGTCCATAAGACGGGTTCTTTGCTCGTTTTCACAAATCACAAAAAGATTTCCGCTGATTATATTGAGTTGTCAACAAACAGTAATCTTATTTATCATTCCACTTTTCAAGGCATTTATTTTGTCATGCCAGGAAGGAATAAGAATCAAGTTAATCATTCTATTCGGTTGGAAGTTGGTGCTGTTCTTGTTGGTGTGTTGGTAATATTTTAGTCTTCCATGACACTATATAGAAATCATTAAGTCATAGTTTACTTGGAAAAAAATATCTTCATTAAACCAGAATTAAAATGCAAAAGCCATGTCTGATGAAATACAAAGAGAGCATCTTGTTCAAGTTCCGAGGTGAAGTCTGCATTGTTTACATAGCTGCTGATAATTAGCAGAGATGTTCTGTTTACAAATGATCAATAAATTAATAATGGAGGAGGAAGGTATCAGACATACGTGACCTGCTGTTAAAGGATGAAAGCATACATCCGTGGATAGCATAACACCTTTACGAGAGACACATGGCTGTAGATCAATGCATTTTGGCACTTTCAGCAAACACAGCAGTGGCTACTATCAACAGATTATCTACATTATAATTGATTTTTAATTACAGCACTCATACTCATTTATTTCGATGTACCTGGGTGCTGCAAATCAATTTATCAAGATGGCAAAGCCAAATCTGAACCTCAAAAGCCATGTAGCACCAGCTGCTTCCGAAACTAATCGACAAAAGCGCAAATTGCCAAGTACATCAAATTGAGCACACCAGAAACAGAAAAGTGGAGTGAACATCAGGGTGGCAAACCTTTTAACTATAACTATCATGTTTGATATGTGTCATTGAATCACAGCAAGAATAGAGTACTGGCATATAACAATGGGGGCGTGAATTTGCAATTTGAGTTATTGAAATTTCCAACAATATTATAGTCAGCCTGCTTGGCATTTCTCGGTGAGCACTTGCCTCGCTATAATGTCGCCACACAACAACTGATTTATCAATTCATGTGAGGATGAATGGTGATCTTTCTCGTGCCATCAGGCGCGTAAGGCGACGAGCAATTTCATTGGGTAGACTAAGGTACAATCCTGGATGGGTTTCCACTCTGATACAGGATACATGAATGGCTTACTTATTTCAGGATCAGGCTGGGACCGAATCCTATCCAGGTCCTCCTGATGACTCCATCTTTGCTCTTTACTTCTTCGGGTTCCTTCTTGATTTTCCGTTTCATTATGTTTGTATCATATCCTGATGCTGTGTGAATGTGCTTCCTGCTGACGGACCTCTGGTAGCTTGTACATGTTGCTGGGTTCGAGCCTGTGAAGCAACGCTGAAATCTATTTGTCTGCGTGGATGTGTCATAATGCAGTGCCTCTGTTATCAGTAAGCTTGTACTCTTTTTTTGACCTCGAAGGATGACAGGCTGAGTCAACCACCTGGTGTTTTTCAATCACGACAGGAGCTCAAACTCCACACCCTAATATCTTAAGCCACCACCTTAACCGTTTAGCCAACACCAGCTTTGCATCTGTATTGATGACCTGCCTGACCATATCCCCCTCCTCTCTCCTGAGCACATGACCCACCAACATGCATCTCCTGTCTTTTTCGAATATATCATGATACACTTTGTAGTTTAAAGTAAAGCTAAAGCTAAATCTAAATTTAAAGGTTTACAGAAACTTCTGCGGTTTGTTCAAACAGAACAATTTTAACAACTCTTTTGCAAAGCTTTAGCCTTGCTCCGAACTGGTAAGGAAACTTCATTATTATACTCCCAGTCTCCTCTCCCAGTATGATCAATAAATCAGTGTCATTGAATACTTTACTTATCCGTAGCAAAGGTTTTCAGGCATCTCCACATCCATTGAGACCACTTTGTGCTCAGTGTGTATCTTACTGTCTTGAAGAAACGTAACACCCGTACTTTCAGCTCGGTTATTCACAAAATCTCGACTGGATCATCATTTATAACTTAGAGAACTACCCTAAGTACATAGTTAACATAACTTTTGGAGAGCTTTCTTCCCGACTGTTTCTGTTGTTCTCAGTACCTCCTGTTCACATTTCCTCCTTAAAAGTCTTTGTACACTCCTGCTCAACTTTCTTATCATCACACCACTGTCTGCCTATGGAAAGCACACTCATACTGCATCATTAGCCTCTGCCAGATCCTTTGGCATACATGTCCCATGCAGCATGTCACAGCTCAAGAGATGTTCCATGTCTGGAGCAAAGGCTGCATCTTCAGTGCATCCCCATCTTAACCATGTTTATTTACTGATTTACTTTTCCCATGTCCACCCATTGTCTGTTCAGGCTCCGCTAGGTATCCATGGTAGGTTGGCACCTGATGGGAGCTTCTCTGATGCTTGAGGGTCTTGTTTCATCTTCTGGAGATATTTTATAGTCTCTCTTCCAAGGTTTCAACTTCTCGATAATGAGTTGCCATCCAGTGGTTGAAAGAAGAGAGAAGCTTCTGCATGATTTGAGAGTGAACGAGCAGTGGATGACGATGGAGGGTGTCTTTCATCTTCTGATTGTCTGAGGATTATTTATGGCTAGCTGCAGCCCTTATAATGTCAGGTGGTGCTATGCCAGCCAGATAGCAGTAGAGGTTGCTGGTCTTGGTGGGTTTCAGACATCCACTGATTTCATTTCATTTAGTTTTAGACATACCTAAGGTACTTAACATAATACCTTAGGTATGTTCTGAACA
Organism: Eptatretus atami; assembly: GCA_035128595.1. Lineage (NCBI taxonomy): Eukaryota > Metazoa > Chordata > Myxini > Myxiniformes > Myxinidae > Eptatretus > Eptatretus atami. Next base: position 74,156,272 of record CM068966.1, on the reverse strand, counting down.
GCGACAGCTTAAGTTTAGCACTTGGCCAATCTTCTTTGCATGGGTTGACTATTCCCAAACCACACAGGCATATTCAGCCATGGGAAACAGAGGCCAGTGTGGTCAATCGGATGGTTGTGGGTTAGCTCCCTATTTCGGGTTGGACAGCTCCTGTGAACAGGAAATCGAGCTCCAATGTGCCACATGGAGTAGCCTTCATCAGCTAAGACTTTCATTTCCATGTGCTGCCATGAGATATTTCCTTCAGGAGCCATAGCGTTCAACACACATTGACCACAATACATGATATCACAGCCTCTATTTTCAGTCCTTCTGCAGGTGTGACATTTTTAAAATTTTTTTGCATGACCACAAATTACAGTATACTATATCAGCAGGTGACTGTACAATGGAGCATTTCATGTTTACATGTTGTGATGCGATTCTCTCACGTGCTATTTGCATTTTACACCAGTGTTTACTTTGTTTCCATTATTACTTATAATACTATATACAGCGTATGATCTTAAATTTCTTTAGACACTAGCAGCGAAGTTAATAGGTAATGGATTCACTTGCCTGCCTCGTTTCTGCTGCCTGTTATTTTGTAGATCATAACACAGGAAAAAAAAAAAGCCAGACAACCTGACCATACTAAAATGCACGTGCACTTACATGTCGAAAAACAACAACACTGACAACTCAGACAAAAGAAATAATTATTTGAGATCATAATCGTGGCTAGTACAGTGTCCACCAGACGTAACACGAATGGATCTGACCTGTCAACCACACATGATGAGCACGGACATAGTGGCACTCGACCGTAACTTGAGATACACATGATTCTATTTGACTTCCGTCTGCATGGAGTCCATGTGAGAGTCCACTGACAAGGTTAATCCACTGATCTCAGTGCAAGAGAAAATTAAACAGCCCAGTGGAGCGTGTAGTGCTCTATTTGATTTGCCTATATAGAAGAGGAATGATCATACATGGATGTTTATGTTGCCATAAATCCTTCATAGCAGTTCATCACATGTAGAGAAAAATAGAAAGTAGAATTTGACGTGAACTGGACAATGATATGCCTCCACCCACTTAGATCATTGGATGTCAACCACGACCACACGTTTGATCTCAAATGAAGGTGAATGAAAAAAAATTTAAGGTCCCTTGAGAGAGCATGAAAGAAAATGATAGATAAGTAGAAGAGAGCCAACAAAAGAATGCTTCAACTCGAGTTATGGTCTGCAAAGGATTTTCAAAGGCACATGACCTTTGACCTGTTCAATCTAAAAATAAATCAGTTCAATTTGGTATTACAATCCGAAGTGTATCAAGTATGGTTGAATCTCTTGAGTTGTTCTAAGTTACTGTAGTAACACAAATATTCAATTAAAGGGCACTTAACCTTCAGCCTTGACTTTTGAATCAAAATTTCAATCAGTATCTTTGTAAACAGTCCATAGTTATGCAAGTTTGGGCAAAATCTCTTCAGTGGTCACAAGTTATGTGGGAAGGAAAATCTGCCACTTTCATGTACGTCACATGACCTTTGCCTTTGCTCGAAAATCTTATCGGTCATCTTTGCATTCGATAAGTGGGCAACATAGCTATATATAGACATAACAATTGTCATTTTGTTTGGAACAGCACCAAATTTGGCGACCACTAGTAGCCTAACATTTATGAACAGATTGGATTATTGCGCATCTCAAATTCAGCCGCTGATGGGCTTGGCAGCCATTTCCACTGCCATCAGAAAATTTGAGATGCCCAATATCCAAATCTGTTCCATAATATGATAGGCTACTAGTGTGCCAAATTTGGTGCTTTCCTCACAAAATGCACAATGTTATGCTTAAGTTGCCCCACTATCATAATATCTTGTACCAAGGCTGTAAATAATCCCTTCACAGATCACAGACGGACAAAGGCGATGGACGGAATTACACAGACTGCATAGACTGAGCGGATGCACGGACAGCGGCCTTGGTGAAAGAGGCATAAAAAATACCCAACAAATTCCTCTCACAATAATTTCACATGTTCTTAGATATTGGAGAGAAGGAAGCAATCAGAAACTAGAACAAAGGTCACCAGTCTCGAATAGTTTCTCCAGCATCTCAGACAATGTCCAATAATTCAGCACACCAGGAGACCCCTCCTCCACACATCAGAAATTGCCATTTTAATGGCACTGTCCCACAACTCCAAACAGTTAGAATTTTTGGAAACTTCGTTACTTCAGTGCTGTCGTTCGACAGAGTATCCGGCTTCTTATTCCCCTGACTTTTGATAATTGAAAGAAATAATTTCTGTTGATAATTGAAAGAAAGGCATCTAAAAACAATCCTTAGAACTCCAGGAAGCGTTAAGAAAATACTTGCATTGAGTAGAACCATACCAGGGAGTGGAGGTGGGCAAGGGTAGGAGAACCATGCCACCCAATAAACTGCGATGACACAAACAGTTTTGTTTCCACCTGATAAATATATTTCATAATACGTTGCGAATTCCGCGCCCAGTCGCGTGCGATCGGCCACTGACCGAATCGCGACCGCTAGCCACGGACGGACAATTCATCCGTGACCCTCCCGGCTAACCCGGGGATCCAGTCACGGGGACCTTCGCCTCACCACAACCAGTCCGCATTCTACCGCGGATGGTGAATCGCCGAAAGTCGTACCTAAGACGCCGCGCGGTAACATCCGAGGGATTGTACCTCGCCCACAGCAACTTCGGACACCATCCGCATTAAGCGGCCGTTCCGGGCTAACGGATAACCGAGCTGTTATCTCGGCCTGACGGTTCAGATTAATTACGGGCGGCCCGCGCCACGACGAACCCTTTACAGTTGAAACAAGATGGAGGACCCAACGAAGAAGGACGTCAGCGACACGGGAAGAATTCAACAGACAAAGCATTTATTTTACAACGCGACAACGAATAGCACACATTAAAGCAAACACATAGTATTTACCAGTCCACATAAGCAATGCACATATATCAAACAGAAAACAAAAGAGCAGAGCTACTAACCGACTAATGCACACACGGACCACTTACACAATTCACTTCACGGACTTGCGCCACACACACACGTTCACACAAAACCCCAAAAATAAATGGAAGTCGCGACTTCCTTATGCTGTCCTTGGCGCCGCCCGCGGTCGTGACTCCCCTCGAGCGCGCCGGCAAAGGCCTCTCCGGCCCCTGCCCTTTACGTCCTCTCGACGCCTTGGACCGCAGCACCGTCCGACAGGAGAAGCACACGCCGACCCGGAGCACAGGAACGACGGCGCTGAACCAGAAACCAGGCAGAGCAGAAAAGAACCTCCAAGCAGAAACGATATCAACGAAGAAGAGAGAGAAGAAGCATCGACGACGAGAGAGCCAGAAGCATACGAGACAAGAGAGCAGCCTCAGCCGCCCCCGCCTCTTATACGCCGCGCCACGCCCTTCTCGGCTCCACCGTTCCTTCGAGCGCTCGAAAGGGGGCGTCCCTCTCGTTCCCTCCCACTGCGCTGTGGGGACGAGGCGAAGCCCGTTCACGGTCTTCATCGCTGCAAACCTCACTTAGACCGCTAGGGATGGCAGTTCGTGTGTAGGTAGCGTGTTGATTGGGGCTGGTTGTGAGGTGCGGGCTGCTTGTTAGATGTGGCGTGGTTAGCGTTGTTGTTGTTGGTGGCTTGTTGACGTTGAAGTGTGGTTGGTTCGAAATAAAAGCAGAACAGAAAAACGCCTAACTCAAAATCACAGCCGAATGAATCACATTAATTGCCCTCTTACAACGGTTGGAGCCTAACTACACATTACTTCAGAAATACCTCACCTATGGGACCTTTATGATGTTTGCGAATCCACAGCCAACAATACGAAAAAATTGTGTTGCCTAAAGCAACGGGTCAGCAACCCCAATACCAAGAAGAGCCATTTTTTTCAAATTCGCGTCAAAAATGCAATATGTTAAGAGCCGTTAATGCTCAACACGCAGTTCAAAAATCCTGAATCACTGATGCATTTCCACCCTTCCTTACTCTTTCCCACCGGTGGAATCCATCAACTTCCACCATTTCTTCAATGTCTCATCCTCCCTCCAGATTTAAGACAGCGTTCACCACACCACCTCAATAATTCCCCCATCCAAAACCATGACTCATCCACCCGCATTAATTAAATAAAAATAAACATTTTTATTAACCATTAATTGAAATGTAATTTATTTTCATATGACCTTCAATTGAGATCAAACGTGTGGTCATGTGGTTATACTCTTCATGATCTAAGGTGGATGAGGCATTCCCCACCACCCAAGCCCACCTCCTTCCAAATTTCCATTTTCCTATTTGTCTGAGTTCCCATTGTCCACCCCGTGCATCCTCCCCTACCCCTCTTCCCTCCCTCACTTCCCTTATTTGTCCAAGTCTCCCTGCTATTTGTCCTTCACCCTTGTGGTGGTTTCCCCCCTTCTTCCTTGCTGTTCGTTTATTCTGTTCGCATTCCTGATCCATTCAGTGATCGAGCTCTTCCACAAGCCTTGGCTTTCATTAAAGAAAGATAAATAAAACAGACAGAGACACACATTATTTGATTATGCAATACATGTTCACTGACGTCAAAAACTTTCACATATTCTATTTCATCACACTTTACACAATTCTGTTTTACCACTATCGTCCATACATTTTCATTTTCACCTCACAACACACACACACACACACACACACACACACACACACACACACACACACACACACACACACAGCAAGATATTGAGAAGTGAAATGAAATTTCCCGTTTGTTGGACTACTGTGAGATTCTCATTCCAAATCCCTCTGTGATTATCCTCTCCTCATAACTTGAAGTCCAGCCTCAATATCAAAATCTATATATTGTTCCTTGGAGTCAGTACATGACACGAAAACCAATCCTCCCTATGGGCACTATTACTGCAGTAAAATGTCACACAAAAATTCAACATTTAACTCCTATTTTAACAAATGTAAACACAACAAGAAAGCACCTCAAAATGCAAAGTCCGTCCACATCCGCTTTGTACTCGAACTAAGGCCCAAGTCACATTTGCTCTACGGCGAGGATACGGCGCCTACCCCTCTGAATTGACAAAAACGTGGCGGCCGCAAGTTTCTGGGTGCCTCCGAGTGCCCTACGCCGTTTGGCTATATTTTACAGGCCGTAAGGTCGCCGTGGCATATGTGACTTAGGCCTAAACAAGACGAAAACGACAGTTAAAAAAAAGTGCACGTTTTATTTATATGTGTTCCCCGCAATGTCGTCATGGAGGTTTGTTGAAGATTTGATGACAAAAGCACAATTGGTGAAGATGTTACGGCCTGGACATACACACTGAATCTCAATGGTAAACCAGCATCTATATATTAATACTGAAGGACCAATTTTGTGCTCCTCCTAGCGGTGATAACTCGGAGTGAGCTGGTGTGCTGGCCGATACCAGGAAGTAAATTTTTTGTGCGTTCCTCTCGTTCTCTTCTCTTTTTTGTTTTTTCCTGTGCGACGATCATTGCGAAAGCAGATAAGCATTTAACGTTGGCGCTAATTGGAAATAATTGGCCATTAAAACATAAATTGCGCAATATCATAACTGCGTATATGCGAAGACTTCCGGCACGCACGTTGACGGGGGCCCACTGAGAGCCGAAGAAACGGTCCTGTGTGCGTTGTTGTTTTGCTCTGCAGGCTTCTGGTTGAATTCTTTATTTATTATTATTTTTTATTTTATTTGTTTATGGGCACGCTACGTAGTATATCAGATACAAGAGATACAAGTGTTTCTTGTTACATTTTGTGTGTTCAATTCACGAGTTCTGGGTATGTCATGCATGCTAGCAGATTAGACGACCTGGTTATTAGCAATTTGCAGACGCCAGTTTTCTAGGATGGTACACTCAGCGTTAGGTTCGGACTAGCAGTTCATGCGGAGGTAACAATGGTTAGACTGTGAACCGATGCATGAGTTCCTTGACTTTGCAAGTAGTCATGGATTAGGGTGACTGAATGTTAATGACCCGTACCTAGCGATCATGACCGATGGATGCAGTGCGTATTACGCATCCTTCCCCGGTGCTCAGGGCGATGGTGACGTCACATCGGCCATGTAACGAATGTAAAACGATAAGTTGTTTATTCTGCTTCAGAGTGTGAAAGTTGACTATTGGCACTATGTGCGATGCACTCTCACAGGTACGAAGTTTCTTTCAGTCCAGGTCACAGTAGCGAGATATGAGGAGGGAGCACGGTCGGTAGAGTGCAAAACCTCCCGCGCAATACTGCTGGTCACTTAAGTGAACTGATATCTATTCATTGTAGGTCAAAACGGATCAGACATCTACTGAACCACGATTGGATAAACTAACTAGATCGACGCGCATGTGAAATGCCAAAAAAAAATCGAAATTTTTTGAAAAAAAGGTTGCAAACATTTTTTTCTCTAACAATTTTTTTTTGGGGGGGGGGGGGGGGTTGGAAATCACTTAAAACATGTAGAAATGCAAAAAAAAAATTCCAATATTTTTCAAATAAAATTCCAATTTTTTTGAAAAAAGTTGCAATTTTTTTTTTTTTCACTAACAAATTTATTTTTTTTTTGTTGGAAATCACTTAAAACATGTAGAAATGCAAAAACAAAAATTTAAATATTTTTTCAAAATGGCCGCCATAGCGGCCATATTGGACTTTGGACCAAGTCCAAAATCTCTATGGCATGATCCTCGGACCATACCTAATCCCCCCAGCAAGTTTCGTCGAAATCCGTCCAGGAGTTTTTCCGTAATACTGTTCACAAACAAACAAACAAACAGACAGGGGTGAAAACAGTAACCTCCGTCTCATCTTCGATGGCGGAGGTTAAAACGTGAACGCGG
>CM068966.1:74129844-74147656 GCA_035128595.1 Eptatretus atami | reverse complement strand
ATCATAGCTGGTCGCAGACGACAGACCGTACATGGGGAATGACAAAAATACGCATTGTGCAAATGCAAGTGGTACTATGGAACGCCAATAGACTTCCCAAACATTGTCGGCATGTCCGCTAAGTGCACAAGCAATTTCATAGGGATCGTGTGACGGCGAGCGAGTTTTTAGTGTGCAAGCTTGGTATTATAATAGAGAGAGATAATATATATTATATATAATATATATATATACATACATATATATATATATATATATATATACATATATATATATATATATACCTCGTATATGTTGACCTAGAGTGTGGTTGTCGAGGTCCAACAGAGAAAATAATCACTGCTAATGTAAATGAATCTCTCGTGACATCAACATTCTCACCACAAACAGGTACAAAGAATATATCGGCATCCAAATGTCACTGAGAGCCTGGATCTTAGTTTTGACCCAGGAAATCCGTAATCCCAGTGGCTCGGTCTACTCATTCAGCAATTCGAGGGCCCAAAAGGATATCTAGTCTCCACAAAGATTGACTGCATTGTCTGTGAAAACAAGGTCAGATAACTTGACACTCATAAACGATGCACCGCAGCTTGATCTCTTTGACATACCGCCAGAATCCAGTCCATACAAGTGTATAAAAGTATGGGGGCCAGTACATGCCCCTGAACAAACTCCAGTAACAACTGGGAAAAGCCACCACATCTCACAGCACTCAGTACCCAGAGGTTAGTTCAGACATCAGATTGATCAGTTTTGTTGGCACCCCATGAGGACGAGAATTCTCCAGAAGCATCCCGATTCACTGACAGCCCTTCTCCAGTCAGTTCCAAACAGAGCACAGAACTGCATGCAGCAACATGAGTGGAGCTTTCCACCACCATTGAGAGTTCAGCATGGATGCCAAAGGTCCCAGGAGCTTACACCCGATCAACAAGTTCACACAGCCTGCGTTTCCACAAACGAAGGTGGATACATAGGAATAGTCCCACCCCTAATCCACTCAACAGCTGTGCATCAGCCTGTACAGCCGCTCAAAGTACCGGCCCAGTGGCTTCACTTCGACTCCTCTGTCAGAGACCACCACCCTCCACTCTAACTGCAGTAACCGAGGGACGGGCTTGGAGGAACGCAATGCGCAAATTCCCCTGTAAGCAGGACGAGAATCACTTGACCACAGGTGATACTCTACCCCCTCCAGATTCCTCTCACATAGGCCTCCTTGTCCACCTTAGTGCACGTACATTTTATGCCTCAACTTCCTGAACAGCTAGCTCTGCCATTTAAGCCTGGCCTGCGACTCTGGTCAATGGTATCCAGTGTCCCTTGAGACAAAATTCTTCTTTGCCCTACGGTGAGTTCCAAGACATCCACTGGCAACATTCAGGTGGTCTTGAAGGCACTCACAACTTCACAGGATTCCCAAAGCAACCCAGAACCCCCCCCCCAAATCCCACTCAGACTGTTTTTCAAACTCCTCAGCTACCTCTTCATCCTTGAGCATGCCAACATCCAGCTAGGCTGAGATGGTACCATTCTCCCAGATTTAAGCTGCAACTTCAGAGTTGCTACAACAATCCTGTGTCGGTATTGAAGTACGAGGCACTCCGTTACACCCTGCAGTTCTGGATCATCCTCCACGACCATCAATGAGCACATGGTCATCTCCATTGCACATCACCAGCGTTGGAATACCCAGTCCAGCAATGAGCCTGTGCGGTGCTGAAACCATGAACCAGTCACCCTAAGTCCATGACTACTTGCAAATCAAGGAAACTCATTGCAATTCTGGTTCACAGTTCTAGACCATGGGACAACACACGTCTCATAACCATCCCTATCAGTTCCAGTCGATGCATTGAAATCCCCAAGATAGAAGTGTATCTCGTCTGGGGCACTGATCAACCACAGACTCGAGCGTGGCCTAGAATGGCATCCTTCACGTTGAGATCACTTGCATCAGTTGGAGCATATACAGAGACCAGGGAAACGACACCCAAGGAGTGACGACAAAATCCTTATTCTCATAATACGCTCGTTGACCGGTGTTACCTCAATTATCATTGGAGTCAGCTTATTGGACACAGCTACAGCAACTCCTTTGGGCAAGTATCATTCAGAGCGACCAGACCAATAGTAGGTGTAACCACCCGCCATGATCTCGCCGCAATCCGTCTCCGAACCTCAGAGAAGGATGCAATACCGATGTTCAAACGCTGGAACTAAGATGATAACAGAGACCTCAGGTTAACCAAACGAGACCGCTCTCTGGTGGACAACACCTAAGCACCACTCCACCACCACACACAGCAATATGACCCAGGATGTTTACCTCATGCTTTTCCTCCAATCATCAAAAATGTGGGTCCCTAAGCTTTGCCCCAATCCCGTCATCTGGTAAGCTGTCCTGCAAAGGCAGCAGTGCAGGAGGTACACCAACGGAGTTGGTTTTCAGTTTCTTTGCATTTATGGGTTTTGCGGAATGAACTGTTTTACCTTGGCCGGAGTGCAAATCCTGCGACAAACTCCGAAAAAAGTAACCCAACTGCAGGAGGGACATCTGAAGACATAGTTGGGCACTAGATGTGGATGGCCGTTGGCTCAAAGGAGCTCCTCTGCCCTTTGACAGGTTTTGTTATTAATCCTGCTGGTGTCCATTATCCATACAGCCTCCTCACAGGAAACCTGAGGGGAGACGTTTAGTCGCCGACAACCCGACCATGGAACAGGTTAGTACAGGTTTACATGTACCTGTAGCGAGTCATACATCTAATCTGGCCTAGCGGCCGCAAACTTTGCATGCATACCAAGGGAACTACCAAGAGAGTGCATGAAATTGGGTGTTTGGGTAAATTTAAACACCCCTTTTGAAGATAATTAACGGCTTACCTCTATGAAAGGCTTATCCTTGGTCAGACCAACTTTCCTCGCAGTGTCTAGCCACAATTTTGATTTGCCCAAATCAAACATTCCTTGGCTTGGAAAACACAATCAACTCTCAGAACGAATTAAGGTAATCATTGAAATATTATTTCGGATATGAAGATGAGATTTTGTGGACTATACAAGGAAAGAGACACAGGTGGAGGCCATTCAGCCCATTATGCCTGCGTGAACATGATACTAATTTGTCAATCCAAGATCCAAAGAAGAAAATGCAATTTTTTTTCTTTTTATCTATTTATTTCAAGTTTTTGTGTTTTTTTTTCCTTCTTCACCTCAGGGGAGGGCATGGGCTTGGTTAAAAACACACACACATCAACACACAACACCCTTTGACGAGACACCTCACGAACAACACTCCACACAAATGCACACAATCACCATCAATGCTCAAGCTACCTAAAGTCCTGCAACATCCCCATACCCTCTATCTCCATAACTCCAGTACCTATCTAATTTTAATTTAAACTTATCTACTTTTTCTGCTGCCACTACTTTCCAGGGAGACCATTCCATGCATCAACTACTCTGGTTAAAAAGTCCCCTGCCTTATACCATCTTCACTCTCCTCTTCATTACTCTCAGGCTATGACCCCTGGTCCTATCACTCTCTACTCTGCTGAATAATTCATCTGCACTTATTTTATCTATACCTTTCATTATCTTAAACATCTCTATCATATATCTCGCAACCGCCTCCTTTCTAGTGAATAAAGCCCCGTCTCCTTCAGCGGCTCCTCTAGCTGAGTCTAGCTCAGCCTGGAATCAATCTAGTAGCCTGCGCTAGAACCCTCTCTATGGTATCTATGTCCTTCCTGAATTGTGGTGCCAAAAACTGCACACAATATTCTAGATGTGCCTTCACTAAATTCCTGTACAATGTTAACACACCTCTTTTGATTTATAATTGATCCCCTCCGAATACAACCGAAAAACCCTATTTGCTTTACCTATAGCTGTCTGGCACTGTGCTGCCTGCTTACCTCCCATATTTATTACCACCTCCAGATCCTTCTCCTGTGTGACATGCTCCAAAATTACCCTTGCATCCTGAACTCTATATTCATTGTTCCTTCCCTTCCCCAACACCTCACACTTGCTCAGGTTAAATTCCATCTGCCAATCTTTTGCCCAATCTCGGTATCGATACTTTCTTGAATCTGATCACCACCCCCTCTGCTATCCATCTCACCTCCAAGCTTTGTGTCATCTGCAATTTGGAAAGCTCACTCTTTCACCACATTATCCAAATCGGTTGATGTAAATAATGAATAGTAATGGTCCGACTACTGATTCCGAGGTTCCCCGTAACTTACATCCTCCCAGAAGACATCCTCTCACTCACAGCCACTCTTTGCTTCCTATCACTAAGCCAGTTGCAATCCAAGTTTGCAATATTAATAAGTATTCAAATCTGGAGTGAAATCTGAATTTTTGAAACAAAATTAGCAATTATTATTCTCAGGATATTTATTTTGGCAAAGCATTAAACCTTACTTTTTCTCCTGTCGAACGATTATATTTAGTGAAGAACATATTAAGGAATAAAGTGGAACTTCATTGAGTGCAATGAAAATAATTAATGAGCAGAATCGCCACACTCTACAAGCTGCTTTGCAATCCATGCGCGATACAGTCCACAGGGCGTCCTTTTTAGCCCGCCTGTTCGAAGACAGAGAGCTATAGCGATACCACAGCGTGAGCATGAGCGTGAGCATCAGCGTGAGCGTTAAAATGTTAGTTTTTGGTGCAAGTTATTTCCTTTCTAATGTTTTTATCTACCACACTATTTTTTTACTGATTATAATATACAAATACATATATTGCTTTAAAATTATTTGGATCAGACTTCACTGCAATGCTTTATAAAAATATTGTTAGACTAGTTTTTTCAGCATTACCATTTTTCGCAATTATGTACGGCAGTTTTTTTTCACTTTTTGTGGCAATCTGCTTTCATGATAACATGAATATAAATATATTAATAGTTACCGCAATTATTAATAGCCGGCAGGTTTCTGGAAGGCACAAAAGATTCGTAAACAGCACACACGGCATGGTACAAATATGTACATTGGGATTTGTATAGAGACTCTTCGTGGGGTGTGCACATGCTTGCATGCTTGGATATGTGTTTGCGGTGCGTGGGGTTTCGCGGGCAGGTGGACCAAACTCGTACCCGGGCGCGTGGTGTGTGGCACCAATGGTGGCAGTTATGCAGCCATCTCGTGAACCATGTGGTTTGGCATGCAGGGGAGCGGACATGCTGCAGCACTGAAGCCCGTGGGATGTAGCATGTAGCACGGGTGTGCGGGAAAGTTCAGCAACCAGTGAGAATCTGTTCAGGTGTGTGAGTGCAGGGATGAATGTATCGCCAGTGTGCATGCACATTAGCATGGACTGCAGGAATGCATATGGGGGCTGTTAAGGACTGTTGGTTAGTTTCAATTTAAAACGCTTCCCAGAGTGTAGCATCTACTGTACGAATCCATTTGCAGTGAGCCAAATCGGATTCGTACATTACATGCTACACACATGCTACACTAGTGGCAGATGATTAAGATACTCGATGAAGGCCCAAAAGTGATACAATATGCATTTACTTGCTAAAGATGCCTTGCAATACCAAACCAACACATTTAAAACGTAGATTATTTTACTCCCGTTGTAAATGAGACGAGGATTTACACTTGACAGTAACGTTTCTTACCGGAATTATTTAATTTTTGAAAAGTAATCTTCGTATGCTGTGTACAAAAAATAAATTATACATCCTTATTCCAGCATAATCCAAAAAGCAAGACTTCAGTGACGCCAAATCCAACCTTAGCATTTGGATGATAATCCCCTTAATTAGGCCTCTGCATGCGGTTTCCCCGGGAGCTTTCCCTGAGAATCCAACAAACAACACACACAGCCACCTTCTTGTTGACATTCTACACAACAAAATATAAATGGAGAACGCTTGTGTCAGGTGTAACTGTCGTATTGAAATTCTTAATGTCGTAACCTGCCCTGTGAATCTAGATACAATTAAACCTAAGACATAACGATATAAGCATCCAAAAACATTCCATTACAAAATTAATTTATAATATACATGAGATTTACACATTGTTAGTTTATACAGCTAAAAGGACAAGATCCTTTAGCAGCAAGCATTAGCTGTGCACTTTTCACCCGACAATTCCAACACAACTCAGAAACACAAGTCTCGGTTTGCTAGTTCAACACTAACATCTGAATAGTGTTCATCATGGTGTGACCTACACTTAAAATGTAATACTTTATGTGTTTTTAGTTATTCGTCTACTCATCTCCTTCTCCTGCATGTAATGTATGTTTAATATTCTGAGGCTTAATTTGTTGATGCGGCCAAAACAGTCTGATTGACTTTGGTACCATACCCCACTCCATGGACATGCACATCTCTCTCCGGAACAAACAAATCTCTCTCCAATGACGCAAACAAAGTGATCTCTCTGGGGATGCGAGTGCGGCTCTCCCAGGGATGTGGACACAGCTCTCCCCAGGACGCAGACACAGCTCTCCCGGGGCAACAGACACAGCTCTCCCCGGAGAACAACACAAGCTCTCCCGGGATGCGGACACAGCTCTCCCCGGGGATGTGGACACAGCTCTCTCTGAGGACAGGCCACACAGCTCACTCTGAGGGTACATACACATTCTTTCCAGGGACCAAAACACAGCTCTCCTGGTAACGCAAATACAGCTCTCTCCAGGGACACAAATGCAGCTCTCCATGAGGAAGCGAACACAGCTCTTTACAGAGACACAAAAACAGCTCAAGATATGAAAATCATTTTTTAAAAGCATCTTTAAGCAGGATATGAAAGGCAGTTTGTTTTATTTTCCTTACTTTTAAGATCTGTTATTTTATATTTGCCACATGAGAAGATGTTCTTATTCCAATATACACTTGCAGGATGAGCTGTATGACTTGCAGTCATATTAGTCTTTACTTCTTCGGGTTCCTTCTTGTCTTCCGTTTCATTATGTTTGTACCTATCCTGATGCAGTGTGGACTGTGCTTCCCTGCTTGACAGACCTCTGCTAGCTTTGACATGTTGCTGCGTTTGAGGCCTGGAAGCAAGTGCTGAAATCTATCTGTCCGTTTCTTCCCGACATCTTTGTTTTGTTCTTTGTTCCTTTCACAAAATTTTTTTCTGATTTTTATTTTATTTTATATTTTTTATAATTATCATTATTCATTCTAATTCTTGCTTTTTCTTCTCTTTTTCATGATAATCTATCTCTCCAAGGAGAAGTGAATCTTGCAGAATTTTTCTGCAAGGCTCACTTGCCTGTACCTGGATGGGTTTGAGGGTGTGTGAGTAGCGGCTGAAAACCGGAATCCTATCCAGGTTCCTCGTCATAACTCAATATTTGCTCTTTACTTCTCGGGTTCTTCTTGGTCTTCCATTTCATCAATACGACCATATTGCGATTTTGTTGACCCAAAATTGCCAAAGATGGTGTCCAAGGTACTGTTTTTTTAAAATGAATTTCTTAAGGTCCATTCCCAATGTCTATGTAATATTTTATATTCCTCAAAATTGGATAACATCTCATCAATAGTTATTTTTTAAAAAATAGAACATTTTACTTGAATCACAGGTATTAACTGAGTCTATCATACCGAAGGTGAATACAGGAATCATGATATTTGTCTCCCAATGAGGACATCTCATATTTTCTCATTTCTTTCAGTTACATCTCCTTGGAATTTTGCTGATGCTCCTTTATATCCTTTCTCTAACCAATCCCATGTCACAAAACACAAGAGGGATGAAATTGGTCTTCATTTGCCACACATGTTCAACATTGAAGTTCAGAATGCTTTTGACGGTTTCTCAGCTCCTTTGATGGGGACATTTCTGTCTTTTGGTCCTTGTCCTCTTTTTTTCTCTTTACAAGGTCGATGTTCAGGGAAGAGTAAAAGTTATGATGGAGGTTTGAACTAGCAGTGGGGCTTTGAGTTGGTCAAAGCAAACAAGAGAATAAGATCCAGGAAAAGAGGAAGGAAACTGCAAGTATGAGAGTTCAGTGGAAAGGATAATGGGGTAATAAAAATTGTGGGTATGGATGGAGGACGTCATGAGATGGAGGTGCACTTCCTGTTTGAAGCCAAAGAATGGAACGAAGAGTGAGACAGCATATATGCTCAGGAAGGCGGTTCTACAGAAGGGAGAAGCGAGGACTTTCCCACAATTTTGATTTACATTCCTCATCTCTCTCCGGGACGCGGACATAGATGTACAGAAATGTCCTACAATATTGCTACTTTTATCATTAATTTCACATTTATTATTTCACGCTTTTAGAGGCAAAATTGTTTGATGTTATTGATAAAGGTAGCTCGCTACCTACTGCTCACAACACTATGAAGCTGTGAAGTGGTGCTGTTTGAGACAGGGGCAGCTTGATGCGAGCACCAGGATCAGCTGAGAGTGTGTAGAGGTTGGTCACAGGCAGCATGGAGGGCTACTGAATTACCGGCAGAGTGACGCGAATAAAAGTGACAGCATCACGTCCCACCGGGTAGAACCCGAAATAGGGATGAAGCTGCGTAAATGACAAAATCACTCGCTTTGAGAAGGGGCATGGGGAAAGGAAAGCCAGCATGGAGAAAGGGCCATGAAAAGGTGTAAAGTTCGAGCCTGGTTCACCGATGAGGTCCAGAGTGACAACATTGGCCTTTTATTCACCCCACCTGTGGTTTTCTTCCATGCAATGAACCCATAGGGAGTTGCTAAAAAGCTTCCACAGCTGGCAGAGACAACAAAACATGGCAGTTAGTGTTTGTCACACAAGGGCCATTTTGTATTAACTGAAAGCAAATTGCTTCAAACTGTGACTTCTTATTCTCAAAAATAAGGAGCCCAAATTGAATTTCTCGCACCTGCTTGCATACCTATAAGAGCCAGAATTGTCGACTAACTCATATTTGGACACTACTTATTGCATGAACTACTTTGCCAGTAATGCATGTGTGCACCGACACTCACTAAATGAAAAAGGTCAGGTTTAACAAGCTTAAAATATATATTCACAAATAATAATATGGTGGTAAGATTCTCCTGTTGATAAAGCACAACATTCACACACCACGCCTCACCTCCTAACCCCTCCCACCATTTTTCACATCCATCCTCTCTCACACCTTTGGTCCAGTATATTGAATGTTCAGTATACTGAGTACACTGAACATTGTGATGTGTCCACTTGCCTCAAATCTTTGAAAAAACTGGTTTGGGAGCTGTATCTGATGGTTACCATGCTTAAAGAGTTGCTGTAGCTGGCATCCAATAAGCTGACTCCAAGGATAATTGAGGCAACACTGGTAACAAGCATATTATGAGACTAAAGATTCGTCACTCCTTGGTGTCGTTTCCCTGGTCTCTGTATATGCTCTAACTGAGGTGAGTGATCTCACATGAAGGACACATTTGATGCTATGCTCGAGTCTGTGGTTGATCAGTGCCCCAGGCGAGATACTCTTCTTGTCTTGGGGGATTTCAATGGATCAACTGGAACTGATAGGGATGAATATGAGACGTATGTTGCTCCCCATGGGTCTGGAACTGTGAACCAGAAAGCACTACATTCTTGACTTTGCAAGAAATCATGGACTTAGGGTGGCTGGTTCATGGTTTCAGCACCCACAGTCTCATCAATAGACTTGGTATTCCAATGCTGGTGGTGCGGCCAAAGGAGATTGACCATGTGCTTGTTGATTGTCACTTGAGATGATCCAGAATGAAAGGGTCTACCGGAGTGCTCAGTTCCTCAATACCAACCATAGGTTGTGGTAGCAACTCTGAAGTTGCAGCTTTAATCGAGAATGGAACATCCCAGCCAGGCGTATGCTGGCAAGCTCAATAATGAGATTGTAACTGAGGAGTTTGCAAACAGTCGAGTGGGATTTTTTTTTTGGGGGGGGGGTCTGGGTGCTTCGGAAATCCTCAAGAATTGAAAGTGTCTTTCAGGATCACCACCTTGATGTTGCCAGTAGATGTCTTGGAACTCATCATCAGGTGAAGAAGAATTTGTCTCTCAAGAACACTGGATACCATTGACCAGAGTCGCGCAGACCAGGCTCAATGGCATAGCTGAGCTGTTCAGGGAGTTGAACGCGTAAACTGTATGTATGCTGTGGATGGACAAGGAGGCCTATGGTTGCGAGGAATCTGTGAGGGGGTAGAGCATCACTGTGGTCAAGTTGATTCTCATCCTGTTACAGGGGAATTCGCGCATTGCATTCATCCACGCCCGTCCCTCGGTGACTGCAGTTAGAGCGGAGGGTGGTGGGCTCTTGACAGAGGAGTCCGAAGTGAAGGCCCGCTGGGCTGGTTACTTTGAGCGGCTGTTACCAAGCTGACCCACCAGCTGTTGAGTTAGATGTCAGGGGTGTTACTATCCTATTACTGACCCTCCAATCACCTGTGATCCACCTTTGTTTGTCGAAACACAGGCTGCAGTGAAGCAGTTGAAATGGGGTAATGCTCCTGGGATCTGTGGCATCCATGGTGAACTTTGCATGGCCGGTGGAAATGCTGTACTCATGTCATTACATGCAGTTCTGTGCCTCCCTGGAACACAGGCATCGATCCCAACTTACTGGAAGAGGGGCCTTGTCGTCCCTCTCTGGAAAGGGAAGTGTAATTGTCAAGACTGCAACAACCACGAGGGTTGACGCTGCTCTCAGTACCGGGCAGGGTCTTGCTCAGATAATTCTTGAAAGGGTTCACACCATCTGCTTGAGCACCAGCTTCCACCCGAGCAGTCAGGCTTTATAACCAAATAGGTCAATGATTGGTGAGCACCCGAAGGCAAGGATATGGTCAAACGCAGATGAGAGTTTTGGCAGGGGCTGCTTGCAGCCGATGTGATCCCTGCAAAGCATTTGACTCAGTGACTCGGGATGCCCACTGGAGATTATTGGTCTTTGTGGGGTGCCACCAAAACGGATCAATCTGATGTCCTAACTATACTCTGGTACTGAGAGCGCTGTGAGACGTGGTGATACCATTTCCACTTATTCCCAATTGATACGCAGTTCTTCAGGGTGTGTATTGGCCCCACAGTTTTCAGCACTTGTGTGGAATGGATTCTGGTGAGATGTCAGAGAGATCAAGCTGCGGTGCATCGTTTGGAATGCCAAGATTTCTGACCTTGATTTCGCAGATGATGTAGTCATCCTTGCGAGACTCTTTAAATCCTTTTGGGAGCCCTCGGGATGCTGAATGAGGAGTTAGAGCCACTGGGATTACGGGTTCCTGGTCAAAACTAAGTCCAGGCTTTCAATGACATCTTGGATGCTACTGCCTTGTCTGTATCTGTTTGTGTGAGGATGTTGAGGTCATGGAGAGATATAATGTCTTGCTGGTTGTGAGCCAGAGTCAATACCTGTCTGGTTGCGGCCTGGGGGTCATGGATTCATTGGATCAAAGGGTGTGTTGCTGTCGGTACCTGTGCAGAAGGACGAAAGCCCAAGTCTTCAGGTCCTTGGTGCTTCCAGTCTTGCTCTATGGATGTGAGACTTGGACTTCACCAGTGATCTGGACAGATACATAAATCCTTTGGTACTAGGTTCTCTTCGACGAATTCTGGCTATCACTGGTCAGACTTTCTGTCTCATGAGCAGTTTGCTGAGAAAGACTCAAATGAGATTTGTTACCTGCATAGTCCATCAGCGTCAGCTTCGCTGTATGGACTTGTGGCTTGTTTTCCTGTCGCTGATCCTGCTCACCAGATTCTTTCAGTGAGGGAGTCTCGTGAGTGGAGGAGGCCAATGGGCTGACCACTTTCCTCGTGGTTGCAGCAGCGTTGATCAGCATCTCAAGGAGATGTAGATGGGTGAGGCATCTGCCTGTGGGATGGCCAGACGGAGGCCCTGGAGTACCGGCGAAAGTGGATACAATGATGCACTGCTCCGGTGCATGCTCCCATCCTGACCTGACTGCTAAATTGGTAGCATGCTGTTTCAGTCTAGACAGGTTCGGATTTATCAGTTACCTTGTACTGCTCAGCTTTGTGGGAAATTTTGTGCAATCATCATTGCGCAAAATCACTGTCTGCTGTAACAATGCCTTTTTTGATTGTTGGGCCTTATTAGTCGGCATTATGCCTGGTTTGGCTGAATGATTAGGGTGGTGGGCTTGATCCAAGGATCTTGAGTTCAAATCCCCTTGGAGGTTGAATTAATACCAATGGTGGTAGGGAACTCTGCCTGTCATCCTTCTGAGGTCGGCAAAATGAGTGTCAGCATGCTGTCACCCTGTGTCAGTGGTGACCTGTCTCGGATTGTGCCTAATAGCCAAGGAGACTGCTTTGGCAGCACCAACGCTCTGCACAGAGTATGGTCCAATGGATGGATGGACTGGTTGGCATAAGAGCTTCTCAAACCTTTGTGAGTATTGCGGTGACGTCCTTCCAAGAATTACTCAGGAAGTCAGTGATATTGGCTCATAAATTTGTTGATTCGTATTTGACAATGTGTTCGTCAATTTATTCACTGTTGTCGGCCTTCGTGCCTTGTCACTGGTGCAGAGGTGAATAACCGACTGTTTGCATAATACTGTGTGAGATAATACTTTTTTGTTGTTTATTAGCTCAATGTATGAACTCCGTGTCTGCACTAAATGTTGAAGAAAATATATCTTCAACTATCATTGCAGTCAAGGCCACTGTAACCACATAGGCAAAAACTCGCTTGTCGCCTTGGAGTGTGAAAATTTGGGGAGCAGTAAAATGATGAAAGTACGATCATTGAGATTACATAAGGTATCAAGCAGCCTGTGTGTGTTTTTTCCTTTAATATGAATTGTTATTGTTAATGGCAGCTTCGGGAACATCAGATTATGAAACCACTTTCCATCGCTTCGGGGGGAGGCCATAATTAACTCCGTGATTGTACGTTTGAAGCAACCATGAAACCCTAACCATGAACCCACCAAAAACTACTGTGAACGGTAGGCGTGTTGTGGGCTCACGCAGCCTGTCGGGGAGAACAAATGGCACACGATCCAAGGTAAAAATAGCGAAGGGGATGGAAGCTATGAGAGAGAGAGAGGAGAGATGAGAGAGAGGAGAGAGAGAGAAGAGGAGAGAGAGAGGAGAAGAGAGAGCAGAAGAGAGAGCTCGGGCCAGTCGTCGTTCGGTGTAGAGCTCGATGAGGACAGCGAGGTGAATTGCAGCCATTGCACAAGATGAAGTTCCAAGTTGGCACGACCACAACATGTTTTTTCAACTTGATAACTAACCTCACAGGTCATGTCCCCAACACATTTTACTACTCTCCGCATCCTCTTCGCCCTCCTGTTTCTGTAGCCAATGGTGAGCCAAAGCTTTGCCAAGAGAAAATTGACGAAAACTACATTCGTTTACTAATGATGTAAACAAACACTTGTTGGGGCTTATCCACCTTTTTAACAGAACATGAAATTGCACAAAAACATTCACCTGAAGGAAACTTGTGTCTACATTTGGTAAACTGGAAGCAAGGAAAGTGGAATTCAAATTGTAATGATCAACTTTTGTTGCAAGGAACACATAGTTTATGATCATCACGTGCATCCATATTACACATTATAAGCTACATTTCTTCATGGACATATCCTGCTGAAAAATTCGCAACAATGAGTAATATACAATCAGCCTGTTTTTTTCATGTTAAAAACAAGCTCGAATGAGCTAAGATCCTCGTCCTCTTAATGATGACTCATAAAAAATGGAAATGACGTCATTGTGATGTACAGTTTGCCGATAATTATCTGTGCCTAATGCCCAGCTTTGATTCCCCAAACAAAATTCAAACAGCTTGGCCTAGTTTCGCGAGATTAATGGTCTAGGCGGATTCCATAGCGGCGATATTATGACGTCAACTTTTTTTTCCTAGGAAGAATTTCCAAAATCGGGAGATGGGTTACTGGCCTTGCGCGTGGGGCTTTCTGCATATTACATGGCAAGTTTCACGAAGATCGATGCAAAACTCATGGGTGTTGAAAACAAAAAATGTCAAAAAATAGGAATGAGTCATAAAAATTGATATTGACGTCATATGATGTATTCATATGGTTGGTAATCATCTCGCTATGCCCCCGTTCGTTACCGCAAACAGAATTTCAAAAAGCTTGCCTAGTTGAGATATTTTTAGGCGATTTCCATTAGCGGAGATATTTTGACGTTCATAAATTTTTTCCCGGATGGAATTTCAATATCGGAGATGCGTTACTGTCTGCGCAGGGTATTACATATAATACGCACAAGTTTCAGTGAAGTTCGATGAAAACTGTCGACTGTGAAAACAAAAAAAAAATTCCACAAGACCCAACACGTGTTATGTAAGACTTAGAGATCCTCCACGACCGGATCTAATAAATCTGTATTATAAATGCAAAAGTTTTTCATACCAAGCCACACAAATATGGATTTTTTAGAAAAAAATTAATTGTATGTGTTTGGGTGGGTGGGGAAAGGCAAAGGTTGAAAGTTTTTGCTGAGGGCACCAATACCAGCATGCACCCGGTCCTGTTGAAGTTTATAACAATAAAGTTATTTTCAACAAATGTAAGTATGGATACATTGCCCTGGGACAAGTCATGCATCAAAATATTGTTACAGGGAACCCCCTCCTCCTCAAACCTCCCACCCACCACCAAGGAAAATATAAGCCATTCATACAATTTGACCAATCAATGCGTTTGATCTTGCATCCCTGTTTGGCCAGAACTGCGCCTATAAACATGTTTGCCATAATAGAGAGTTTTATTTGATACCTCCACCACCGAAGGTGAAGAGGGATATTGTTTTCATCCCTCTCTGTCTGTTTGTATATAGTGTGCAGATATCTCAAAAAGTGTGACACCTGCGCATCGGATGAAATTTTGTGAGGGCAAGTTGATCTGTGTGTTGGCAAAGCACAAGCCGATTAGATTTACGGTGACGATCCGGATCCGGAACCGACTACTAGACATTTTTTTAGTGATTCTTTTCACCATTGAGAGATCGGGCCAAAAAACGTATATAGCAGATTTCTCCAAAAAGTTGTGGACGGATTCGGACAAAACTTGCATGACATGTTGGGTGTGTGACAATTTAAAGGAAGAATTGATTACAATTTTTTGGTGGAGGATCTGACCAGTCCTACAATCTAGATACGAGAATTATTTATTTTTCAAGTGATTCTTCACCATAGAGAGATAAGGGGCCAAAAACGATCAAATAGTACTGGGTGTAGCAGATATTTCAAAAAAATGTTTCTCGGGCCACGATATGTTCTCGCAGTATAGCGCATTATGCTGGCCGGAGAGAGTATGCCAGCTCTCCCGAGTGTCCTTCACTGATTTTGTTTGCGCTGGAGGCTCAAAGTAGTTTGATAATTAAAAACTTTACCACATTTCACTGTCCATTTATATGAGTCTGAATTTCTGTTTCATATTTTCTTGTGTTAAAACAATTATTGCTCCACAAAAAATGTCCAATCATCTCCCATTTATACGAAGCAAGTTGTATAAAATAAATGTCCTTTATAATACTCGAGGACTCAAATTACCCGATGATTTTATTACCATGCCTATCCATCGTTTGCCAGAAATTACGGACCGGTGTTTCCGGGGCGAAAGCGAGCGGCGCGTGTCTAAAATTGACAGAAAAAACGTAATATTTGGGCGATCCCATTGGGACTCAGTAAAAAAAAACCTCAGTATAACTATCAGGAGAAGGTGTAACCTGACTACCCCACAGGGTTGATGGCAAGCTTATTTCTAGTCAGATGCTTGTGATTAACTCTGAAATGCCCTGAATTCTACCCATAAAAGGTAGTGAACATTACAATCCCCTTAACTGAATAAAACTTAAGAACGGCACTCAGCTAGAGCGCAAACCTCCGCCAGGCTAACATATTGTCACAAGCCATTATCTCATGAGCTTCAGATCCTGTAAAAATAATTAATCAATTATTCTAAAAACAAAACGATGAAACATATGGTCAAGAGTGATCAAATAACTGTTTATTGAGAAGTAGTCAACCTTTACCAAATGGAAGTTGGAATTCAAATACATTCATTGCATTCTGTCCAAATATATAGTGCAATTAATTTTTAATGTGTAACAAGGGGAAGTGGTTGTCACAAATAAAGAGTGAAAGAGGTCGGTACTCAAGCTGGTATGTCACAGCATAGTGAATTCACAACAAAAAACAAACAAAAAAAACCCCACGAGACTGTTAGCACAGGGGTTAAAGCCCATCTTGAGTAGCAGCAACACTGCCCCAAAGGTCGA
The DNA here is from genome assembly GCA_035128595.1 of Eptatretus atami. Lineage (NCBI taxonomy): Eukaryota > Metazoa > Chordata > Myxini > Myxiniformes > Myxinidae > Eptatretus > Eptatretus atami. The sequence goes on along the minus strand of CM068966.1, from coordinate 74,131,408 downwards.
AGACACCGCTGAGCAGCACCCATCAGACCGATGATTTGACAGCGCTAGACTCAGAGAAGTGTGAAAAAGTCAATCTTCATTAAGCATTCTATCTCGAAAGGACAAGAGTACGGTTTCACAGCTGACCTACTTTCTGTTAAAATTTCTGGAACAGAAGTTGGGGCATTCGTGCTTTGATGTTTACTTCAACATTGTTGATAATAATAATACGACTTCCGTTCACATTGCGAATTTTCAATGCAGGAGAGGCCATTTGGCCCATCGAGCCTGCGCAAACGGTTGCCAAACATATGGTTGTTTTGAAGTGCTTTATTCTTTTTCAAATGCTGCAGCTTAATAAGGAAGCACACCATAGTATATTTTACAGTCTTGATATAACTCAGATGGTACGTGCTGCTTCCTTGCTTGATGCTCAAGCATTTTACATGGAATTAGAGCATGGAGAAACTTCAAATTCCTCCACACACATTGGTGTCATTCATTGTGAGAGGAGAATCTCCTCCTCTAATTGCCTCCGGCTGAATGTGCGAGAGAAAAAGGAATGTCAAAAAGGTGGCGTCGCTCGGTACCCAGGAGTGCTTCTAATAAGTTGTCGATGACACTTCCGTCCAAGCCCTCAGCGGCTGTTGTTTTCCAAAGTCAAGTCTGATTGTCTCATGCTACTGTATTTGCGACGTGTGTCGTTTGGTTGGTACACTATTGCAGTTTCACAAGTTGGAACAGAGCCCTCCCAGGTCTCAAAGTATCATACTGATCTCTCTCTTTATATATATATATATATACCTCGTATATGTTGACCTAGAGGTGTGGTGTCGAGGTCCAACAGAGACATGAATATCACTGCTAATGTAAATGAATCTCTCGGTGACATCAACATTCTCACCACAAACAGGTACAAAGAATATATCGGCATCCAAGATGTCACTGAGAGCCTGGATCTTAGTTTTGACCCAGGAAATCCGTAATCCCAGTGGCTCGGTCTACTCATTCAGCAATTCGAGGGCCCCAAAAGGATATCTAGTCTCCACAAAGATGACTGCATTGTCTGTGAAAACAAGGTCAGATAACTTGACACTCATAAACGATGCACCGCAGCTTGATCTCTTTGACATACCCGCCAGAATCCAGTCCATACAAGTGTATAAAAGTATGGGGGCCAGTACATGCCCCTGACAAACTCCAGTAACAACTGGAAATAAGCCACCACATCTCACAGCACTCAGTACCAGAGTGTAGTTCAGACATCAGATTGATCAGTTTTGTTGGCACCCCATGAGACCGAGAATTCTCCAGAAGCATCCCGATTCACTGACAGCCCTTCTTCCAGTCAGTTCCAAACAGAGCACAGAACTGCATGCAGCAACATGAGTGGAGCATTTCCACCACCATTGAGAAGTTCAGCATGGATGCCAAAGGTCCCAGGAGCTTACACCCGATCAACAAGTTCACCACAGCCTGCGTTTCCACAAACGAAGGTGGATCACATAGGAATAGTCACACCCCTGACATCCAACTCAACAGCTGGTGCATCAGCCTGGTACAGCCGCTCAAAGTAACCGGCCCA
>CM068966.1:74113635-74129819 GCA_035128595.1 Eptatretus atami | reverse complement strand
GTGGCCTTCAAACTTCGGACTCCTCTGTCAGAGACCCACCACCCTCCACTCTAACTGCAGTAAACCGAGGACGGGCTTGGAGGAAACGCAATGCGCAAATTCCCCTGTAAGCAGGACGAGAATCACTTGACCACAGGTGATACTCTACCCCCTCCAGATTCCTCTCACATAGGCCTCCTTGTCCACCCTTAGTGCACGTACATTTTATGCCTCAACTTCTGAACAGCTAGCTCTGCCATTAAGCCTGGCCTGCGACTCTGGTCATGTATCCAGTGTCCTTTGAGAAAAATTCTTCTTTGCCCTACGGTGAGTTTCCAAGACATCCACTGGCAACATTCAGGTGGTCTTGAAGGCACTCACAACTTCACAGGATTCCCAAAGCACCCAGAACCCCCCCCAAATCCCACTCAGACTGTTTTTCAAACTCCTCAGCTACCTCTTCATCCTTGAGCATGCCAACATCCAGCTAGGCTGAGATGGTACCATTCTCCCAGATTTAAGCTGCAACTTCAGAGTTGCTACAACAACCTTGTGGTCGGTATTGAAGTACGAGGCACTCCGTTACACCCTGCAGTTCTGGATCATCTCCAGCGACCATCAATGAGCACATGGTCAATCTCCATTGCACATCACAGCGTTGGAATACCCAGTCCAGCAATGAGCCTGTGGGTGCTGAAACCATGAACCAGTCACCCTAAGTCCATGACTACTTGCAAAGTCAAGAAACTCATTGCAATTCTGGTTCACAGTTCTAGACCATGGGACAACACACGTCTCATAACCATCCCTATCAGTTCCAGTCGATGCATTGAAATCCCCAAGACTAAGAAGTGTATCTCGTCTGGGGCACTGATTCAACCACAGACTCGAGCGTGGCCTAGAATGGCTATCCTTCACGTTGAGATCACTTGCATCAGTTGGAGCATATACAGAGACCAGGGAAACGACACCCAAGGAGTGACGACAAATCCTTATTCTCATAATACGCTCGTTGACCGGTGTTACCTCAATTATCATTGGAGTCAGCTTATTGGAACACAGCTACAGCAACTCCTTTGGGCAAGTTAATCATCAGAGCGACCAGACCAATAGTAGGTGTAACCACCCGCCATGATCTCGCCGCAATCCGTCTCCGAACCTCAGAGAGTGATGCAATACGATGTTCAAACGCTGGAACTAAGATGATAACAGAGACCTCAGGTTAACCAAACGAGACCGCTCTCTGGTGGACAACACCTAAGCACCACTCCACCACACACCACAGCAATATGACCCAGGATGTTTACCTCATGCTTTTCCTCCAATCATCAAAGAATGTGGTCCCTAAGCTTTGCCCCAATCCCGTCATCTGGTAAGCTGTCCTGCAAAGCAGCAGTGCAGGAGGTACACCAACGGAGTTGGTTTTCAGTTTCTTTGCATTTATGGGTTTTGCGGAATGAACTGTTTTACCTTGGCCGGAGTGCAAATCCTGCGACAAACTCCGAAAAAAGTAACCCACTGCAGGAGGACATCTGAAGACATAGTTGGGCACTAGATGTGGATGGCCGTTGGCTCAAAGGAGCTCCTCTGCCCTTTGACAGGTTTTGTTATTAATCCTGCTGGTGTCCATTATCCATACAGCCTCCTCACAGGAAACCTGAGGGGAGACGTTTAGTCGCCGACAACCCGACCATGGAACAGGTTAGTACAGGTTTACATCGGTAACCTGTAGCGAGTCATACATCTAATCTGGCCTAGCGGCCGCAAACTTTGCATGCATACCAAGGGAACTCCAAGAGAGTGCATGAAAATTGGGTGTTGGGTAAATTTAAACACCCCTTTTGAAGATAATTAACGGCTTACCTCTATGAAAGGCTTATCCTTGGTCAGACCAACTTTCCCTCGCAGTGTCTAGCCACAATTTTGATTTGCCCAAATCAAACATTCCTTGGCTTGGAAAACCACAATCAACTCTTCAGAACGAATTAAGGTATATCATTGAAATATTATTTCGGATATGAAGATGAGATTTTGTGGACTATACAAGGAAAAGAGACACAGGTGGAGCCATTCAGCCCATTATGCCTGCGTGAACATGATACTAATTTGTCAATCCAAGATCCAAAGAAGAAAATGCAATTTTTTTTCTTTTTATCTATTTATTTCAAGTTTTTGTGTTTTTTTTCCTTCTTCACCTCAGGGGAGGGCATGGGCTTGGTTAAAACACACACACATTCAACACACAACACCCTTTGACGAGACACCTCACGAACAACACTCCACACAAATGCACACAATCACCCATCAATGCTCAAGCTACCTAAAGTCCTGCAACATCCCCATACCCCTCTATCTCCATAACTCCAGGTACCTATCTAATTTTAATTTAAACTTATCTACTTTTTCTGCTGCCACTACCTTTCCAGGGAGACCATTCCATGCATCAACTACTCTGAGTAAAAAGTCCCCTGCCTTACTACCATCTTCACTCTCCTCTTCATTACTCTCAGGCTATGACCCTGGTCCTATCACTCTCTACTCTGCTGAATAATTCATCTGCACTTATTTTATCTATACCTTTCATTATCTTAAACATCTCTATCATATATCCTCGCCAACCGCCTCCTTTCTAGTGAATAAAGCCCGTCTCCTTCAGCGGCTCCTCATAGCTGAGTCTAGCTCAGCCTGGAATCAATCTAGTAGCCCTGCGCTAGACCCTCTCTATGGTATCTATGTCCTTCCTGAATTGTGGTGCCAAAAACTGCACACCAATATTCTTAGATGTGGCCTTCACTAAATTCCTGTACAATGTTAACACACCTCTTTTGATTTATAATTGATCCCCTCCGAATACAACCGAAAAACCCTATTTGCTTTACCTATAGCTGTCTGGCACTGTGCTGCCTGCTTACCTCCCATATTTATTACCACCTCCAGATCCTTCTCCTGTGTGACATGCCTCCAAAATTACCCCTTGCATCCTGTAATCTCTATATTCATTGTTCTTCCTTCCCCAACACCTCACACTTGCTCAGGTTAATTCCATCTGCCAATCTTTTTGCCCAATCTCGGTATCGATACTTTCTTGAATCTGATCACCACCCCCTCTGCTATCCATCTCACCTCCAAGCTTTGTGTCATCTGCAAATTTGGAAAGCTCACTCTTCACCACATTATCCAATCGTTGATGTAAATAATGAATAGTAATGGTCCGACTACTGATTCCGAGGTTCCCCGTACTTACATCCTCCCAGAAGACATCCTCTCACTCACAGCCACTCTTTTGCTTCCTATCACTAAGCCAGTTGCAATCCAAGTTTGCAATATAATAAGTATTCAAAATTCTGGAGTGAAATCTGAATTTTTTGAAACAAATTAGCAATTATATTCTCAGGATATTTATTTTGGCAAAGCATTAAACCTTACTTTTTCTCCTGTCGAACGATTATATTTAGTGAAGAACATATTAAGGAATAAAGTGGAACTTCATTGAGTGCAATGAAAATAATTAATGAGCAGAATCGCCACACTCTACAAGCTGCTTTTGCAATCCATGGCGATACAGTCCACAGGGCGTCCTTTTTAGCCCGCCTGTTCGAAGAAGAGAGCTATAGCGATACCACAGCGTGAGCATGAGCGTGAGCATCAGCGTGAGCGTTAAAATGTTAGTTTTTGGTGCAAGTTATTTTCCTTTCTAATGTTTTTATCTACCACACTATTTTTTACTGATTAAATATACAAATACATATATTGCTTTAAAATTATTTGGATCAGACTTCACTGCAATGCTTTATAAAAATATTGTTAGACTAGTTTTTCAGCATTACCATTTTTCGGCAATTATGTACGGCAGTTTTTTTTTCACCTTTTTGTGCAATCTGCTTTCATGATAACATGAATATAAATATATTAATAGTTACCGCAATTATTAATAGCCGGCAGGTTTCTGGAAGGCACAAAAGATCGTAAACAGCACACACGGCATGGTACAAATATGTACATTGGGATTTGTATAGAGACTCTTCGTGGGGGTGTGCACATGCTTGATGCTTGGATATGTGTTTGCGGTGCGTGGGGTTTCGCGGCAGGTGGACCAAACTCGTACCCGGGCGCGTGGGTGTGGGCACCAATGGTGGCAGTTATGCAGCCATCTCGTGAACCATGTGGTTTGGCATGCAGGGGAGCGGACATGCTGCAGCACTGAAGCACCGTGGGATGTAGCATGTAGCACGGGTGTGGGGAAAGTTCAGCAACCAGTGAGATCTGTTCAGGTGTGTGAGTGCAGGGATGAATGTATCGCCAGTGTGCATGCACAGTTAGCATGGACTGCAGGAATGCATATGGGGGCTGTTAAGGACTGTTGGTTAGTTTCAATTTAAAACGCTTCCCAGAGTGTAGCATCTACTGTACGAATCCATTTGCAGTGAGCCAAATCGGATTCGTACATTACATGCTACACACATGCTACACTAGTGGCAGATGATTAGATACTCGATGAAGGCCCAAAAGTGATACAATATGCATGTTACTTGCTAAAGATGCCTTGCAATACCAAACCAACACATTTAAAACGTAGATTATTTTACTCCCGTTGTAAATGAGACAGAGAGATTTACACTTGACAGTAACGTGTTCTTACGGAATTATTTATTTTTGAAAAGTAATCTTCGTATGCTGTGTACAAAAAATAATTATACATCCTTATTCCAGCATAATCCAAAAAGCAAGACTTCAGTGAGCCAAATCCAACCTTAGCATTTGATGATAATCCCTTAATAGGCCTCTGCATGCGCGTTTCCCCGGGAGCTTTCCCTGAGAATCCCAACAAACAACACACACAGCCACCTTCTTGTTGACATTCTACACAACAAAATATAAATGGAGAACGCTTGTGGTCAGTGTGTAACTGTCGTATTGAAATTCTTAATGTCGTAACCTGCCCTGTGAATCTAGATACAATTAAACCTAAGACATAACGATATAAGCATCCAAAAACATTCCATTACAAAATTAATTTATAATATACATGAGATCTTACACATTGTTAGTTTATACAGCTAAGGACAAGATCCTTTAGCAGCAAGCATTAGCTGTGCACTTTCACCCGACAATTCCAACACAACTCAGAAACACAAGTCTCGGTTTGCTAGTTCAACACTAACATCTGAATAGTGTTCATCATGGTGTGACCTACACTTAAAATGTATACTTTATGTGTTTTTAGTTATTCGTCTACTCATCTCCTTCTCCTGCATGTATGTATGTTTAATATTCGAGGCTTAATTTGTTGTATGCGGCCAAAACAGTCTGATTGGACTTTGGTACCATACCCCACTCCATGGACATTGCACATCTCTCTCCGGAACAACAAATCTCTCTCCAATGACGCAAACAAAGTGATCTCTCTGGGGATGCGAGTGCGGCTCTCCCAGGGATGTGGACACAGCTCTCCCCAGGACGCAGACACAGCTCTCCCGGGGCAACAGACACAGCTCTCCCCGGAGAACAGACACAGCTCTCCCCGGGATGCGGACACAGCTCTCCCCGGGGATGTGGACACAGCTCTCTCTGAGGACAGGCCACACAGCTCACTCTGAGGGTACATACACATTCTTTCCAGGGACCAAAACACAGCTCTCCTGGTAACGCAAATACAGCTCTCTCCAGGGACACAAATGCAAGCTCTCCATGAGGAAGCGAACACAGCTCTTTACAGAGACACAAAAACAGCTCAAGATATGAAAATCATTTTTAAAAGCATCTTTAAGCAGGATATGAAAGCAGTTTGTTTTATTTTCCTTACTTTTAAGATCTGTTATTTTATATTTGCCACATGAGAAGATGTTCTTATTCCAATATACACTTGCAGGATGAGCTGTATGACTTGCAGTCATATTAGTCTTACTTCTTCGGGTTCCTTCTTGGTCTTCCGTTTCATTATGTTTGTACCTATCCTGATGCAGTGTGGACTGTGCTTCCCTGCTTGACAGACCTCTGCTAGCTTTGTACATGTTGCTGCGTTTGAGCTGGAAGCAAGTGCTGAAATCTATCTGCCGTTTTCTTCCCGACATCTTTGTTCTTTGTTCTTTGTTCCTTTCACAAAATTTTTTTCTGATTTTTATTTTATTTTATTTTTTATAATTATCATTATTCATTCTAATTCTTGCTTTTTCTTCTCTTTTCATGATAATCTATCTCTCCAAGGAGAAGTGAATCTTGCAGAATTTTTCTGCAAGGCTCACTTGCCTGTACCTGGATGGGTTTGAGGTGTGTGAGTAGCGGCTGAAAACCGGAATCCTATCCAGGTTCCTCGTCATAACTCAATATTTGCTCTTTACTTCTCGGGTTCTTCTTGGTCTTCCATTTCATCAATACGACCATATTGCGATTTTGTTGACCCAAAATGCCAAAGATGGTGTCCAAGGTACTGTTTTTTTTAAAATGAATTTCTTAAGGTCCAATTCCCAATGTCTATGTTAATATTTTATATTCCTCAAAATTGGATACATCTCATCAATAGTTATTTTTAAAAAATAGAACATTTTACTTGAATCACAGGTATTAACTGAGTCTATCATACCGAAGGTGAATACAGGAATCATGATATTTGTCTCCCAATGAGGACATCTCATATTTTCTCATTTTCTTTCAGTTACATCTCCTTGGAATTTTGCTGATGCTCCTTTATATCCTTTCTCTAACCAATCCCATGTCACAAACACAAGAGGGATGAAATTGGTCTTCATTTGCCACACATGTTCAACATTGAAGTCAGAATGCTTTTGACGGTTTCTCAGCTCCTTTGATGGGGACATTTCTGTCTTTTGGTCCTTGTCCTCTTTTTTTCTCTTTACAGTCGATGTTTCAGGGAAGAGTAAAAGTTATGATGGAGGTTTGAACTAGCAGTGGGGCTTTGAGTTGGTCAAAGCAAACAAGAGAATAAGATCCAGGGAAAAGAGGAAGGAAACTGCAAGTATGAGAGTTCAGTGGAAAGGATAATGGGGTAATAAAAATTGTGGGTATGGATGGAGGACGTCATGAGATGGAGGTGCACTTCCTGTTTGAAGCCAAAGAATGGAACGAAGAGTGAGACAGCATATATGCTCAGGAAGGCGGTTCTACAGAAGGGAGAAGCGAGGACTTTCCCACAATTTTGATTTACATTCCTCATCTCTCTCCGGGGACGCGGACATAGATGTACAGAAATGTCCTACAATATTGCTACTTTTATCATTAATTTCACATTTATTATTTCACGCTTTTAGAGGCAAAATTGTTTGATGTTATTGATAAAGGTAGCTCGCTACCTACTGCTCACAAACACTATGAAGCTGTGAAGTGGTGCTGTTTGAGACAGGGGCAGCTTGATGCGAGCACCAGGATCAGCTGAGAGTGTGTAGAGGTTGGTCACAGGCAGCATGGAGGGCTACTGAATTTACCGGCAGAGTGACGCGAATAAAAGTGACAGCATCACGTCCACCGGGTAGAACCCGAAATAGGGATAAGCTGCGTAAATGACAAAATCACTCGCTTTGAGAAGGGGCATGGGGAAAGGAAAGCAGCATGGAGAAAGGGCCATGAAAAGGTGTAAAGTTCGAGCCTGGTTCACCGATGAGGTCCAGAGTGACAACATTGGCCTTTTATTCACCCCACCTTGGTTTTTCTTCCATGCAATGAACCCATAGGGAGTTGCTAAAAAGCTTCCACAGCTGGCAGAGACAACAAAACATGGCAGTTAGTGTTTGTCACACAAGGGCCATTTTGTATTAACTGAAAGCAAATTGCTTCAAACTGTGACTTCTTATTCTCCAAAAATAAGGAGCCCAAATTGAATTCTCGCACCTGCTTGCATACCTATAAGAGCCAGATTGTCGACTAACTCATATTTGGACACTACTTATTGCATGAACTACTTTGCCAGTAATGCATGTGTGCACCGACACTCACTAAATGAAAAAGGTCAGGTTTAACAAGTTAAAATATATATTCACAAATAATAAATGGTGGTAAGATTCTCCTGTTGATAAAGCACAACATTCACACACCACGCCTCACCTCCTAACCCCTCCACCATTTTCTCACATCCATCCTCTCTCACACCTTTGGTCCAGTATATTGAATGTTCAGTATACTGAGTACACCTGAACATTGTGATGTGTCCACTTGCCTCAAATCTTTGAAAAAACTGGTTTGGGAGCTGTATCTGATGGTTACCATGCTTAAAGAGTTGCTGTAGCTGGCATCCAATAAGCTGACTCCAAGGATAATTGAGGCAACACTGGTAACAAGCATATTATGAGACTAAAGATCTGTCACTCCTTGGGTGTCGTTTCCCTGGTCTCTGTATATGCTCTAACTGAGGTGAGTGATCTCACCATGAAGGACACATTTGATGCTATGCTCGGTCTGTGGTTGATCAGTGCCCCAGGCGAGATACTCTTCTTGTCTTGGGGGATTTCAATGGATCAACTGGAACTGATAGGGATGAATATGAGACGTATGTTGCTCCCCATGGGTCTGGAACTGTGAACCAGAAAAGCACTACATTCTTGACTTTGCCAAGAAATCATGGACTTAGGGTGGCTGGTTCATGGTTTCAGCACCCACAGTCTCATCAATAGACTTGTATTCCAATGCTGTGGTGCGGCCAAAGGAGATTGACCATGGTGCTTGTTGATTGTCACTTGAGATGATCCAGAATAAAGGGTCTACCGGATGTCTCAGTTCCTCAATACCAACCATAGGTTGTGGTAGCAACTCTGAAGTTGCAGCTTTAACGAGAATGGAACATCCCAGCCAAGGCGTGGATGCTGGCAAGCTCAATAATGAGATTGTAACTGAGGAGTTTGCAAACAGTCGAGTGGGATTTTTTTTTTGGGGGGGGGGTCTGGGTGCTTCGGAAATCCTCAAGAATTGAAGAGTGTCTTTCAGGATCACCACCTTGATGTTGCCAGTAGATGTCTTGGAACTCATCATCGGTGAAGAAGAATTTTGTCTCTCAAGGAACACTGGATACCATTGACCAGAGTCGCGAGGACCAGGCTCAATGGCATAGCTGAGCTGTTCAGGGAGTTGAACGCGTAAACTGTATGTATGCTGTGGATGGACAAGGAGGCCTATGGTGCGAGGAATCTGTGAGGGGTAGAGCATCACCTGTGGTCAAGTTGATTCTCATCCTGTTACAGGGGAATTCGCGCATTGCATTCATCCACGCCCGTCCCTCGGTGTACTGCAGTTAGAGCGGAGGGTGCGTGGGCTCTTGACAGAGGAGTCCGAAGTGAAGGCCCGCTGGGCTGGTTACTTTGAGCGGCTGTTACCAAGCTGACCCACCAGCTGTTGAGTTAAGATGTCAGGGGTGTTACTATCCTATTACTGACCCTCCAATCACCTGTGATCCACCTTTGTTTGTCGAAACACAGGCTGCAGTGAAGCAGTTGAAATGGGGGTAATGCTCCTGGGATCTGTGGCATCCATGGTGAACTTTGCATGGCCGGTGGAAATGCTGTACTCATGTCATTACATGCAGTTCTGTGCTCCCCTTGGAACACAGGCATCATCCCAACTTACTGGAAGAGGGGCCTTGTCGTCCCTCTCTGGAAAGGGAAGTGTAATTGTCAAGACTGCAACAACCACGAGGGTTGACGCTGCTCTCAGTACCGGGCAGGGTCTTGCTCAGATAATTCTTGAAAGGGTTCACACCATCTGCTTGAGCACCAGCTTCCACCCGAGCAGTCAGGCTTTATAACCAAATAGGTCAATGATTGGTGAGCACCCGAAGGCAAGGATATGGTCAAACGCAGATGAGAGTTTTGGCAGGGGCTGCTTGCAGCCGATGTGATCCCTGCAAAGCATTTGACTCAGTGACTCGGGATGCCCACTGGAGATTATTGGTCTTTGTGGGGTGCCACCAAAACGGATCAATCTGATGTCCTAACTATACTCTGGTACTGAGAGCGCTGTGAGACGTGGTGATACCATTTCCACTTATTCCCAATTGATACGCAGTTCTTCAGGGTGTGTATTGGCCCCACAGTTTTCAGCACTTGTGTGGAATGGATTCTGGTGAGATGTCAGAGAGATCAAGCTGCGGTGCATCGTTTGGAATGCCAAGATTTCTGACCTTGATTTCGCAGATGATGTAGTCATCCTTGCGAGACTCTGTTAAATCCTTTTGGGAGCCCTCGGGATGCTGAATGAGGAGTTAGAGCCACTGGGATTACGGGTTCCTGGTCAAAACTAAGTCCAGGCTTTCAATGACATCTTGGATGCTACTGCCTTGTCTGTATCTGTTTGTGTGAGGATGTTGAGGTCATGGAGAGATATAATGTCTTGCTGGTTGTGAGCCAGAGTCAATACCTGTCTGGTTGCGGCCTGGGGGTCATGGATTCATTGGATCAAAGGGTGTGTTGCTGTCGGTACCTGTGCAGAAGGACGAAAGCCCAAGTCTTCAGGTCCTTGGTGCTTCCAGTCTTGCTCTATGGATGTGAGACTTGGACTTCACCAGTGATCTGGACAGATACATAAATCCTTTGGTACTAGGTTCTCTTCGACGAATTCTGGCTATCACTGGTCAGACTTTCTGTCTCATGAGCAGTTTGCTGAGAAAGACTCAAATGAGATTTGTTACCTGCATAGTCCATCAGCGTCAGCTTCGCTGTATGGACTTGTGGCTTGTTTTCCTGTCGCTGATCCTGCTCACCAGATTCTTTCAGTGAGGGAGTCTCGTGAGTGGAGGAGGCCAATGGGCTGACCACTTTCCTCGTGGTTGCAGCAGCGTTGATCAGCATCTCAAGGAGATGTAGATGGGTGAGGCATCTGCCTGTGGGATGGCCAGACGGAGGCCCTGGAGTACCGGCGAAAGTGGATACAATGATGCACTGCTCCGGTGCATGCTCCCATCCTGACCTGACTGCTAAATTGGTAGCATGCTGTTTCAGTCTAGACAGGTTCGGATTTATCAGTTACCTTGTACTGCTCAGCTTTGTGGGAAATTTTGTGCAATCATCATTGCGCAAAATCACTGTCTGCTGTAACAATGCCTTTTTTGATTGTTGGGCCTTATTAGTCGGCATTATGCCTGGTTTGGCTGAATGATTAGGGTGGTGGGCTTGATCCAAGGATCTTGAGTTCAAATCCCCTTGGAGGTTGAATTAATACCAATGGTGGTAGGGAACTCTGCCTGTCATCCTTCTGAGGTCGGCAAAATGAGTGTCAGCATGCTGTCATCCTGTGTCAGTGGTGACCTGTCTCGGATTGTGCCTAATAGCCAAGGAGACTGCTTTGGCAGCACCAACGCTCTGCACAGAGTATGGTCCAATGGATGGATGGACTGGTTGGCATAAGAGCTTCTCAAACCTTTGTGAGTATTGGCGGTGACGTCCTTCCAAGAATTACTCAGGAAGTCAGTGATATTGGCTCATAAATTTGTTGATTCGTATTTGACAATGTGTTCGTCAATTTATTCACTGTTGTCGGCCTTCGTGCCTTGTCACTGGTGCAGAGGTGAATAACCGACTGTTTGCATAATACGTGTGTGATGATAATACTTTTTTTGTTTATTACTCATGTATGAACTCCGTGTCTGCACTAATGTTGAAGAAAATATATTCTTCAATCTATCATTGCAGTCAAAGGCCACTGTAACCACCATAGGCAAAACTCGCTGTCGCCTTTGGAGTGTAAAAATTTGTGGGAGCAGTAAAATGATGAAAGTACGATCATTGAGATTACATAAGGTATCAAGCAGCCTGTGTGTGTTTTTTCCTTTAATATGAATTGTTATTGTTAATGGCAGCTTCGGGAACATCAGATTATGAAACCACTTTCCATCGCTTCGGGGGGAGGCCATAATTAACTCCGTGATTGTACGTTTGAAGCAACCATGAAACCCTAACCATGAACCCACCAAAAACTACTGTGAACGGTAGGCGTGTTGTGGGCTCACGCAGCCTGTCGGGGAGAACAAATGGCACACGATCCAAGGTAAAAATAGCGAAGGGGATGGAAGCTATGAGAGAGAGAGAGGAGAGATGAGAGAGAGGAGAGAGAGAGAAGAGGAGAGAGAGAGGAGAAGAGAGAGCAGAAGAGAGAGCTCGGGCCAGTCGTCGTTCGGTGTAGAGCTCGATGAGGACAGCGAGGTGAATTGCAGCCATTGCACAAGATGAAGTTCCAAGTTGGCACGACCACAACATGTTTTTTCAACTTGATAACTAACCTCACAGGTCATGTCCCCAACACATTTTACTACTCTCCGCATCCTCTTCGCCCTCCTGTTTCTGTAGCCAATGGTGAGCCAAAGCTTTGCCAAGAGAAAATTGACGAAAACTACATTCGTTTACTAATGATGTAAACAAACACTTGTTGGGGCTTATCCACCTTTTTAACAGAACATGAAATTGCACAAAAACATTCACCTGAAGGAAACTTGTGTCTACATTTGGTAAACTGGAAGCAAGGAAAGTGGAATTCAAATTGTAATGATCAACTTTTGTTGCAAGGAACACATAGTTTATGATCATCACGTGCATCCATATTACACATTATAAGCTACATTTCTTCATGGACATATCCTGCTGAAAAATTCGCAACAATGAGTAATATACAATCAGCCTGTTTTTTTCATGTTAAAAACAAGCTCGAATGAGCTAAGATCCTCGTCCTCTTAATGATGACTCATAAAAAATGGAAATGACGTCATTGTGATGTACAGTTTGCCGATAATTATCTGTGCCTAATGCCCAGCTTTGATTCCCCAAACAAAATTCAAACAGCTTGGCCTAGTTTCGCGAGATTAATGGTCTAGGCGGATTCCATAGCGGCGATATTATGACGTCAACTTTTTTTTCCTAGGAAGAATTTCCAAAATCGGGAGATGGGTTACTGGCCTTGCGCGTGGGGCTTTCTGCATATTACATGGCAAGTTTCACGAAGATCGATGCAAAACTCATGGGTGTTGAAAACAAAAAATGTCAAAAAATAGGAATGAGTCATAAAAATTGATATTGACGTCATATGATGTATTCATATGGTTGGTAATCATCTCGCTATGCCCCCGTTCGTTACCGCAAACAGAATTTCAAAAAGCTTGCCTAGTTGAGATATTTTTAGGCGATTTCCATTAGCGGAGATATTTTGACGTTCATAAATTTTTTCCCGGATGGAATTTCAATATCGGAGATGCGTTACTGTCTGCGCAGGGTATTACATATAATACGCACAAGTTTCAGTGAAGTTCGATGAAAACTGTCGACTGTGAAAACAAAAAAAAAATTCCACAAGACCCAACACGTGTTATGTAAGACTTAGAGATCCTCCACGACCGGATCTAATAAATCTGTATTATAAATGCAAAAGTTTTTCATACCAAGCCACACAAATATGGATTTTTTAGAAAAAAATTAATTGTATGTGTTTGGGTGGGTGGGGAAAGGCAAAGGTTGAAAGTTTTTGCTGAGGGCACCAATACCAGCATGCACCCGGTCCTGTTGAAGTTTATAACAATAAAGTTATTTTCAACAAATGTAAGTATGGATACATTGCCCTGGGACAAGTCATGCATCAAAATATTGTTACAGGGAACCCCCTCCTCCTCAAACCTCCCACCCACCACCAAGGAAAATATAAGCCATTCATACAATTTGACCAATCAATGCGTTTGATCTTGCATCCCTGTTTGGCCAGAACTGCGCCTATAAACATGTTTGCCATAATAGAGAGTTTTATTTGATACCTCCACCACCGAAGGTGAAGAGGGATATTGTTTTCATCCCTCTCTGTCTGTTTGTATATAGTGTGCAGATATCTCAAAAAGTGTGACACCTGCGCATCGGATGAAATTTTGTGAGGGCAAGTTGATCTGTGTGTTGGCAAAGCACAAGCCGATTAGATTTACGGTGACGATCCGGATCCGGAACCGACTACTAGACATTTTTTTAGTGATTCTTTTCACCATTGAGAGATCGGGCCAAAAAACGTATATAGCAGATTTCTCCAAAAAGTTGTGGACGGATTCGGACAAAACTTGCATGACATGTTGGGTGTGTGACAATTTAAAGGAAGAATTGATTACAATTTTTTGGTGGAGGATCTGACCAGTCCTACAATCTAGATACGAGAATTATTTATTTTTCAAGTGATTCTTCACCATAGAGAGATAAGGGGCCAAAAACGATCAAATAGTACTGGGTGTAGCAGATATTTCAAAAAAATGTTTCTCGGGCCACGATATGTTCTCGCAGTATAGCGCATTATGCTGGCCGGAGAGAGTATGCCAGCTCTCCCGAGTGTCCTTCACTGATTTTGTTTGCGCTGGAGGCTCAAAGTAGTTTGATAATTAAAAACTTTACCACATTTCACTGTCCATTTATATGAGTCTGAATTTCTGTTTCATATTTTCTTGTGTTAAAACAATTATTGCTCCACAAAAAATGTCCAATCATCTCCCATTTATACGAAGCAAGTTGTATAAAATAAATGTCCTTTATAATACTCGAGGACTCAAATTACCCGATGATTTTATTACCATGCCTATCCATCGTTTGCCAGAAATTACGGACCGGTGTTTCCGGGGCGAAAGCGAGCGGCGCGTGTCTAAAATTGACAGAAAAAACGTAATATTTGGGCGATCCCATTGGGACTCAGTAAAAAAAAACCTCAGTATAACTATCAGGAGAAGGTGTAACCTGACTACCCCACAGGGTTGATGGCAAGCTTATTTCTAGTCAGATGCTTGTGATTAACTCTGAAATGCCCTGAATTCTACCCATAAAAGGTAGTGAACATTACAATCCCCTTAACTGAATAAAACTTAAGAACGGCACTCAGCTAGAGCGCAAACCTCCGCCAGGCTAACATATTGTCACAAGCCATTATCTCATGAGCTTCAGATCCTGTAAAAATAATTAATCAATTATTCTAAAAACAAAACGATGAAACATATGGTCAAGAGTGATCAAATAACTGTTTATTGAGAAGTAGTCAACCTTTACCAAATGGAAGTTGGAATTCAAATACATTCATTGCATTCTGTCCAAATATATAGTGCAATTAATTTTTAATGTGTAACAAGGGGAAGTGGTTGTCACAAATAAAGAGTGAAAGAGGTCGGTACTCAAGCTGGTATGTCACAGCATAGTGAATTCACAACAAAAAACAAACAAAAAAAACCCCACGAGACTGTTAGCACAGGGGTTAAAGCCCATCTTGAGTAGCAGCAACACTGCCCCAAAGGTCGAAGACACCGCTGAGCAGCACCCATCAGACCGATGATTTGACAGCGCTAGACTCAGAGAAGTGTGAAAAAGTCAATCTTCATTAAGCATTCTATCTCGAAAGGACAAGAGTACGGTTTCACAGCTGACCTACTTTCTGTTAAAATTTCTGGAACAGAAGTTGGGGCATTCGTGCTTTGATGTTTACTTCAACATTGTTGATAATAATAATACGACTTCCGTTCACATTGCGAATTTTCAATGCAGGAGAGGCCATTTGGCCCATCGAGCCTGCGCAAACGGTTGCCAAACATATGGTTGTTTTGAAGTGCTTTATTCTTTTTCAAATGCTGCAGCTTAATAAGGAAGCACACCATAGTATATTTTACAGTCTTGATATAACTCAGATGGTACGTGCTGCTTCCTTGCTTGATGCTCAAGCATTTTACATGGAATTAGAGCATGGAGAAACTTCAAATTCCTCCACACACATTGGTGTCATTCATTGTGAGAGGAGAATCTCCTCCTCTAATTGCCTCCGGCTGAATGTGCGAGAGAAAAAGGAATGTCAAAAAGGTGGCGTCGCTCGGTACCCAGGAGTGCTTCTAATAAGTTGTCGATGACACTTCCGTCCAAGCCCTCAGCGGCTGTTGTTTTCCAAAGTCAAGTCTGATTGTCTCATGCTACTGTATTTGCGACGTGTGTCGTTTGGTTGGTACACTATTGCAGTTTCACAAGTTGGAACAGAGCCCTCCCAGGTCTCAAAGTATCATACTGATCTCTCTCTTACATCCAGCCTAGGCTGAGATGGTACCATTCTCCCAGATTTAAGCTGCAACTTCAGAGTTGCTACAACAATCCTGTGGTCGGTATTGAAGTACTGAGCACTCCGTTACACCCTGCAGTTCTGGATCATCCTCCAGCGACCATCAATGAGCACATGGTCAATCTCCATTGCACATCACCAGCGTTGGAATACCAAGTCCAGCAATGAGC
>CM068966.1:74097956-74113463 GCA_035128595.1 Eptatretus atami | reverse complement strand
GAGAAGAGAGCAGATTCATTGCTGGCATTTTAAACCAACTGGTTCTGATGGTGTCTCCCATCCAAGAGAACTTTGCACACCTCTCGCCTCAACACTTGGCGCTTTAACCTCCTTCAACAACACCACAACTCGGGATTCACAATTATCACACAACTTTAATCACAATAAAAGCTTCCTCATCCTCATAGCGGACCCAACCTTAAAAAAAAATTAAAATCTAAATGGTCATTTTTTATTATTTACTACTCTATTCTGCCAATAATACTACAGATCTCCTTGCACCTTTGTACCGAAAAAATATGCAGAACCCTATCAAGCGCATATCTAAATTTTGAATTGGTTTTGGATTTCCTGTTGCTTGTCGCTTACACAGGTTATTTGGCCTCCATTTTAATATCAATTCCTCAAGTGTTTTCTAAATGTTTTATTTTATTTTATTAATCTGCACTTCTGTCACAACCTCAACTGTAACTTCTCTGTGCATTATGAAAAATATGAAGCTTCGTGTTCGGTATCTGGCCTGTTCTATTCTTAGTCTGGAGAGACACACACGTCCGTGTTGATTATTGCTTAGTTTTTAAGAAACCTTTTAAAAGTGGTTTTCCTGAAGCATTAGCACTAGCCATTAGGTTCTGGCCGAGGTCTCATCCGAGAAGTCGTTTTGTAAAATGTAAAGGGATGAAGAACATCTTTCTCGGGGTTCGCACTCCAAGATTGCGCAATTGAATCAAAAGCTGCTCCACATTTATTATATTTGAGAAGTGTTTGTAGGTTAGACAGGGGTTGGTTTTGGTCACTCTAACCGCCAACATCATTGAAGCCGTCTGGACTCTGAAAAATGACAGCATTAAACTGTGGCTTAGTACTCGAGGTGTGCCCCCCCTCGGAACGTTTTTTGGCGGTAAACGAAAATAAATTAGTATTCCCGGGGGTTTTAGCGTGGGGAGAGGACCGCTAACTCTCTCTGTAATCAATGCGTACATCAAATAGTGCCATTACCGAGTGCTTAAAGGGGTATAAAGTCATCATAAATTCCTGTACCCTCATTGTCTGCGCATGAAAGCAGACATCATGGGAGATTCGGATCATAACTATAATGGCATAGTGTTTGAGTGTCTTGCTTAACTTGCAATGGTTCTCTGACAGCTGGACGGAAGAGATGAACACTGATGAATGATGATAGATCCGATGATGTAAAAATGACAGGATCAGAGTGAAGATGAAAGATTGAGGATGATGATGATGATACTAGATGACTGAAAAAAAGTGCAGATGATGGAACAAAGCATCGATCGCATGTGAAAAGCATGAAAGAACTGATGAATGGATTAGAAAAATGATGAATATATAGCGCACATGAGGAAATATTGAACAAATGATAGGAAGTCGATTGTGACAAGATGGAGAGCCATGATGCAATGATGTGATGATCGATTAAAAATGTAGTATCCGACAGTCCAGATCGACTTAGATCGCAAAGACGATGATAAACTTAGACACGCATGAGCGAGGAAAGAATCGAAGAGATGGATGACTGGAGATCGAGTCATGAGTACGTGGAAGTGACAGATGCCATGAAAGGATTGATAGTCCCGAAGTTGTGGGAGCCAATATTAACAGTCCGAATAAAATACAGTAAACTGAACGTCATACTGAATAAGTGGGGGAATAAACCCGTCCATAATGGACGGGTTCTTTGCTCGTTCACAAATCACAAAAAAGGACTTGTCGCTGGATGATATCATTGAGTTGTCCGACAAACAGTAAATCTTATTTATTCATTGCCACTTTGCAAGGCATTTATTTTGTCATGCCAGGAAGGAAAAGAATCAAGTTAAATCATTTCTATCGGTTGGGAAGTTGGTGCTGTCATTGTTGGTGTTGTTGGTGAATGCACACCTCTGAATTTAGTCCTTGCCATGACACTAAATAAGAAATCATTAAAGCATAGTTTACTTGGAAATAAATATATCTCATAACCGCGAATTAAAATGCAAAAGCCATGTCCTGATGAAATACAAAGAGAGCATCTTGTTCAGTTCCGAGGTGAAGTCTGGCATTTTTCATACTGCTGATAGATTAGCAAGATGCTTCTGTTTACAAATGATCAAGTATTAATAATGGAGGAGGGAAGGTATCAAGACCATACGTGACCTGCTGTTAAAGGATGAACAAGCAATACATCCGTGATAGCATAACACCTTTAACGAGAGACACATGGCTTGTAGATGCAATGCATTTTTGGCACTTTCAGCAACACAGCAGCTGGGCTACTATCACAGGATTATCTAACATTAAATTGTTTTTAATTACAGCACTCATACTCTTTTTTCGATGTACGCTGGGTGCTGCAAATCAACTTTATCAAGATGGCAAAGCCAAATCTGAACCTCAAAAGGCCATGCGTAGCAAGCAGCTGGCTTCCGAAACTAATCGACAAAAGCGCAAATTGCCAAGCTAGCATCAAATTGAGCACACCAGAAACCAGAAAAAGTGGAGTGATACATCAGGGTGGCAAACCTTTTAACATAACTAATCATTGTTTGATATGTGTCATTTGAAATCACAGCAAGAATAGAGTACTGGCATATAAGCAATGGGGGCGTGAATTTTGCAATTTGGGAGTTATTGGAAATTTCCAACAATATATAGTCCAGCCTGCTTGGCACATTTCTGTGAGCAGAGCGCCAACACAAATCATCCCCATAAAACCACCAGCTCTTTGCCTCGCTATAAGTGTCGCCGCCACACAACGCAACTGATTTACTCATTCAATGTGAGGATGAATGGTGATCTTTCTGCGTGCCATCAGGCGCTAAGGCGAGCCGAGCAAATCTTCATTGGTATGACCTAGAGGGTACAATCCTGGATGGGTTTCCACTCTGAAATACAGGATACAGTGAATGGCTACTTATTTCAAGGATGCAGGCTGGGACCGATTCCTATCCGGTTCGCTCCTTGATGACTCATCTTTGCTCTTACTTCTTCGGGTTCCATTCCTTGATTTTCCCGTTTCCATTATGTTTTGTCATCATATCCTGAATGCTGTGTGGAATGTGCTTCCTTGCTGACGGACTCTGGTAGCTTGTAACATGTTGCGCTGGTTCGAGCCTGTGAAGCAACCAGCTGAAATCTATTTGTCTGCGTGGATGTGTCATGAATGCAGTGCCTCTGTTAAATCAGTAAGCTTGTACTCTTTTGTGGACCTCAGGAAGGAGACAGGCTTGAGTCAACCAACCTGGTGTTTATTTCAATGACACGAACAGGAGCTCAAAATCAACACCCTAATATCTAAAGCCAGCCACCTAACCCGTTTAAGCCAAACACCAAGGCTTTGGCATCTGTATTGATGACGCTGCCTGACCATACTCCCTCCTCCTCCTGCAAGCACATGACACCAACGATGCATCTCCTGTCTTTTCGATATATCCATGATACACTTTGTAGTTTAAAGTAGCTAAAGCTAAATCCTAAATTTAAAGGGTTTACAAGAAACTTCTGGCGGGTTTGTTTCAAACAGAGACAATTTTAACAACTCCTTTTGAAAGCTTAGCCTTGCTCCGAACTGAGTAAAGGAAACTTCATTATTTGATAACCTCCCAGTCTCCTCTTTTCCCAGTTATGATCAATAAATCAGTGTCATTGAAATACTTAACTTATCGTAGCAAAGGTTTCAGGCCATCTCCACATCCATTGAGAACACTTTGTGCTCAGTGTGGTATCTTAGCTGTTCTTGAAGAAACGTTAACACCCGTACTTTCAGCTGCGGTTATTCACAAAATCTCGACCTGGATCATCATTTATAACTTAGAGAATCATACCCTAAGGTAACATAGTTAACATAACTTTGGAGAGCTTTCTTCCTCGACTGTTTCTGTTGTTCTCAGTACCTCCTTGTCACATTTCCTGCTTAAAAGTCTTTGGGTACAGCTCCTGCTCAACCATTTCTTATCATCACACCACTGTCTGCCTATGAAAGCACACTCTAAATACTGCAAATTAGACTCTGCCAGAATCCTTTGCATACATGTCCCAATGCAGCATGTCACAGCTGCAGAGATGTTCCACTGGTCTGGGATGCAAGGCTGCATCCTCAGTGCATCCCCATCTAACCATGTTGAATTAACTGATTTAACTTTTCCCGCATGGTCACCATTGTCTGTTCAGGCTCGCGCTAGGGTTTATCCATGGTAGGTTTGGCCCTGATGGGAGCTTCTCTGATGCTTGAGGGTCTTGTGGTTTCTCTTCTGAGATATTTATAGTCTCTCTTCCAAGGTTTCAACTTTCTCGATAAATGAGTTGCATCACAGTGGTTGGAAAGAAAGAGAGGAAGCTTCTGATGAGTTGGAAGGTGAACCGAGCAGTGGATGACGATGGAGT
The DNA here is from genome assembly GCA_035128595.1 of Eptatretus atami. Taxonomy (NCBI): domain Eukaryota; kingdom Metazoa; phylum Chordata; class Myxini; order Myxiniformes; family Myxinidae; genus Eptatretus; species Eptatretus atami. The sequence continues at coordinate 74,109,083 of CM068966.1, read as the reverse complement.
GGGTGTCTTTCCATCTCTGATTGGTCTGAGGCATTATTTTGGCTAGCTGCAGCCTATAATGTCCAGGTGGTGGCTATGCCAGCCAGATAGAGGTAGAGGTTGCTGGTTCTTGGTGGTTCAGACATCCACTGATTTCATTTCGATGTTAGCTTGTAGGAACATACCATAAGGTACCTTAACATAAGTACCTTAGGGTATGTTCTGAACGCGAGAAGACACTTAAGTTAGCATTGGCCAATCTTACTTTGCATGGGTTGACTATTACAAACCACAACAGGATATTCGCCATGGGGAAACAGAGGGTCCAGTGTGGTCAATCGGATGGTTTGTGGGTTAGCTCCCTATTTCGGGCTGGAGCGCTCCTGCTGACACGGAAATCGAGCTGCAATTAGTGCACATGGAGTAGCCTTCATCAGCTAAGACTTTCATTTCCATGTGCTTGCCAGAGATATTTCCTTCAAGGCCATAGCAGTTCAACCACATTGACCCAATACAATGATACACTACAGCCTCTATTTCAGTCCTTCTGCAGGTGTGACATTTTTAAATATTTTTTGCATGACACAAATTACAGTATACTATATCAAGCAGGTGACTGTACAATGGAGGCATTTCATGTTTACATGTGTGATGCGATTCTCTCCCTAGTGCCATTTGCCATTTACACCCAGTGTTTAGCTTTGTTCATTATTACTTATAATCATATTACGAGCGATGAATCTTAAATTCTCTTTAGACACTAGCGCGAGTTAATGGTATTGATTCACTTGCCTGCCTCGGTTTCTTGCTGGCCCTTGTTATTGTTGTAAGATCCAAATCACGGAAAAGACAAAAGCCATGATCAACCAGAAAAACAGATAATCTGACATACGATATGATGCAAGTGTAACAGTGTCGAAAACAACAACACTGAACACTCATGACAAAAGAAAATTAATTTATTTGAGATCATAATCGTGGCTAGTAGCAATAGTGTCCACAGAGTACACACGAGATGGCTGACATGTCAACACACAGTGATGAGCAGAGACATTATTGGGCATCGGATCCGTAACTTTTGAGATAGCACATGATTCTAATTTGACTCTCCGTGCTGCATGTGAGTCCATGTAGAGTCACTGAAAGGTTAACTCCACTGATCTCAGTGCAGAGAAATTAATAAGCCCAGTGGAGCGTGTAGTGCTCTATTTGATTTTGCATATAAAGAAGAGGAATGATCAATACCATGGATGTTTATTGTTGCCACTAATCCTTCAATAGCAGTTCAGTCACAGTGTGTAGAGAAATAGAAAGTGGAGAATTTGACCGTGAACGTGACATGGATAATGCTCACCACCTTGAGATCATGGTGATGTCAACCCACTGCCACGACGTTTGATCTCAAAATGAGGTGACATGAAAAAAAATTTAAGGTCCCTTGAGAGAGCAATGAAAGAGAAAATGAAGATAAGTAGAAAGAGGCCAACAAAAAGATGCTTCTAACTCGAGTTATGGTCGTCAAAAGGATTTTCAAAGGGCACATGACCTTGACCTGTTCAATCTAAAATAATCAGTTCAATTTGGTATATACATCCGATAAAGTGATATCAAGTATGGTTGACAATCTCTTGAGTTGTTTCTTAGTTTAACTGGTAGAACAAATATTCAATTAAAGGGCAAACTTAACCTTCAGGCTTTGACGCTTTTTGAATCAAAATTTTCAATCAGTTATCTTGTTACAGTCCATAGTTATGCAAGTTTGGGCAAAAATTCCTTTCAGTGGGTCACAAGTTGATTGTGGGAAGGAAAATCTGCATTGTCACTGTACGTCACACTGAACCTTTGGCCTTGCTCGAAAATCTTATCGATTCATGCTTTGCATCATAATATAGAACCTTGTACCAAGGCTGGTAAATAATCTCCTTCACAGATCACAGATGGACAAAAGGCATGGACGGATACACAGATGCATAGACTGACGGACGCACGGCAAAGCGCCTTGGGACGACAGAGGCATAAAAAATACCGAACAATATATCCTCACTCACAAAATCATTTCACATGTTTACGATATTGGGAGAGAATGGAAAGCATCAGAACTAGAACAAGGTCACAGTAGTGGACTAGTTTCTCCCCAGCCTCTCAGACATGTCCAATAATTCAGACACACCAAGGAGACCTCCTCCACACATCAGGAATTTGGCATTTTTTAATGCACTTGTCTCCACAAACTTGCCAATTAATTGAGATTTTTGGCAAACTTGTGGTATTTAGCTGCTGTCGTGTCGGACAGAATATCCCTGACTATCTTATTCCCCTGACTTTTGAAAAATAAATTTGAAAAGAAAGGTAATTTCCTGTGTGGATACATGAAAGAAGAGCATTTCTAAATACAATCCTTAGAACTCCAGGGAAGCTGTAAGAAAAATTTACTGTGGCATTTGAAACGTAGAACCATACCATGGAGTGGGGGCTGGGGGCTGGGGGTGGGCAAGGGTGGGGACGGGAGATCCACTGGCTCACCCAATAACTGTCGATGAGCACAAACATGTTTTGTTTCCCCTGATAATATATTCATAATACGAAAATTGGTGCGGCCTAAAGCACGGGTCAGCAACGCACAATACAGAGAGCATTTTTTTCAATTCGGTCACAAAATGCAATATGTTAAGAGGCCGTAAGCATGACAACCTATTTAAAATCCTGAATCACACTGATCATTTCCACTCCTTCCTTCTCTTTCCCACCGGTGGGAAATCCATCAACTTCCACAATTCTCTTATCATCATTCATCTCCTTCCAGGTTTTGAAGAACAGCTGTTCACCACACCACTCAGATAATCCCCCATCCAAACATGATCTTTCCACCACGCATTAATTAAATAAAAATAAATTTTTAATTACCCATAATTTAAATGAATTTATTTTATTATGACTTCAATTGAGATCAAACGTGTGGTCAGTGGGTTGACTTCTCATGATCTAAGGTGGGTGGAGGCATATCCCCAACCACCCAAGCCCACCTCCTTACCAAATTTCCGTTTTTCTGAGTTGCTTCTAGTTCTTGGATTTTTCTTGTCCACCCCGTGCATCCTCCCTAACCCCTCCTTCCCTCCCACATGCCCTTATTTGGTCAAGTCCTTCCATTTTGTCTTCCAACCTGCTGTTGGTGTTTCGCCCCCTTTTCTGCTGTTCGTTTGAATTGTTTGCATCCTGATCCATTCAGTGATCGAGCTCTTCCACAAGCCTTGGCTTTTCATTAAAGAAGATAAATAAAACAGGACAGAGACACACATTGATTTGTTATGCAATACATGTTCACTGACGTTCAAAAACTTTTCACATATTCTATTTCATCACACTTACACATGGTGTTTTACCACTATCGTCCTGACATTTTCATTTCTCAAACCTTCACACACACATCACACACCACACCACACACACACAACACACACACACCACACACACACACACACACACACACACACACACACCAGCAAGATATTGAGAAGTGAAATGAAATTTTCCCGTTTGGTGGACTACTGTGAGAGTCTCATTCCAAATCCCTCTTGAATGATCCTCATAACTTGAAGTCCAGCCTCAATATCAAAATCTATATATTGTTCCTTGGAGTCAGTACATGACACACGAAAACCAAATCCTCCCTATGGGCACTATTACTCGCAGTAAAAAATGTCACACAAAAAATTCAACATTTAACTCCTATTTTAACAAATGTAACACAACAAGAAAGCACCTCAAAATGCAAAGTCGTCCACATCCGCTTTGTACTCGAACTAAGCCCAAGTCACAATTTGCTCTAACGGGCGGAGGATACGGCGGCCGTACGTCCTCTGAATTGACAGAAACGTGCGGCGGCCGCAGAGTTTCTGAGGTGCCTCAGAGTGGCCTACGCCGTTTGGCTATATTTTACAGGCCGTAAGGTCCCGTGGCATATTGTACTTAGCCTAAACAAGACGAAAAACGACAGTTAAAAAAAACGTGCACGTTTTATTTATATGTGTTCCCCGCAATGTCGTAATGGAGGTTTGTTAAGATTTGTAGACAAAAGCACAATTGGTGAAGATGTTAGCGGCCTGGCCATACACACTGAATCTCATGGTAAACCCAGCATCTATATATTAATACTGAAGGACCAATTTTGTGCTCCTCCAGCGGTCGCGTCACGTTTTAACCTCCGCCATCGAAGATGACGGAGGTTACTGTTTTCAACCCTGTCTGTTTGTTTGTTTGTTTGTGAACCAGTATTACGGAAAAACTCCTGAACGGATTTCGACGAAACTTGGTGGGGGGATTAGGTATGGTCCGAGGATCATGCCATTAGATTTTGGACTTGGTCCAAATCCAATATGGCCGCTATGGCGGCCATTTTGAAAAATATTTAAATTTTTTGTTTTTTGCATTTCTACATGTTTAAGTGATTTCCAACAAAAAAAAATAAAATTTTGTTAGTGAAAAAAAAAAAATTGCAAACTTTTTTCAAAAAAATTGGGATTTTATTTGAAAAATATTTGAATTTTTTTTTTGCATTTCTACATGTTTTAAGTGATTTTCAACCCCCCCCCCCCCCCCCAAAAAAAAATTTGTTAGAGAAAAAAATGTTTGCACCTTTTTTTCAAAAAAATTTCGATTTTTTTTTTGGCATTTCTACATGCGCGTCGATCTAGTTTAGTTTATTCAATCGTGGTTCAGTAGAGTCTGATCCGTTTTGACCTACAATGAATAGATATCAGGTTCACTTAAGTGACCCAGCATATTGCGCGGAGGTTTTGCACTCTACCGATGCTCCCCCTCTATTCTCGTACTGTGACCTGGACTGAAAGAAACTTCGTACCTGTGAGAGTGCATCGCACATAGTGCCAATAGTCAACTTTCAACTCTGAAGCAGAATAAACACTTATCGTTTTACATTGTTTACATGGCGACGTGTGACGTCCGCTGAGAGGCGTAAGACGTCATGACATCATCGCGTCATTCGCTGACGTCATTCGTCTGTTGTCGACAGACCGTTACCGTGAGAGGTGTAATTCCATTCCTAGAAAAGGCGTCTGCAATGTAAAACCTCTTCTGCACATGCTGATACCTCAGAATGTGAATTTGACACAAAAATGTAACAAGAAACATTGTATCTTTGTATCTATACTAGTACGTGCCCATAAAAAAAAATAAAAAAATAAAATAAATAAAGATTCCAACCGCGAGCAAGAACAACAACCACACAGGCCGTTTCTTCGGCTCTCAGTAGGGGCCCGTCACGTGCGTTGCCCGGAAGTTCGCATATCGCAGTTATGATTATTCGCATTTAGTTTTAATGGCCAATTATTCAATTAGCGCCAACGTATTTTGCTTTTCGCAATGTCCGTCGCAAGGAAAACAAAAAAGAGAAGAGAAGAGAGGAACCCAAAAAATTTACTTCCTGGTTGGAGCACACCAGCTCACTCTGATGTTACCGAAATTTATGCACGCGTCTAATATGAAAACGATCATAACTTGGGCATTGTGTTTACTATAAATGCGCATAAGAAATCGAGAAATTATTAGAAACTACGACAAGTCATCACTCTCCGAAGCCCGTACGTTGTAACTGTAATGGGGAACGCGCTGAGCTTCCCTTCCCCCATCGGCCACGCCCACGCAAACAACGTGTCTTGTCCATTGGTTTGGTAAATAAATGGCCATAACTGGGAACCACTTGTCCGATTAATATCAAACCTTGAAAAGCACATCCTCAGGTCCCCAGAATTATGGCAAGTTTCAATCAGATCGGACCAGTGGTTGGAGAAACAGCGGTCACACACACAACACACACAACAACACAACACAACAACAACAGACACACACACGACACACACACAGACACACACACACACAGACACACACACAGACACACACACACACACACACAGAGAGAGATTGCTGAATTATAGATTAGATATTAATACTGAAGGGCCAATTTTGTGCTCCTCTCAAGCGGTAGCAGTCCGTTTTTCTCGTACTCTTGTGCCTGGACTGAAAGAAACTTCGTAACCTGTAAGAGTGCATCGCACATAGTGCCAATAGTCAAACTTCAACTCTGAAGCAGAATAAACCTTTTCGTTTTACATTCGTTTACATGGCGACGTGTGACGTCACGCTGAGAGGCGAAGGACGTCACATGACATCATCGTCATTCGCTGACGTCATACGTCTGTCGTCGACAGACTGTCCACCGCTGAGAGGCGTAATTCCACTCCTCGAAAATAGCGTCTGCAATGTAAAAACCCTCTTCTGCACATTGCTGACTAACTCAGAATGTGAATTTGACACAAAAAATGTAACAAGAAACATTGTATCTTCTATCTATATATTAATACTGAAGGACCAATTTTGTGCTCCTCCTAACAGTCGCGTCACGTTTTTCTCGGTACTGTGACCTGGACTGAAAGAAACTTCGTACCTGTAAGAGTGCATCGCACATCGTGGCAATAGTCAACCTTCAACTCTGAAGCAGAAAAAACACTTTTGTTGAGACGGGGGCGAGGAGTGAAGAGGCGGGGGATGAAGAACGGGGGCGGGGGATGAAGAGACGGGGCGGGGATGAAGAGACGGGGGTGGGGGATGAAGAGACGGGAGCGGGGGATGAAGAGATGGGCGGGGGATGAAGAGACGGGGGCGGAGTGAAGAGGCGGGGGGCAGGTAGCAAATTTTTGGGCGGGGGGGAATGGGGGCAGGGCGGGGAATGAGTAGGCGGGGGCAAGCACGCCCTGTCCAGTCCATGTCCCTCGAGTGTGGTGAGCTGGTGAGGGTGGTTGAATGAACGGAATCCGTCTGTGACGGGGTTTCGGCTAGTTACGATTAATACATTTATGACTGGTCTTCCACTTCACCGATAACATCAAACCTTACAATTTTATTCCCATTGTGAGTCGAATGAGATGTGCCAAATTTCAACAATTTCAATCAGCTGTTTCAGAAATATATATAATATTATATATATAACTAGCTACCCGTGCACATGCACGGGATAGCAGTACATCATAGCTGGTCGCAGACGACAGACCGTACATGGGAATGACAAAAATACGCATTGTGCAAAATGCAAGTGGTACTATGGAACGCCAAAGACTTCCCAAACATTGTCGGCATGTCCGCTAAGTGCACAAGCAATTCATATGGGATCGTGTGACGGCGAGCGAGTTTTTAGTGTGGCAAGCTTGGTATTATAATAGAGAGAGATATATTATATATATATATATATATATATATACATACATATATATATATATATATATACATATATATATATATATATACCTCGTATATGTTGACCTAGAGTGTGGTGTCGAGGTCCAACAGAGAATGAATATCACTGCTAATGTAAATGAATCTCTCGTGACATCAACATTCTCACCAAAACAGGTACAAAGAATATATCGCATCCAAGATGTCACTGAGAGCCTGGATCTTAGTTTTGACCCAGGAAATCCGTAATCCCAGTGGCTCGTGTCTACTCATTCAGCAATTCGAGGGCCCCAAAAGGATATCTAGTTCCACAAAGATTGACTGCATTGTCTGTGAAAACAAGGTCAGATAACTTGACACTATATAAACGATGCACCGCAGCTTGATCTCTTTGACATACCGCCAGAATCCAGTCCATACAAGTGTATAAAAGTATGGGGCCAGTACATGCCCCTGAACAAACTCAGTAACAACTGGGAAATAACCACCACATCTCACAGCACTTCCCAAGTTTTACCGAGAGTGTTAGTTCAGACATTCAGATTGATCAGTTTTGTTGGCACCCCATGAGACGAGAATTCTCCAGACATCCCGATTCACTGACAGCCCTTCTTCCAGTCAGTTCCAAACAGAGCACAGAACTGCATGCAGCAACATGAGTGGAGCATTCCACCACCATGAGAGTTCAGCATGGATGCCAAAGGTCCAGGAGCTTACACCCGTCAACAAGTTCACCACAGCCTGCGTTTCCACAAACGAAGGTGGATACATAGGAATAGTCCACACCCTGACATCCTCAACAGCTGTGCATCAGCCTGGTACAGGCCGCTCAAAGTAACCGGCCCAGTGGGCTTCACTTCGACTCCTCTGTCAAGACCACACCCTCCACTCTAACTGCAGTAAACCGAGGGACGGGCTTGGAGGAAACGCAATGCGCAAATTCCCCTGTAACAGGACGAGAATCACTGACCACAGGTGATACTCTACCCCCTCAGATTCCTCTCACATAGGCCTCCTTGTCCACCCTTTGGCACGTACAGTTTTATGCCTCAACTTCCTGAACAGCTAGCTCTGCCATTTAAGCCTGGCCCTGCGACTCTGGTCAATGTATCCAGTGTCCCTTGAGACAAATTTCTTCTTGCCTACGGTGAGTTTCCAAGACATCCACTGGCAACATTCAGGTGGTCTTGAAGGCACTACACACTTCACAGGATTCCCAAAGCACCCAGACCCCCCCCCAAATCCCACTCAGACTGTTTTTCAAACTCCTCAGCTACCCTCTCATCCTTGAGCATGCCAACATCCAGCCTAGGCTGAGATGGTACCATTCTCCAGATTTAAGCTGCAACTTCAGAGTTGCTACAACAATCCTGTGTCGGTATTGAAGTACTGGAGCACTCCGTTACCCCTGCAGTTCTGGATCATCCCCCGACCATCAATGAGCACATGGTCAATCTCCATTGCACATCACCGGTTGGAATACCTCCAGCAATGAGCCTGTGCGGTGCTGAACCATGAACCAGTCACCCTAAGTCCATGACTACTTGCAAATCAAGGAACTCATTGCAATTCTGGTTCACAGTTCTAGACCCATGGGACAACACACGTCTCATACCATCCCTATCAGTTCCAGTCGATGCATTGAAATCCCCCAAGACTAGAAGTGTATCTCGTCTGGGGCACTGATCACACAGACTCGAGCGTGGCCTAGAATGCAATCCTTCACGTTGAGATCACTTGCATCAGTTGGAGCATATACAGAGACCAGGGAAACGACACCAAGGAGTGACGACAAAATCCTTTATCTCATAATACGCTCGTTGACCGGTGTTACCTCAATATCATTGGAGTCAGCTTATTGGAACACAGCTACAGCAACTCCTTGGGCAAGTAATCATCAGAGCGACAGACCAATAGTAGGTGTAACCACCCGCCATGATCTCGCCGCAATCCGGTCTCCGAACCTCAGAGAGTGATGCAATACCGATGTTCAAACGCTGGAACTAAGATGATAACAGAGACCTCAGGTTAACCAAACGAGACCGCTCTCTGGTGGACAACACCTAAGCACCACTCCACCACACACCACAGCAATATGACCCAGGATGTTTACCTCATGCTTTTCCTCCAATCATCAAAGAATGTGGGTCCCTAAGGCTTTGCCCCAATCCCGTCATCTGGTAAGCTGTCCTGCAAAGGGCAGCAGTGCAGGAGGTACACCAACGGAGTTGGTTTTCAGTTTTCTTTGCATTTATGGGTTTTGCGGAATGAACTGTTTTACCTTGGCCGGAGTGCAAATCCTGCGACAAACCTCCGAAAAAAGTAACCCAACTGCAGGAGGACATCTGAAGACATAGTTGGGCACTAGATGTGGATGGCCGTTGGCTCACAAGGAGCTCCTCTGCCCTTTGACAGGTTTTGTTATTAATCCTGCTGGGTGTCCATTATCCATACAGCCTCCTCACCAGGAAACCTGGAGGGGGAGACGGTTTAGTCGCCGACAACCCGACCATGGAACAGGTTAGTACAGGTTTACATGGTACCTGTAGCGAGTCATACATCTAATCTGGCCTAGCGGCCGCAAACTTTGCATGCATACCAAGGGAACTCCAAGAGAGTGCATGAAAATTGGGTGTTTGGGTAAATTTAAACACCCCTTTTGAAGATAATTAACGGCTTACCTCTATGAAAGGCTTATCCTTGGTCAGACCAACTTTCCCTCGCAGTGGTCTAGCCACAATTTTGATTTGCCCAAATCAAACATTCCTTGGCTTGGAAACACAATCAACTCTTCAGAACGAATTAAGGTATATCATTGAAATATTATTTCGGATATGAAGATGAGATTTTGTGGACTATACAAGGAAAAGAGACACAGGTGGAGGCCATTCAGCCCATTATGCCTGCGTGAACATGATACTAATTTGTCAATCCAAGATCCAAAGAAGAAAATGCAATTTTTTTTCTTTTTAATCTATTTATTTCAAGTTTTTGTGTTTTTTTTCCTTCTTCACCTCAGGGGAGGGGGCATGGGCTTGGTTAAAACACACACAACATCAACCACACAACACCCTTTGACGAGACCCTCACGAACAACACTCCACACAAATGCACACAATCACCCATCAATGCTCAAGCTACCTAAAAGTCCTGCCAACATCCCATTACCCCTCTATCTCCATAACTCCAGGTACCTATCTAATTTTAATTTAAACTTATCTACTTTTTCTGCTGCCACTACCTTTCCAGGGAGACCATTCCATGCATCAACTACTCTGAGTAAAAGCCCCTGCCTTTACTACCATCTTCACTCTCCTCTTCATTACTCTCAGGCTATGACCCCTGGTCCTATCACTCTCTACTCTGCTGAATAATTCATCTGCACTTATTTTATCTATACCTTTCATTATCTTAAACATCTCTATCATATATCCTCGCAACCGCCTCCTTTCTAGTGAATAAAGCCCGTCTCCTTCAGCGGCTCCTCATAGCTGAGTCTAGCTCAGCCTGGAATCAATCTAGTAGCCCTGCGCTGAACCCTCTCTATGGTATCTATGTCCTTCCTGAATTGTGGTGCCAAAAACTGCACACAATATTCTAGATGTGGCCTTCACTAAATTCCTGTACAATGTTAACACCACCTCTTTTGATTTATAATTGATCCCCCTCCGAATACAACCGAAAACCCTATTTGCTTTACCTATAGCTGTCTGGCACTGTGCTGCCTGCTTACCTCCCATATTTATTACCACCTCCAGATCCTTCTCCTGTGTGACATGCTCCAAAATTACCCCTTGCATCCTGTAATCTCTATATTCATTGTTCCTTCCCTTCCCCAACACCTCACACTTGCTCAGGTTAAATTCCATCTGCCAATCTTTTGCCCAATCTCGGTATCGATAC
>CM068966.1:74083363-74097946 GCA_035128595.1 Eptatretus atami | reverse complement strand
TCACCACCCCCTCTGCTATCCATCTCACCTCCAAGCTTTGTGTCATCTGCAAATTTGGAAAGCTCACTCTTCACCACATTATCCAAATCGTTGATGTAAATAATGAATAGTAATGGTCCGACTACTGATTCCTGAGGTTCCCCGCTACTTACATCCTCCCAGCAAGACATCCTCTCACTCACAGCCACTCTTTGCTTCCTATCACTAAGCCAGTTTGCAATCCAAGTTTGCAATATAAATAAGTATCAAAATCTGGAGTGAAATCTGAATTTTTTGAAACAAATTAGCAATTATTATTCTCAGGATATTTATTTTGGCAAAGCATTAAACCTTACTTTTTCTCCTGTCGAACGATTATATTTAGTGAAGAACATATTAAGGAATAAAGTGGAACTTCATTGAGTGCAATGAAAATAATTAATGAGCAGAATCGCCACACTCTACAAGCTGCTTTTGCAATCCATGGCGATACAGTCCACAGGGGGTCCTTTTTAGCCCGCCTGTTCGAAGAACAGAGAGCTATAGCGATACCCACAGCGTGAGCATGAGCGTAGCATCAGCCTGTGAGCGTGAAAATGTTAGTTTTTGGTGCAAGTTATTTCCTTTCTAATGTTTTTATCTACCACACTATTTTTTACTGATTATAATATACAAATACATATATTGCTTTAAAATTATTTGGATCAGACTTCACTGCAATGCTTTATAAAAATATTGTTAGACTAGTTTTTTCAGCAATTACCATTTTTCGGCAATTATGTACGGCAGTTTTTTTTCACCTTTTTGTGCAATCTGCTTTCATGATAACATGAATATAAATATATTAATAGTTACCGCAATATATTAATAGCCGGCAGTTTCTGGAAGCACAAAGAGGTACGTAAACAGCACACACGGGCATGGTACAAATATGTACATTGGGATTTGTATAGAGACTCTTCGTGGGGGTGTGCACATGCTTGCATGCTTGGATATGTGTTTGCGGTGCGTGGGTTTCGCGGGCAGGTGGACCAAACTCGTACCCGGGCGCGTGGTGTGTGGCACCATGGTGGCAGTTATGCAGCCATCTCGTGAACCATGTGGTTTGGCATGCAGGGAGCGGACATGCTGCAGCACTGAAGCCACGTGGGATGTAGCATGTAGCACGGGTGTGGGGAAAGTTCAGCAAGCCAGTGAGAATCTGTTCAGGTGTGTGAGTGCAGGGATGAATGTATCGCCAGTGTGCATGCACAGTTAGCATGGACTGCAGGAATGCATATGGGGGGCTGTTAAGGACTGTTGGTTTAGTTTCAAATTTAAAACGGCTTCCCCAGAGTGTAGCATCTACTGTACGAATCCGATTTGCAGTGAGCCAAATCGGATTCGTACATTACATGCTACACACATGCTACACTAGTGGCAGATGATTAAGATACTCGATGAAGGGCCCAAAAGTGATACAATATGCATGTTACTTGCTAAAGATGCCTTGCAATACCAAACCAACACATTTAAAACGTAGATTATTTTACTCCCGTTGTAAATGAGACAGAGGATTTACACTTGACAGGTAACGTGTTCTTACGGAATTATTTAATTTTTGAAAAGGTATCTTCGTATGCTGTGTACAAAAAAATAATTATACATCCTTATTCCAGCATAATCCAAAAAGCAAGACTTCAGTGACCCAAATCCAACCTTAGCATTTGGATGATAATCCCCTTAATTAGGCCTCTGCATGCGGTTTTCCCCGGGAAGCTTTCCCCCTGAGAATCCCAACAAACAACACACACAGCAACCTTCTTGTTGACATTCTACACCAACAAAATATAAATGGAGAACGCTTGTGTCAGTGGTAACTGTCGTATTGAAATTCTTAATGTCGTAACCTGCCCTGTGAATCTAGATACAATTAAAACCTAAGACATAACGATATAAGCATCCCAAAAACATTCCATTACAAAATTAATGTTATAATATACATGAGATCTTACACATTGTAGTTTATACAAGCTAAGGACAAGATCCTTTAGCCAGCAAGCATTAGCTGTGCACTTTCACCCGACAATTCCAACACAACTCAGAAACACAAGTCTCGGTTTGCTAGTTCAACACTAACATCTGAATAGTGTTCATCATGGTGTGACCTACACTTAAAAATGTATATACTTTCATGTGTTTTTGAGTTATTCGTCTACTCATCTCCTTCTCCTGCATGTAATGTATGTTTAATATTCTGAGGCTTAATTTGTTGATGCGGCCAAACAGTCTGATTGGACTTGGTACCATACCCCACTCCATGGACATGCACATCTCTCTCCGGGAACAAACAAATCTCTCTCCAATGACGCAAACAAAGTGATCTCTCTGGGGATGCGAGTGCGGCTCTCCCAGGGATGTGGACACAGCTCTCCCCAGGGACGCAGACACAGCTCTCCCCGGGGGCACAGACACAGCTCTCCCCGGGAGAACAGACACAGCTCTCCCCGGGGATGCGGACACAGCTCTCCCCGGGGATGTGGACACAGCTCTCTCTGAGGACAGGCACACAGCTCACTCTGAGGGTACATACACATTCTTTCCAGGGACCCAAACACAGCTCTCCCTGGTAACGCAAATACAGCTCTCTCCAGGGACACAAATGCAGCTCTCCATGAGGAAGCGAACACAGCTCTTTACAGAGACACAAAACAGCTCAAGATATGAAAATCATTTTTAAAAGCATCTTTAAGCAGGATATGAAAGGCAGTTTGTTTTATTTTCCTTACTTTTAAAATCTGTTATTTTATATTTGCCACATGAGAAGATGTTCTTATTCCAATATATACTTGGCAGGATGAGCCGTATGACTTGCAGTCATATTAGTCTTTACTTCTTCGGGTTCCTTCTTGGTCTTCCGTTTCATTATGTTTGTACCATATCCTGATGCAGTGTGGACTGTGCTTCCCTGCTGACAGACCTCTGCTAGCTTGTACATGTTGCTGCGTTTGAGCCTGGGAAGCAAGTGCTGAAATCTATCTGTCCGGTTTCTTCCCGACATCTTTGTTCTTTGTTCTTTGTTCCTTTCACAAATTTTTTCTGATTTTTATTTTATTTTATTTTTTATAATTATCATTATTCATTCTAATTCTTGCTTTTTCTTCTCTTTCATGATAATCTATCTCTCCAAGGAGAAGTGAATTCTTGCAGAAATTTTTCTGCAAGGCTCACTTGCCTGTACCTGGATGGGTTTGAGGGTTGTGGAGTAGCGGCTGAAACCGGAATCCTATCCAGGTTCCTCGTCATAACTCAATATTTGCTCTTTACTTCTCGGGTTCTTTCTTGGTCTTCCATTTCATCAATACGACCATATTGCGATTTTGTTGACCCAAAATTGCCCAAAGATGGTGTCCAAGGTACTGTTTTTTTAAAATGAATTTCTTAAGGTCCATATTCCCCAAATGTCTATGTAATATTTTATATTCCTCAAAATTTGGATACATTCTCATCAATAGTTTTTATTTTAAAAAATAGAACATTTTACTTGAATCACAGGGTATTAACTGAGTCTATCATCCGAAGGTGAATACAGGAATCATGATATTTGTCATCCCAATGAGGACATCTCATATTTTCTCATTTCTTTCAGTTACATCTCCTTGGAATTTTGCTGATGCTCCTTTATATCCTTTCTCTAACCAATCCCATGTCACAAACTACAAGAGGGATGAAATTGGTCTTCATTTGCCACACATGTTCACATTGAAGTCAGAATGCTTTGACGGTTTCTCAGCTCCTTTGATGGGGACATTTCTGTCTTTTGGTCCTGTCCTCTTTTTTTCTCTTTACAAGGTCGATGTTCAGGGAAGAGTAAAGTTATTGATGGAGGTTTGAACTAGCAGTGGGGCTTGAGTTGGTCAAAGCAAACAAGAGAATGAAGATCCAGGAAAAGAGGAAGGAAACTGCAAGTATGAGAGTTCAGTTGGGAAAGGATAATGGGGGTAATAAAAATTGTGGGTATGGATGGAGGACGTCATGAGATGGAGGTGCACTTCCTGTTTGAAGCCAAAGAATGGAACGAAGAGTGAGACAGCATATATGCTCAGGAAGGCGGTTCTACAGAAGGGAGAAGCGAGGACTTCCCACAATTTTGGATACATTCTCATCTCTCTCCGGGGACGCGGACATAGATGTACAGAAATGTCCTACAATATTGCTACTTTTATCATTAATTTCACATTTATTATTTCACGCTTTTAGGCAAATTGTTTGTGATGTTATTGATAAAAGGTAGCTCGCTACCTACTGCTCACAACACTATGAAGCTGTGAAGTGGTGCTGTTTGAGACAGGGGCAGCTTGATGCGAGCACCAGGATCAGCTGAGAGTGTGTAGAGGTTGGTCACAGGCAGCATGGAGGGCTACTGATTTACCGGCAGAGTGACGCAGAATAAAAGTGACAGCATCACGTCCCACCGGGTAGAACCCGAAATAGGGATGAAGCTGCGTAAATGACAAAATCACTCGCTTGAGAAGGGGCATGGGGAAAGGAAAGCCAGCATGGAGAAAGGGCCATGAAAAGGTGTAAAGTTCGAGCCTGGTTCACCGATGAGGTCCAGAGTGACAACATTGGCCTTTTATTCACCCCACCTGTGGTTTTCTTCCATGCAATGAACCCATAGGGAGTTGCTAAAAAGCTTCCACAGCTGGCAGAGACAACAAAACATGGCAGTTAGTGCTTTGTCACACAGAGGGCCATTTTGTATTAACTGAAAAGCAAATTGCTTCAAACTGTGACTTCTTATTCTCAAAATAAGGAGCCCAAATTGAATTCTAGCACCTGCTTGCATACCTATAAGAGCCAGATTGTCGACTAACTCATATTTGGACACTACTTATTGCATGAACTACTTTGCCAGTAATGCATGTGTGCACCGACACTCACTAAATGAAAAAGGTCAGGTTTAACAAGCTTAAAATATATATTCACAAATAATAATATGGTGGTAAGATTCTCCTGTTGATAAAGCACAACATTCACACACCACGCCTCACCTCCTAACCCCTCCCACCATTTTTCACATCCATCCTCTCACACCTTTGGTCCAGTATATTGAATGTTCAGTATACTGAGTACACTGAACATTGTGATGTGTCCACTTGCCTCGAAAATCTTTGAAAAAACTGGTTTGGGAAGCTGTATCTGATGGTTACCATGCTTAAAGAGTTGCTGTAGCTGCATCCAATAAGCTGACTCCAAGGATAATTGAGGCAACACTGGTCAACAAGCATATTATGAGACTAAAGATTCGTCACTCCTTGGGTGTCGTTTCCCTGGTCTCTGTATATGCTCTAACTGAGGTGAGTGATCTCACCATGAAGGACACATTTGATGCTATGCTCGAGTCTGTGGTTGATCAGTGCCCCAGGCGAGATACTCTTCTTGTCTTGGGGGATTTCAATGGATCAACTGGAACTGATAGGGATGAATATGAGACGTATGTTGCTCCCCATGGGTCTGGAACTGTGAACCAGAAAAGCACTACATTCTTGACTTTGCAAGAAATCATGGACTTAGGGTGGCTGGTTCATGGTTTCAGCACCCACAGTCTCATCAATAGACTTGGTATTCCAATGCTGGTGGTGCGGCAAAGGAGATTGACCATGTGCTTGTTGATTGTCACTTGAGGATGATCCAGAATGAAAGGGTCTACCGGAGTGCTCAGTTCCTCAATACCAACCATAGGCTTGTGGTAGCAACTCTGAAGTTGCAGCTTTAATCGAGAATGGAACCATCCCAGCCAAGGCTGGATGCTGGCAAGCTCAATAATGAGATGTAACTGAGGAGTTTGCAAACAGTCTGAGTGGGGATTTTTTTTTGGGGGGGGGGTCGGTGCTTCGGAAATCCTCAGAATTGAAGAGTGTCTTCAGGATCACCACCCTTGATGTTGCCAGTAGATGTCTTGGAACTCATCATCAGGTGAAGAAGAATTTTGTCTCTCAAGGAACACTGGATACCATTGACCAGAGTCGCAGGACCAGGCTCAATGGCATAGCTGAGCTGTTCAGGGAGTTGACGCGTAAAACTGTATGTATGCTGTGGATGGACAAGGAGGCCTATGTGCGAGGAATCTGTGAGGGGGTAGAGCATCACCTGTGGTCAAGTGATTCTCATCCTGCTTACAGGGGAATTCGCGCATTGCGTTCATCCACGCCCGTCCCTCGGTGTACTGCAGTTAGAGCGGAGGGTGGTGGGCTCTTGACAGAGGAGTCCGAAGTGAAGGCCCGCTGGGCTGGTTACTTTGAGCGGCTGTACCAAGCTGACCCACCAGCTGTTGAGTTAGATGTCAGGGGTGTTACTATCCCTATTACTGACCCTCCAATCACCTGTGATCCACCTTTGTTTGTCGAAACACAGGCTGCAGTGAAGCAGTTGAAATGGGGTAATGCTCCTGGGATCTGTGGCATCCATGGTGAACTTTGCATGGCCGGTGGAAATGCTGTACTCATGTCATTACATGCAGTTCTGTGCTCTCCCTGGAACACAGGCATCATCCCAACTTACTGGAAGAGGGGCCTTGTCGTCCCTCTCTGGAAAGGGAAGTGTAATTGTCAAGACTGCAACAACCACCGAGGGTTGACGCTGCTCTCAGTACCGGGCAGGGTCTTTGCTCAGATAATTCTTGAAAGGGTTCGACACCATCTGCTTGAGCACCAGCTTCCAGAGCAGTCAGGCTTTATACCAAATAGGTCAATGATTGGTGAGCACCCGAAGGGCAAGGATATGGTCAAACGCAGATGAGAGTTTTGGCAGGGGCTGCTTGCAGCCGATGTTGATCCCTGCAAAGCATTTGACTCAGTGACTCGGGATGCCCACTGGAGGATTATTGGTCTTTGTGGGGTGCCACCAAAACGGATCAATCTGATGTCCTAACTATACTCTGGTACTGAGAGCGCTGTGAGACGTGGTGATACCATTTTCCACTTATTCCCAATTGATACCGCAGTTCTTCAGGGGTGTGTATTGGCCCCCACAGTTTTCAGCACTTGTGTGGAATGGATTCTGGTGAGGATGTCAGAGAGATCAAGCTGCGGTGCATCGTTTGGGAATGCCAAGATTTCTGACCTTGATTTCGCAGATGATGTAGTCATCTTTGCGGAGACTCTGTAAATCCTTTTGGGAGCCCTCGGGATGCTGAATGAGGAGTTAGAGCCACTGGGATTACGGGTTTCCTGGTCAAAACTAAGATCCAGGCTTTCAATGACATCTTGGATGCTACTGCCTTGTCTGTATCTGTTTGTGGTGAGGATGTTGAGGTCATGGAGAGATATTAATGTCTTTGCTGGTTGTGAGCCAGAGGTCAATACCTGTCTGGTTGGGCCTGGGGGGTCATGGATTCATTGGATCAAAGGGTGTGGTGCTGTCGGTACCTGTGCAGAAGGACGAAAGCCCAAGTCTTCAGGTCCTTGGTGCTTCCAGTCTTGCTCTATGGATGTGAGACTTGGACTCTGACCAGTGATCTGAGACAGATACATAATTCCTTTGGTACTAGGTCTCTTCGACGAATTCTTGGCTATCACTGGTCAGACTTTCTGTCTCATGAGCAGTTGCTGAGAAAGACTCAAATGAGATTTGTTACCTGCATAGTCCATCAGCGTCAGCTTCGGCTGTATGGACTTGTGGCTTGTTTTCCTGTCGCTGATCCTGCTCACCAGATTCTTTCAGTGAGGGAGTCTCGTGAGTGGAGGAGGCCAATGGGCTGACCACATTCCTCGTGGTTGCAGCAGGTTGATCAGCATCTCAAGGAGATGTAGATGGGTGAGGCATCTGCCTGTGGGATGGCCAGACGGAGGCCCCTGGAGTACCGGCGGAAAGTGGATACAATGATGCACTGCTCCGGTGCATGCTCCCATTCCTGACCTGACTGCTAAATTGGTATGCATGCTGTTTCAGTCTAGACAGGTTCGGATTTATCAGTTACCTTGTACTGCTCAGCTTTGTTGGGAAATTTTGTGCAATCATCATTGCGCAAAATCACTGTCTGCTGTAACAATGCCTTTTTTGATTGTTGGGCCTTATTAGTCGGCATATGCCTGGTTTGGCTGAATGATTAGGGTGGTGGGCTTGGGATCCAAGGATCTTGAGTTCAAATCCCCCTTGGAGGTTGAATTAATACCAGGTGGGGTAGACTCTGCCTGTCATCCTTCTGAGGTCGGCAAAATGAGTGTCAGCATGCTGTCATCCTGTGTCAGTGGTGACCTGTCTCGGATTGTGCCTAATAGCCAAGGAGACTGCTTTGGCAGCACCAACGCTCTGCACAGAGTATGGTCCCAATGGATGGATGGACTGGTTGGCATAAGAGCTTCTCAAACCTTTGTGAGTCATTGGGTGACGTCCTTCCAAGAATTACTCAGGAAGTCAGTGTATATGGCTTCATAAATTGTGTGATTCGTATTGACAATGTGTTCGTCAAGTTATTCACTGTTGTCGGCCTTCGTGCCTTGTCACTGGTGCAGAGGTGGAATAACCGACTGTTTGCATAATACTGTGATGATATAATACTTTTTTGTTGTTTATTACTCATGTATGAACTCCGTGTCTGCACTAAAGTTGAAGAAATATATTCTTCAACTAATCATTGCAGTCAAGGCCACTGTAACCACAAGGCAAACTCGGCTGTCGCCTGGAGTGGAAAAATTTGGGAGCAGTAAAAATGAATGAAAGTACGATTCATGAGATTACATAAGGTATCAAGCAGCCTGTGTGTGTGTTTTTCCTTTAATATGAATTGTTATTGTTAATGGCCAGCTCGGGACATCAGATGAAACCACTTCCATCGCTTCGGGGGAGGCCAGAAGTATACCTCGTGATTGTACGTTGAAGCAACCATGAACCCTAACCATGAACCCACCCAAAAACTACTGTGAACGGTAGGCGTGTTGTGGGCTCACGCAGCCTGGGGGAGAACAAATGGCACACGATCCAAGGTAAAAATAGCGAAGGGGTGGAAGCTATGTGAGAGAGAGAGAGAGAGAGAGAGAGAGAGAGAGAGAGAGAGAGAGAGAGAGAGAGAGAGAGAGAGAGAGAGAGCTCGGCAGTCGGTACGTTCGGTGTAAGAGCTCGATGAGGACAGCGAGTGAATTGTGAGCCATTGCAAGATGAGTTCCAAAGTTGGCATGACCACAACATGTTTTCAACTTTGTAAAACTAACCTCACAGGTCATGTCCCCAACACATTTACTACTCTCCGCATCCTCTTCGCCCTCCCTGTTTCTGTAGCCAATGGTGAGCAAAGCTTTGCCAAGAGAAAGTTGACGAAAACATACATCGTTACTCAATGATGTAACAAACTTGTTGGTCATCCACCTTTTCAACAGAACATGAAATTGCACAAAACATTCACCTGAAGGAACTTGTTTCTACATTTGGTAAACTGAAAGCAAGGAAAGTGGAATTCCAGAATGTGGTAATGGATCGAACTTTGTTGCAGGAACACATAGTATGACATCACGTGATCCATATTACACATTATAATGTACATTTCTTCATGGACATATCCTGTGAAAAATGTCGAACAATGAGAATATACAATCAGCCTTTTTCATGTAAAACAAGCTCGAATGAGCTAAGATCCTCGTCCTCTTAATGATGACGTCATAAAAATGGAAATGACGTCATTGTGATGTATAGGCTTGCGATAAATTATCTGTGCTAATGCCACTTGATTCCCGAAACAAAATTCAAACAGCTTGCTAGTTTCGGAGATAATGGTCTAGGCGATTTCCATTAGCGGCGATATTATGACGTCAACTTTTTTTCTAGGAAGAATTTCCAAAATCGGAGATGGTTACTGCCTGCGCGTGGGCTTTCTGCATATACATGGCAAGTTTCACGAAGATCCGATGAAAACTCTGGGTTGTGAAACAAAAATGTCAAAAATAGGAATGACGTCATAAAAAGATATGACGTCATAGTGATGTATCATATGTAGGTAATTCATCTCTGCTAATGCCGTTCGATTCCCCGCAAACAGAATTCAAAAAGCTTGCCTAGTTTGAGATATTTTTTTAGGCGATTTCCATTAGCGGAGATATTTTGACGTCGTCATTTTTTTTCGGGAGGAATTTTCAAAATCGGAGATGGTTACTGTCTGTGCAGGGTATTTTTACATATATATGCCAAGTTTCAGGAAGTTTCGATGAAAACGTCGCTTGAACAAAAAAGTCCACAAGAACAACAACGTGAGTAAGACTTAGAGATCCTCCACGAGGATCTAATAAATCTGTAATTATAAATGCAAAAGTTTTATTCATACAAGCACACAATATGGATTTTTGAAAAATTAATTGTGTGTTTGGGTGGGTGGGGAAGGGCAAAGGTGAAAGTTTGCTGAGGGCACCTAATACCAGTGCACCGGTCCTGATTGAAGTTATACAATAAAGTATTTCAACAATGTAAGTATGGATACATTGCATGGACAAGTCATTGCATCAAAATTTGTTATCAGACCCCCTCCTCCTCAACCTCCACCCACCACCAAGGAAAATATAAGAATTCTACATTTGACCATCAATGGTTTGATCTGCATTCCCTGTTTGGCCAGAACTGCGCTAAACATGTGGCCATAATAGAGAGTTTTTCTTGATTACCTCCACCACCGAAGGTGAAGGAGGATATGTTTTCATCCCTCTCTGTCTGTTTGTTTGTGTGCAGGATATCTCAAAAAGTTGTGAATGGATCCGGATGAAATTTTGTGGGCAAGTTGTGTGTGTGGCAAGGACAAGCCGATTAGATTTTGGTGACGATCCGGATCCGGATCCGACTACTAGAATTTTTTTAAGTGATTCTTCACCATTGAGAGATCGGGCCAAAAACGATATATAGCAGGATTTCTCAAAAAGTTGTGGACGGATTCGGACAAAACTTGGTGGACATGTTGGGTGTGTGACAATTAAAGGAAGAATTGATTCAATTTTGGTGAGGATCTGAATCCTAATCTAGATACGAGAATTATTTTATTTTTCAAGTGATTCTTCACCATAGAGAGATAGGGCCAAAACGATATAGTACTGTGTAGCATGATATTTCAAAAATGTTTTGGGCCCGATATGTTCTCGCAGATCAGGCATTATGTGGCGGAGGTATGCGCTCTCCCGAGTGTCCTTCCTGTTTTGTTTCTGCTGAGGCTCAAAGTAGTTTGATAATTAAAAACTTTACCACATTTCACTGTCCATTTTATTGAGCTGAATTTTGTTTGGTAAAACAATATTGTCCACAAAAAAGTATCATTCGTTTATAAGAGCAAGTTGTTAAAATAAATGTTCCTTTTAATACTGGACTCCAATGTACCCGATGCATTTTATTACCATGCATATCCATCGTTTGCCCAGAATTACGGGGTGTTTCCGGGGGAAAGCGGGGTGTCTAAAATTGACAGAAAAAACGTAATATTGGGACGATCCCATTGGACCTCAGTAAAAAAAAACCTCAGTAATAACTATCAGGGAAGGTGTAACCTGACTACCCCACAGGGTCTGATGTGCAAGTTATTCTAGTCGATGCTGTGATTAACTCTGAATGCCCTGAAATTCTACCCATGAAAAGGTAGTGAACATTACAATCCCCTTAACTGAATAAAACTAGAACGGCACTCAGTAGAGCGCAAACCTCCGCCAGGCTGAACATATTGTCACAAGCCATATCTACTATGAGCTTCAGATCCTGTAAAAATAATTAATCAATTATTTTTTAAAAACAAAACATGAACATATGGTTCAAGGTGATCAAATAAACGTTTATTGAGAAGTTAGTCAACCTTTACCAAATGGAAAGTTGGAAATCAAATACATTCATGCATTCTGTCCAAATATATAGTGCAATTATTTTTAATGTGTAACAAGGGAAGTGGTTGTCACAAATAAAGAGTGAGGTGGTACTCAAGCTGGTATGTCACAGCAAGTGTTCAACAACAAAAACAAACAAAAAAAACCCCACGAGACTGTTAGCACAGGGGTTAAAGCCATCTTTGAGTGCAGCAAGCTACTGAAAGGTCAAGAACACCGCTGGAGCACCCATCAGACCGATGTTTTGACAGCGCTGACTCGAGAAGGTGAAAAAGTCATCTTCATTAAGCATTCTATCTCGAAAGGACAAGAGTACGGTTTCACAGTGACCTACTTTCTGTAATAATTCTGGAACAGAAGTTGGGCATCGTGCTTTGATAGTTTACTCAACATGTTGATAATAATAATACGACTTCCTTCACATGGAATTTCAATGCAGGAAGAGGCCATTTGGCCCATCGAGCCTGCGCAACGGTTGCCAACATATGGTTGTTTGTGAGTGCTTTATTCTTTTTAAATGCTGAGCTTAAATAAGGAAGCAGCACATAGTATTTTACAAGTCTTTGGTATAACTCAGATGGTACGTGCTGCTTCCTTGCTTGATGCTCAGCATTTAATGGATAGAGCATGGAGAAACTCAAATTCCTCCTCCACATGGTTGTCATTCATGTGGAGGAGGAATTCCTCCTTAATTGCCTGGCTGAATGTGGAGAGAAAAGGAATGTCAAAAAGGTGGCGTCGCTGGTACCCAGAGTGCTTTAATAAGTGATGACACTTCCGTCAAGCTCAGCGGCTGTGTTTTCCAAAGTCAAGTCTGATGTTGTCTCATGTACTGTATTTGCCGACGTGTGTCGTTGGTTGGTATCACTATTTGCAGGTTTCACAAGTTGGAACAGAGCCCTCCCAGGTCTCAAAGTATCTACTGTAGTGTGTGTGTGTGTGTGTGTGTGTGTGTGTTGTTGTGTGGGTGTGTGTATATAATATATATATATATAAATATATATAATATATATATATATATACAGTATAATAATATATATATATATATAATAAATATATATATAATATATACAGTATATATATATATATATATACAGTGGGGAGAACAAGTATTTGATATACTGCCGATTTTGCAGGTTTTCCCACTTACAAAGCACGTAGAGGTCTGTAATTTTTATCATAGGTACAATTCAACTGTGAAAGACGGAATCTAAAACAAAAATCCTGAAAATCACATTGTATGATTTTTAAATTCATTTGCATTTTATTGCATGAAATAAGTATTTGATCACCTACCAACCAGTAAGAATTCCGGCTCTCACAGACCTGTTAGTTTTGTCTTTAAGAAGCCCTCCCATTCTCCACTCATTACCTGTATTAACTGCACCTGTTTGAACTCGTTATCTGCATAAAGACAGCTGTCCACACTCAATCAATCAGACTCCAACCTCTCCACAATGGGCAAGACCAGAGAGCTGTCTAAGGACATCAGGGACAAAATTGTAGACTTGCACAAGGCTGGGATGGGCTACAGGACAATAGGCAAGCAGCTTGGTGAGAAGGCAACAACTGTTGGCGCAATTATTAGAAAATGGAAGAAGTTCAAGATAACAGTCAATCTCCGCGGTCTGAGGCTCCATGCAAGATCTCACCTCGTGGAGCCTCAATGATCTGAGAAAGGTGAGGGATCAGCCCAGAACTACATGGCAGGACCTGGTCAATGACCTGAAGAGAGCTGGGACCACAGTATCAAAGAAAACCATAAGTAACACACTACGCCGTCATGGATTAAAATCCTGCAGCGCACGCAAGGTCCTCTGTCAACCAGCGCATGTCCAGGCCCGTCTGAAGTTTGCCAATACCATCTGGATGACCCAGAGGAGGAATGGGAGAAGGTCATGTGGTCTGATGAGACCAAAATAGAGCTTTTTGGTTTAAACTCCACTCGCCGTGTTTGGAGGAAGAAGAAGGATGAGTACAACCCCAAGAACACCATCCCAACCCTGAAGCATGGAGGTGGAAACATCATTCTTTGGGGATTCTTTTCTGCAAAGGGGAAGGACGACTGCACCGTATTGAGGGAGGATGGATGGGGCCATGTATCGCGAGATCTGGCCAACAACCTCCTTCCTCAACAAGAGCAATGAAGATGGGGCGTGGCTGGGTCTTCCAGCATGACAACGACCCGAAACACACAGCCAGGGCAACTAAGGAGTGGCTCCGTAAGAAGCATCTCAAGGTCCTGGAGTGGCCTAGCCAGTCTCCAGACCTGAACCAATAGAAAATCTTGGGAGGGAGCTGAAAGTCTGTGTTGCCCAGCGACAGCCCCGAAACCTGAAGGATCTGGAGAAGATCTGTATGGAGGAGTGGGCCAAAATCCCTGCTGCAGTCGGTGCAAACCTGGTTAAGAACTACAGGAAACGTCTGATCTCTGTAATTGCAAACAAAGGTTTCTGTACCAAATATTAAGTTCTGTTTTTCTGATGTATCAAATACTTTTGCATGCAATAAAATGCAAATTAATTATTTAAAAAATCATACAATGTGATTTTCAGGATTTTTTTTTTCGATTCCGTCTTTAACAGTTGAAGTGTACCTATGATAAATATTACAGACCTCTACGTGCTTTGTAAGTGGGAAAACCTGCAAAACTCGCCAGTGTATCAAATACTTGTTCTCCCCACTGTATATATGTACATTATGTGTTTATTCTTGTACATACATACAATGCCTCGAGAAAGTTTACACCCCCTTTCAAAATTTTCACCTTTTGTTGCCTTAT
>CM068966.1:74072361-74083209 GCA_035128595.1 Eptatretus atami | reverse complement strand
AATAGCAATTGTAAATCAGCTCAGGTGGAATTAATCACATTCAAAATCAAACACCAAGTTAATTGGCCTCCACCTGTGTTAAATTGTAGTGATTCTGATTATTTAAGAATAAAATCAGTTGTTCCGGTTGGTTTCCTCTGCTGGGTAGTACATTTCACAGCAAAGACTCGACCATGAGCATGAAGGAGCTTTCAAAAGACCTAAGGGATGAAGTTGTGGAAAGGCGCAGATAAGGGGATGGGCACTAAAAATATTTCAATGGCCTTGAATATCCCTTGGAGCACAGTCAAGACAATCATTAAGAAGTGGAAGGCATATAGTACCACCAATACCCTGCCTAGATCAGGCCGTCTGTCCAAACTGGATGACCAAGCAAGGAGACTGATCAGAGGCCACCAAGAGGCCAATGGCAACTTTGAAAGAGCTACAGCCCTTTATGGCAAAGACTGGTCAGTGTATGCATGTGACAACAATGTCCCAAGCACCCACAAGTCTGGCCAGTACGGTAGAGTGGCAAAAAGGAAGCCATAACTCAAAAAAGCTCACCTTGAGTCCCATTTGAGTTATGCAAAAAAACCACTCCGGAGATTCTGAAGCCATGTGTCAAAAAGTTTTGTTGTCTGATGACCTAGATGGAACTTTTTGGCCTAAATGCAAAACATTACATTTGGCACAAACCAAACACAGCACATCACACAAAGAACCCCTTCACATCCCTAATGTGAAGCATGGTGGTGGCAGCATCATGTTATGGAGATGCTTCTGATCAGCAGGGACTGGGGCACTTGTCAGGATAGAAGGGAAAATGAATGGAGCAAAATACAGAAAATCCTGCTGCCCTCTGCAAGAAAGCTGAAATTGAGACGGTAGTTTACCTTTCAACATGACAACGACCTGAAGCACACAGCCGAAACTACACTGAAGTGGCTAAGGAACAAAAAGACAATTTGTCCTTGAGTGGCCCAGTCAAAGTGCTGACCTAAATCCAATCAAAAATTTGTGGCAAGACCTGAAGATTGCTGTCCATCATTGCTCCCCATGCAACTTGACTGAGCTTGAACAGTTTTGTGCAGAAGAATGGGCAAATATTGCCCAATCAAGGTGTGCAAAGTTTGGAGATACCTACCCCAACAGACTCACAGCTGTAATTGCTGCCAAAGGTGCTTCAACCAAGTATTAACTCAGGGGGGTGGATACGTATCCAACCAAGATATTCTAGTTTTGTATTGTACACCGCTCCTTCCCAATGCCATATCCAGGCGATGTATGACGTCATCGCCAGGCACCGAAGGAAGGGAGTACTGCACTCAGTTTTCACTCTGTTTGTTTGTTTGTTTGTCTGGGTGATATCTCAGCCATCCTTTGATTTAGAAAACTGAAATTTGGGGACAAAAGTGAAGATGTGCTTTGGCAAAAACGGTATGTTATATTTTTTTGATTCATCATTTAATTGATTAATTACTTATTATCGATTTATTCATTACTTATATATTTCATTTCTCATCCCAGCAATATCTCAGGCACCTTTTGAGCTGGGAAGCTGATATTTGGATATGGCAGTGACCATACCAAGTGATTTCTCTCTCAGGAGTATTTTTGATTTCTTGATAAATCAATTAATCGATGAAATACTTTCTTTCTTGCTTTCCGGGCGATATCTCAGCCATCCTTTGAGCTGGGAAGCTGAAATTTTGTGCAAAAGTGAAGATGTTCTTTGGCAAAAATGTTATTTTTTAATTTTTTGATTATTCAATTAACTGATTAATTACTTAATTATTATCGATTTATTAATTATGTATTCATTCTATTTCTCATCCTGGCAATACCTCAAGCACCTTTTGAGCGTGGAAGCTGATATTTGGACAGGACATTGAAAAAGACATTTGGCTATAAAAGGTTATTTTTGATTTATTAGTTACAGATTCGGATGAAACATTTGTGGTTTAGGTATGCTATCACCAATTGATTAAGAAATTAATTATTTTATGATTATTATGTATTTAAATTATACAATTAATCAATTAATCAATCAATTATTATACACCGCTCCCTCCCAATTCTGACTCCATGTGCTGCAAGGTAACATCACCGGGCGCTGGAGGATTTGGTATGTATTTGTTTGGCATGGGGGCGGTGTACTTTGAATGTACCAGAACTTGTTTGTTTGTCCGGATAATATCTCAGCCATCCTTTGAGCTAGGAAGCTGAAATTTGGGGCAAAAGTAAAGATGTGCTTTCACAAAAATTGTACTTTTTATGTTTTTGATTCATCAATTAATTGATTAATTACTTCATTATTATCGATTAATTAATTAGTTAATTATTTTCTTTCTCATCTGGGCAATATCTCAGGCACCTTTTGAGTGCTGAAGCTGATATATGGACATGACATTGTATTTTTCATTTAAATGAATAATATATAATCGATCATTTTCTTTCTAGTTTGTCCAGGCGATATCTCAGCCATCTTTGAACTAGGAACCTGAAATTTGGGGACAAAAAGTGAAGATGTACTTTGACGAAAAAAGTCTTTTATATTTTTTGATCAATCAATTGATTGATTAATTACATAATTATTATCGATTTATTAATTAGTTATTTATTTTATTTCTCATCCTGCCAATATCTCAGGCACATTTTGAGCTGGGAAGCTGATATTTGGACACGATAGTGAACAAGTGATTTGGCTATAAGGATTGTTTTTGATTTATTGATTAATCAATTAATTATTTAATTTTTCGATTAATTACCTAATTTTCAAAAACTTACAGATTCGGATGAAACAGTGGTGGTTTAGGTATACTATCAGCCAATTGATTAAGAAATTAATTATTTTACGATTTTTTTTAAGTTATGCAATTAATGAATTTATCAATCAATTATTGTACACCGCTCGCTCCCTCCTAATTCCAACTCCATGTGCTGCAAGGCAGCATCGCCAGGCACCGAAGGTGCCCCGGCAAAGTCGTGTGCTGGAGGATTGTTTTTTTATTTATTTGGCATGGGGGCTGTGCACTTTGAATGTACCGGTACTTGTTTTTTTAAATTAATTTTCCGACATTTGTAGATTTTGTTTTTCACTTGGAAGTTGTGAGTTATAATGTGTAATTAAAGGTGGAAAAGGTCTGATTTAATGCAATTTAATTTCAGGCTATAAGGCAACAAAAGGTGAAAATTTTGAAAGGGTGTGTAGACTTTCTATAGGCACTGTATACATATATATATATATATATGCGTGCAAGTTGCTGTTGTTAACTGTTATCTCCACAAGTGAGTGGGGTTTCAGGAGGTGGCACAGAGACCGACCAGGATTCCAAATATCCACCTCCATTAGCATGTGTGTGTACAATATGTGTGTACATATATCATGTATAATATGTAACGTCTAATGTGTGTGATTACATCTCAATATGTGTGTATATAATATGTATAATATGTTTGTAGATCACATTCATGAATGCAAATGTATAACTTACGATTCATGTATGTATGTTGCGTGTGTGTGTGTGTGTGTGTGTGTGTGTGTGTGTGTGTGCGCGCGCACACACACATCACAGCCACCGTTCGTCATCACCACAACCACTCTAAGACCGAACAGAGCGTTCCCTGGTCCTGAAGCATCCATCTTCACCTCAGCAAGGAACCACGACTCATAGACCAAGCCATCTCCTTATTTATGCTCAGTTTCCCCTTCTGTCCCCAAAGTGGTGACAATTTAGATCTGTGCGATCTCCTGTGTGGCCTTCGCAGTACGCCCGGGTATGCCCATGCTCGGTCTATTCCTTCTTGGTCTCATCCTTCATTGGTGGGATGGAGACGGCAAAACCCAACTAACCACATGGGAAGGCCAGGGCATATCCCAAAACACATGTCGATCGGCGCAACTCGGGGGACCTCGCACAGCTCTCTGTCCCACCACAGCTGCTGGCTCCCAGGTCGGTTCTCACTCCCATTGAAGTTGATGTATTTGGCGCAGTCATGGGTCCCACTGAACAATCGGTTCCATGTGGGCAGAATTTGGCAAAAAGGGAGACACCAAAGGTTGGGTTTTCATTCTCAACATGATTGAGGTTGCAGTGTGGTGTGTGTGTGTTGTGTGTGTGTGTGTGTGTGTGTGTGTGTGTGTGTGTGTGTGTTGTGTGTGTGTGTGTGCTGTGCCTTGCATGTGTGCGATTTATGTTGCAGCTCTTTACAGGTCATAGATTGTTAAAAAACAAAGAAGGAAATTTACTTCAGTGTCCAGCTTGCTTTCCAAAAGCTTAACACCAAAATTGAAACAATACTGCTGCAATCAACAGAATTTGAACCTACAACTTCCAGGATATCAACCTAGTTCCCTCAACAGTTTGCCACCATCAAAGGAAAACAGTCCTGGATATTGTGGAACAGCAATTGTATCGGAGGATGGGGATTGATAATTAGAAGGATTAATGAACAATTACCAGCTCTTCCTAGATTATTGGCCATCCGTATGAAAATACAGCTATGGTCATGAGAAAAGAGGAAGTAATTTGTTTGGATTTTTCAATGCTAGAATTTAAGGAATCAAAATTGACAAATAAATAGTGTAATACAGGAGGCCGACAATTACAGTTAATCAGGAGAGGTGAGTGAACAGTCAACACAAGAAGGATTTAAGGTATACAGAGCAGTACAAGAGAAGAGTCAAGTGGAGTGGATGGATAGGTAGAAGTACATGTATGAAAGGTAATACCCTGTCAAATGTAAATGATCACAAAGGGATGCCCAATACGAGTATATAAAAAAACTGGTTCAAGGACAGGAAAAATAAATACATGAAATTGCCTTTTTCACTCCACTGCAGGTGACAAAAGCCTCCCTCATCTTATGGTGAGGAGTGCATTGTATACTGGCCATACTGCCCGGCCCCAAGAAGCCACCACCTGGGATCTCTTTGTGGACCCTGGGAACAGGTGCGATCCCATCCGTGGGCCCTGCCTAGCACTTTGGATAAGGCCCTGGGAGCCTTTCAACATTAAAATTTGTTTTTTTCCAAGTGTTGTGCGAGAATATGACGCAATATGTGGCAAAATGGCTTGCTAAGTGCAGGTTGGCAAGAGTGAACAGACAACCATAGAAATCAAACTCACACCAGCCAGGGGAAAAATAAATAAGTGAGTCACCACTTGACTTAACAGCCATTCTTCAGAGCTGAGCGAAGTATAAAATAGAAAGCTTCCCGTTCGAAAAAGAGAGGAAAGGGCAAAAAAGCAGTGTTGATAATGGGAAAATGTGTCTTCCGTTGAAAAGAGATCGGTATATGGGGTAGAGGGATGTAGGCACAAGGAGTTGTGTAGGTAGTGGGTTGTCAGGAGAATGTGGATGAGGTGGGGCTCACAAAATTCAAATAGGACCTTTTCTTTACAATAAGGTGGTCGAAGGTCCTTTTGCTAAATTACAAGTTGGTTTTTTTTGCATACATAGTCGAGGCTCATGAAAGAGCTTGTACACTGAATGTATCAGGATGTACCAGGACAAAATGAACAGTAGAGGTGGGAAACACCAACGGCAGATTGGAGACTAAGATAGAGGGAGACTTTGACAAACAATAGATGTGGGGAGGAATGGGAGCAGGAAGAGACAAGATGGATACAGGAGGGGAAAAAACTGGCAGTTTGGAAGGAGAGGGCTTGAGGTGGGGTTTGGGTTGAGCGAGGGTAGAAAAGATCATGGTTTAGATTGGGGTGTGATCTGAGATGGTGAACAGCTGTCTTGAAGACTGGAGAGAAGACTTAGATTGAAGAGAATGTGGAAGTTGGCCTATAAGGCGGGAAAAAGAGGAACAAATGAGTGGAGGTGAGCAGTGATCATGGATTTTGGGATTTTCACCACAAGGTGGAATGTGTGTGCCCTGCAGAAACCTTGAGGGGGACAAGGCACGGAAAGTGCAGAGGGTGCAAGACCAGAGAGGAGGCAATATAAGACAGAGAGACCATCGAGCTGTCTGCGATGGTGAAGTGGTAGTCAGGTTGAGAAATAACTCCTTCCGTTTCATTTCCAATTCCTTCTAAAGGACATTGCAAGATGATATTAATCAAAACAAAAAGAGAGACAGTGCTCGAGTCAGCCAATAGTGTTTTGTTGGCCTCAAGCCCTAAGCATAAAAATGGCCTCCAAAGGCAATATGCCTAATGAATGAAACGTTTTACTTGGCAGCATTTGGCGCAAGTTGTAAATCGCAGTCCAAGTACGCAGTTCTTAACATTATGAGGAGCTTCTAACCACATACGGCTTTCGTTATTCGTTCTCTCAAGAAGAAAAAAAAGCTTTGTATCTTCATGGACGCAGCAGGAACACAAAATGGAATGGAAATTGGCAGCGGTTCTCCATGAAAGGACAGCCGAGTTTGTGAAAAACCAGCATCGTGCAAGGCGTGGGGAAGCTAAGGGAAGCAGGTTGTAAAGAAGTGTGGGCAAGAGAGATACCGAGACGCTGCTTAAAAGTGGCGGAAAGAAGATAAAGGACTGTGGGCAGGGAATTGCTTGTTTGCAGGTCACTCTCTTGGAAAGAAGGCAGCGTCCGCACCATTTCCGAATCTCAAAGAGGAGGGTTCCGCAAGGCGGAGGATCGAGACTATAAGCCAGACAGCCAGCACAGCCATTCCCCGGGTGTTATCTGCACTGGCAATGGCTAAAGAAACCCCGATTGTATCAAGGGCTAAATCGGCACGGCCATTTCTCTGCCTGCACAAGGCGTAAGAAAGGGCTGATGGATTTTCATCAAGCTACCCAGCATGAACGGAGAACAAGCAATGGAGAAGTTAGTGAAATGCAGAGACAATTTTGTTTTTGAAATTAATGCCCTGCCATTTCTTCGTGCGTAATTGACCATGAAGCTATGGTAATTGCTGCCTTTATCTGGGCACCCATACTCTCATGATCTTTGTACATGTATTTATTAATGGAGAGTAAAAGGGTCCGATGAAGGCACCACTGCGTGGTTCCTCGGTGGACGAGGGCGAGATGAAGTGCACGAGATTGTGAGATTGGAGCATATTCTGCATTGAGTGTTTACGGGATAATACCGAGTCGTTTAACATCACCGAAAGCAAATCAGAAACATCGATACATTTGCAACAACCTTTCCTTTACTAACTCAAGCCACCAATCGGGATCTGTTTGTAATTTTTTATATTAAACATCGAGGCTCATGGAAGAGTTGGGAATTGGAAAACTCCACCGACAAATACATTCCGAATGGCAGCGTAACATCTTGAACCGAATGAGCAATACAGAACTTGAAACGCTGTGATTAACAAAATCACTTTTTTTATCTTCCTTTTAAGAAATACACTGATTGTTAGAGTCTCATAAAATATGGACAATTAAAAAGTTGCGTTTGAATGTGGATAGACACGAGAAGCATTCGAAAAGTTCTCGGAAGGAGATGCAAACATCCTTCGCAAAGCGAGCGATAGCCGGCACCCATGGCCAAATTCCAAAATCCTGCCCAAACTACTGCTGGGAAAGGGATGGCAAACCACCCAGCACGACCCTTGGCCAAGAAACTGTTTCAGCAGAACTAGTTTTGTTGTTGTTTCATATGCAGCCTGTGGCTGCTGGTTGCATCATTTTCTGGAAACACAGCTGTGCTGCTGATGCAGTACTCCTGTTACCAGTAAGCTGGTACTCATTTTGCGGACCTCGGTAGGATGACAGGCTGAGTCAACCCACCTGGTGTTATTTCAACGAAATGGCAGGGTCTCAAGCTAAAGACCCTCAGATCTTAAGCCAGCCGCCTTAACCGTTAAGCCAACACCAGGTTTGGCAGAACCAGTTACGCTCTGTGACACAGACTATGGTACATTGGAATTAGAAAGGTGGGCTGGCAAGATAGCAAGGATGGTGTACGTACTCTCACTTTGAGCTGTCGAGTCTGGATTAGAATCTCAACCCAGCTGTAAAATGTCGCCATGGTGTCGCATTCAGGGTGAGGTATCAATATGTGCACCGTAATCCGCCGGATGCACATTAAATCGGAGGACCCGTCTGCCAGTATTGGGGTAGTTGGTCGACGTTAAAGACCCCAGGTGGCCTTTGTGAATAGTGGGCGAGTTATTGGCAGCACCTTGAATAAATTACAAATCCCTGCCAAAATTACATTCAGCGAAATACAAAGGCCTGGGAAGTTAGTTCATGAAAGACAGGCCAAAAACGTTCCCCGGGTGCCCCCGCATGAAGTTGAAAATAAATGGTGCCACTAAAGAGGAAGTAGTAGTCGTAGAAGTAGTAGTAGTAGTAGTAGTAGTAGTTAGTAGTGGTCGTAGCAGCAGCAGTAAGGAATGTTTTTCTTAAACATTATATATACTTGTTTATTGAAACTATTTTCTGAAAAATATAAGGATGGAATTTTTTGGACCATTGTGATCTTATCTTGTTTCAAGAACCTTTTGATCACAACTTGTGTTCGTGTTTTTGTATTGCATGACAAAAGATGATGTCATTGATGCATCCATCCCAATAGATTACCCAAACAATCATCGTTGTCCATAAATTGATTGTATTGTAACCTTAATTGGTTTTACTTTCTCTGCCTGTAGTTATTGAACGTTTTTATAATGAACAAGACTGAAATCATAGGTTTAATCGTTTTTTCCAAGAAGTGAAAAATAAAAGTAACATTAACTACCCCCTTCCCTCCCCTCCGCTCCCCTCCGCTCCGCTCCACTCCGCTCCCCTCCACTCCCCCTTCCTTATACTTGGTGTTGGCTTGTTAGGGTGGTAGGCTTGGGATCCATGGATCCTGAATTCAAATCCCGCTCAGCTGTTGAATTATTACCAGGTGGGGTTGACTCTGCCTGTCATCCATCCGAGGTCAGCAAAATGAGTGCCAGCTTGCTGGTATCCTGTGTTGGAGTGGCAACCCGTCCAGGATTGTGTCCAATAGCCAAGGAGACTGCTTCGGCAGCACCAACGCTCTGCACAGAGTATGGTCCTGATGGATGGATGGATTAACCCCTTCATTGCTCTGTAAGGTCTCCATCTGCACCTACTCCAGTACACGTCCAAACCTGACCAGATAACAACCATAACTTAAGAATAGTGTTCCAAGTACTGGTGATAATTATATTGAATGTGTAGTAAAAAGCTAATTCAGTGAGGACTCATTTAGGAACATCGAGCAATTATTTCTGGTTAAATTACTGAAAATAAGAAAATAGCCTTGAATACCATTATGTGTGACTGTATTGCTTGGTTATAAATGTTATTTAGCAATGAAGGAGTTCATTAAAGACAGACTCATCGGAGCCTTTTCTCAAGAAAGACATCAAATGTTTGAGGTATGAATACAAACTTCCTCTGGGGTTGTTGCACAGATATCAGGAATGACTCGATATCATTCACTATTCATTACACATTTCTAATCTACAAGACTAAAAATGAACAAAGTCACCATCTATTTATTAATATGCATGGGAGGGGAAGGCATTCGTGGCACTGCGTCCATGGATCACAGTACATGGGGAGGTTGAGTTTTGGGGACGACTAAATATCTACAACCTGCTGCTGCTGCTGCTGCTGCTGCTGCTACAACTACTACGTATGAATCCCCATGTCCAGTTAACGGGGCATAGTGACTCCCTTGAGGGGTTAACCCTTCTTCACTTCGTTCTCTTGGGACAGGGGGAACGTGAGGTGAGGGCAGGGATTTTGGGGATTTTTTTGTTGTTTATGGTGCCGGTGATAGCTCGCCTACTCTTCGTGAAGGACACCGTGGAATCTTTGAGATCCACCAACTAATGCCACCAGATGGTGTTCCCAGTTTAATGTCCATCCGAGGGACAGCACACACATTGATGATTCACCCTGCTTGTGAAACACTGGGATGACAGCCAAGCTAGAATGTTTGGAGCCGAGTGTGCATACTTTTAGGCCAAAGATACAATCACAATCTTATATACTACAAATTAATTTTATATACTGTTTACATCCATATATATGTATATATACATGTACATACATACCACACACACACACACACACACACACACACACACACACACACACACGAGAAAATTAAGCACAATAAATGCACATTTTGTACTTGTATCATTTTGAATGAAAATTTAGATATTTTTGAGTTTATTACCTCCGCCACCGAAGGTAGACGGAGGTCATGTTTTCAGCCCCATCTGTCTGTCTGTCTGTCTGTGAACAGCATATCTCAAAAAGTTATGGACCGACTTGAACAAATTTAGTGGACAGGTTGGGTAGATGACAAGGACGAATTGATTTGATTTTGGTGAAGATTTGGATCCGGAGACGAGAAGTTTTTCATTTTTAAAGTGATTCTTCACCATTGAGATCGAGGACCAAACAGAAATAACATACAGTATAGCATGATATTTCAAAAAGTTGTGGACGAGTTCTGACAAAGCTTGGTGGATGAGTTGTTGAGGTGACAAGAACAAGCCGATTAGATTTTGGTTAAGGTTCGGATTCCGATCCGGCCTATTTCGTGGGATACAAAATGTAAGCTGTTCAGCCTGCTGGAGGTATATGCTCTACTGTGTGCCATTCTAGTTTCAATTATGTATTGATTCTGGTATTTAAGAAGCTATCATATTTATTTTAGGCCCAGCTATTGTTGTATTATCAAGTAATGCAACAACCATTCACCTCTACAGGGTGATCTCATCCATCATGCTTCTGCCAGGGTGTTGTGGGATTTAAGCCATCAGGCTATATTTTTAAGGATGTAATCTTGGCTATGCTATATCCACACCCTGTTATTTTATCTAATATTATATACTAATTCCACTCCTAACATCAACATAGTCCAACTCAACATGTATGTGTATACGTGTATATATATATATATATATAT
>CM068966.1:74007001-74072351 GCA_035128595.1 Eptatretus atami | reverse complement strand
TACATACATACACACACACATAAAATTCACACTTCACGCATCAGGAATGACGGACTGTCTTGTAACAAAACAGTTTTGAGAGGTTGTCGAAAAGGTAATTCCATTTTTCATTTGCCCAAACTATCCATCCAGACAAGCCACTTCACCACCAACCCCCACTCTCCCACACCTATTTGAGGCATTTGCGTGGGAATTGTTGATGGCCATTTCTGCTTTCATGAGTCACACACTTTTACAAGGAAGGGCATGGCTTCACAACTGAAGCCTGCGCGGCCGCTTTAATTCACCTTTATATGTGAACTTTCACTTTGAAAAAGCAAGGAATTATTACAAAGATTTGAAAACGATTTGCCGTGAAAACATACATCATGTGGGAGGTCAGTGTTGATGGTGGAGTGGAGGGGGAAATAATGAGAAGTTGGTGGAATTGCTTTTATTTTACAGTCCACATCGTATAGACGTTTGTTACCCCACGCACGTGAAGCAAAACGTGTGGTCTAGCAATTGATTCACGTCTGTCTGTCCCTCCAAAAACGTCGGTTTATGATCGAGGAACAACTTATTTCATTTGAATGTTATATTTTGAATATGAATCGAAAAACAAACCTGCTGTTTACCAATACTTTGAAGCCTGGTGTTTGCTTAGCGGTGAGGGTGGCTGGCTTGGGATCTTAGGGTCCTGAGTTTAAGCCTGCAATCATTGAATTAACACCAGGTGGGGTGACTCAGACTGTCATCCTTCCGAGGTTGGTGAAATGAGTACCAGTGTACTGGTAACAACGCATTGCATCAGCAGCACAGCCACACCCTCAGCCAATGGTGCTACACACAACCTTGTGCTGCACAAGAAAGAAGAAGAGCCAGAACTTTGGCTCTGAATTCGTCCTGATCATGCGTCCACAGAGGGGAGTGAGATAATATTTTTACTCTGTCTGCCTGTCTGTCAAACAAAATTGAAAATCATTCCAAACAGGAAACTTGCTGTTTTTAAGGACGTCATAAAGGACACAAACAACAGGCATGAAGAACGAATGTAACGTGTTAGATTGACTGATGTAATAGACACTGCATCAACGGTGGTGAATTCTGGAATACATTTTTTCATAAGATTTTTAAAACATTTATTTTATTTAAATTGAATCATATTTTTCAACACTGTGCGGGGTAGAATGTTCTATGGACTCTTCGGTTCCTACAATATTTAGTAAAAGTTTTAATATTTACAGAATCTGTAAGGTAATACAAGTTACCCATCTATGTAGTTTACAAAACATCAATAAAAGGTTTTGATTAGTTTTAATTTTAAAAAAAATCTTCATATAAGGTGTTTTTGATATAATTTTCAACTTACCCAGACTTCTGCTGTGGATTCCAGCACTCTGCCCTGTTAATGGAAAGAAATACTTCCAGCTTGATCAAAAATACAAAGATTGCATCAGATCCCATGCCAACATGGTATGAAGTCATGCGGAAAAAAAAGCTTTCACCATGGACTTTGTCAGACTAGGGAGAAGGTCAGTATTGACAGCATGCGTGTGTACTTATTAAATAGACTGATGGTCCCCAAACCTCTTTCCATCACAAACTGCTTTTAAGATCAATGAAGCAGAGAAGGAATGAAAAAGAAAAAGAAGGAAATGTTCACACTAATTCATTGCATCCTTTGAATGTACATTTTCAATTAGATTTCTTTCATCGCTAATGAACAAAAAGAGAAATGCTGTTAATTAAGCGAACGGGAATGAATAAACCTTGCCGAATATCGTACAATTTAGTATGTTGAATGAAAAATGTTGCATTACAATTGTTTTTTTTAAAACAAGAAAATGAGCAATTACAGATTTCAGACCCTCGTCAGGGGGATGTTCTGTGTGGTATTTGTGCCGTTTTGTGTGGTGTATTTTGTGTGGTGTTTGTGTACTGGTATGTTACGTAATTAATAAGAGACAAAACTAGAATTGCCACTTTATAACTGCTGGCAGTGATGTCCCACTTACCAAGACGTCCCGCTTTGATGCAAACCCGCTTTGATTGGACACTTGACCCTGACCCAGGACGTTTATTATTATTAATTTGCATTCAGAATGGGATTAAAATAAATTCAATTCAAATCAAATGGAAGACCAAACACTGTACGTACAGTCCTGCATCAAAAGAAACCCAAACAAGCAAAAAGCAAAGATGAAGTCATCAGGTGGAACCTGGATAGAATTTGGGTTTCAGCTGATGCTCCTCTACTCTCAACCCCATCCAGGTAAAGTAAACTGAGCCTTATTCAAAAAAAGAAAAGAAGCCAAAACAACCCATATTCAAAAAAATTAAATAATTCTGGCTACCAGACCATGCGTCCGATCAGGTTTAAATTTAAAACCTATATTCCCCATCACTACTAGATCATAATTGTGAAGTTTCACGTCGAGCGACAAAGCGGTTCAAGAAAAATAATTTTAAAAACATTTGTTCAATCCAATATGGCTGCCAGATCATGTGGCCTATCAATTATTCATGAACACCCTGGTATCCCCAAGATGAGTGGAACAAGTATGTGAAGTTTCCCTTTGATCTGTCCAGCCCATCTGGAGAGGAAGATTTTTAAAGGTTTTCGGGTAAATCCAACATGGCTGCCAAACCATGTGACCTATGACATCATAGTTGGGAAAGTTTTGTTCCTCATGGATAGGCTGTCACAGCTGTAAAGTTTTGCATTGATCTGTATCAGAGAAGATGATTTTTGAATGTTTTCAAAAAAATAAATAAATAAAGGCTGCCGCCAAACCACATGACCAATGATGTCATTAATTATTTTTTGTCGAACAATTTATCCCAAGACGACCCTCAAAAATGTTCATACTGATGAGATGTAGCATTCTACGTATGCAATTATGATGTCATAACGAAGGCACGGATGACATCATTCAAAAATCTCACTTATTCCCCATGAGGAGTACATGCCATGTGCTGAGTTTCAATTTATTCCATGGCGCAGGTTCAGAGATAGAGGTCCAAAGTTTTTCCTTTTTTCCAACATGGCTGCCACACCACGTGACCTATGACGTCATTATTATCATTAAAACATTCTACAGGAGTAGTTGCGCCTACAGTGAAAATTTCCTGTCAATCTGACAAGCGGTTGCAGAGAAAAACCGTACTCACGTTCTGTGCGGACAAACAAACAGATAGACAGACAGATGAAGCATATGGGCAATACCCCTGGGCACTCACCTGGTCATGGCTGGATAAGATAACCAGGGAACCACTGGTAGACATGGATGACGCACAAAATATGTAACGGAGAAGAATGTAAACAACTATGGATATTTATTTTAATGCCGTGAACAAACTTTAGGGCATCACAGGTGATGAAGGTGGTGGTCAAGTTTCATCAGAATTGTGGGTGTAGTTTCAGAGAAGAAGGCAAATACATATTTTTGGGGGCAACTACCCTTACACCAACCCAGACCCCGATTTTTCTGCTGTCATGAACAAACTTTGGTACATCACGGGTGATGAAGGTTGTGGTGAGGTTTCATCAGAGTTGTGTGTGTGTAGTTTCTGAGAAGAAAACAAATACCTCTTTGGGGGGGGGGAGCAACCCACCCACCCCCCCCTGTAAACTCCCTCAGTGGACCCCCTCAGACCCCGATTTGTTTTGAATGCCGTGAACAAACTTGGAATTTGAACAGGATTTGCATATCAGGTCAATTAATTCAACCACCAATTCTTTTTAAGGTCAAAAGTTCAACATGGGTCAAATTTCTAAATTTACATCATGGGTGCTGAAGGTTGTGGTCAAGTTTCATCCGAATTGCATGTGTACTTTCTCAGAAGAAAGCAAATACCTATTTTGGGTGGCAACCCCTGTCGACCTCCTTTGGGCCCGATTTACTTTTAACGCCATGAACAAACTTTGGTACATACACGGTGATGAACGTTGTGGTGAAGTTTCATCAAAATCGTATGTGCAGCTTCAGAGAAGAAGTTGCAAGTATTTATGGACAGACAGATGGATGGACTGATGGACGGACGACGTGCAATCCCATAAGCTCCCCGGAATTACATTCCAGGTGAGCTAAAAAATCACTCATAGAGCGACACTTGGACAAAACAGAACAATGTATAAAGGCACCTGGTAGAGCGCATACCTCCACCAGGCTGAACAGTTGACGTTTTGTATACCACTGATGGGCTGGATCTGAACCAAAATCTAATCTGCTTGTTCTTGTCACCTAACCAACTCATCCACCTAGTTTTGTCACAACTCGTCCACAACTTTTTGAGATATCATGATATGCATCGTTTTTGGCCCCATCTCTCAATTTTATAATTCTGGCCAATGTTGACCTTTTGACCTTAAAAATAATTGGTGGTTGAATTAATTGACCTGATATGCAAATTCTCTTCAAATTTCAAGTCAATCAGATGAAAATTGAAGATTTTAGAAGCTGATCCTAAGTTGTTGAC
This sequence comes from Eptatretus atami, assembly GCA_035128595.1. Lineage (NCBI taxonomy): Eukaryota > Metazoa > Chordata > Myxini > Myxiniformes > Myxinidae > Eptatretus > Eptatretus atami. Next base: position 74,067,890 of record CM068966.1, on the reverse strand, counting down.
CTTTTGGCATATGCTGACCTCAAAAATAAATGGTGGTTGTATTCAGTGAGCTGATATGAAAATTGACAATTTTAGAAATTCCGAACTATGTTGACCTTTTGACCGATCATGACCACAAATATAATAGGTGGTTGAATTAAGTGACAGGATATGCAAATGCTCTTCAAATTTCAAGTTAATTGGATAAAAATTGAGGATTTTAGAAATTTGCCCGATGTTGACCTTTTGGCCTATTTTGACCTCAAAAATAATAATAGGTGGTTGAATTAAGTGACCTGATATGTAAATCCTCTTCAAATTTCAAATCAATTGGATGAAAATTGACAATTTTAGAAATTTGGCTTATGTTGACCTTTTGGTGTATGTTGACCTCAAACATAGTTGGTGACATGATATGCAAATCCTCTTCAAACTTGATGAAAGTTGAGGATTTTAGAAATTTGAAAAAATTGTTGACCTTTGGCCTATTTTCTTATGACCTTTTGACCGGTTTTATGACCTAATGACCATTTTTTTATGACCGGTCCAGATGAACTTTTGACCTCAAAAATAAATAGGATTCTAATGGACCACCAACTCTACCATTTAGTGAAGTTTCGTGGAGATCGGTTTGAAATTCTGACCTTTATTTTGTTGTTGTGAATTTTAAAATTGTGACCTGTAGTTAAAGATTAAAGGTGAGCGAACAGACAAACGGAGGCCATCAACATACCTGTCAATTTTTTCGTTTTTTTCAAGCAGCAAACGGACCCAAACGTAATACCCTCTCCTCTGGCGAGGGTAAGAAAATGCATCCTCCTGGAGATTATCTGCCTTGCATAAGTAAACGTCACCACTCCTTTGGTGCACTCTGATGCAAGCAGATCAAGAACAACGACCTTCGACCTAAAAAATAAAAATAAAAAAAATACACCACGACAGTAAAAAATAAAACCCCACAAAGACCTTGACCCCCTTGCTGCCCCCAAGAAATTCCTTCTCTTTGAAAAGAATCTCATTACGGATGAAAATTGAAAATTGACGGAATTGCCATGAAATTCCAAAGGTCTTTCAAAGCCTTTTGCTCCGTGCTTGGAGGATGTGTTTCGCGAGCCTGACGTTCGGAGCAATTATTTGGCCAAACCTTATCTTTTTCATTATCCTTTGAGTTCACTAAACTCTTTACGTAATTGGAACATTTTGTAGGATGTCTGAAGATGCTGTTTGCAGACATTAATGGTTCAGATGCCCTTGGGGTTTTCACTATATCTGCAATGCCAATAATAATCACAGCAGATTTCCTTGGAGAATAAAAGGAAAATTGGCTTTCCTTAATTAAGTTTTCAGCATTCAGCTGTCATTCATTCGATCAGCCGAAATTAAGTGTAGCGCTGAGAAAATGTATTCAAACCGTTTTGTTTTTAACAACAAACAAAATGAGCTAATCGCTCATCATCAGTATGTGTCGCGGACTTCGTAGAAAATGCAAAGTTATTTGAGCACGAAGATTGAGTTGCTGAAGTTAAATGCAAGAACAAAGGTCACCTAGACTTCTTAGTGGATCCATAAGCTCTTTTTAACCACAGAACACGATGTTGAATGTCAATTAAGGTGAGACTAGGATGCGAAATGAACAAGCTTGCCATGGGAGATGATTTGGAAGACATTTCGTTGAACTTAGGTTGGTCCAGATAGCCTGGAGTATGGTACGCACACGCGTGCTCCGAGTTGTCCAGCAATGGTTGAATCCCGACCGGGCTCTAAACTGTCATCATAGCGTTTCGCAAGCAGGGTGATTCATCAGTGTTGTGTGTGTGTGTGTTGTGTGTGTGTGTGTGTGTGTGTGTGTGTGTGTGTGTGTGTGTGTGTGTGTGTGTATGTGTGTGCGTGTGTGCGGTCCCTCGGATGGATGTTAAATTGGGTGCATCATCTTTAGTATCAGTTGGTGGACCTTGGAGATCCCACGGCGTCCTTCGTGAAGAGTAGGTGAGGTATCGCCAGCTCCAAAGTCTGCATCAGTGGCAGAGTTGTGCTCTCAGCAATTGTGCAAACCTGCAACCACGTATTAGAAAAGAAGAAAAAGAGAGGAAAAAACAAACAAAAGAGAAAGAAGATGTGTTTACTTGAGTCTACCCTTGCATATTCACAGTTATATTTAAATGTTTGTTGAATCACCATACCTGTGAAACACCAGGATGGCAGTTTATAGTGAGGTTGGGATTCAAACCCAGGTTAGATGGCAGAGAGGCAAGTGTGCATATCTTTCGGCCATCACTCCAACCTCTATCTTTATATAAACTCTGTAGATTTGGAAGTTATAATTAGTGACTATTTGGAAGGTGTTTTTCTCATTTGGTTATAGTTAATTGCTCGCTCTGACCTGCCAGGAGAATCTGTATTGTGGAGGATCCCATCGATGGTGAATGTCCTCCGCTGGATATAAAGGATCTCATTGCGTATCTTACAAGAACAAGGGCCTTCTCTATAGCCAATACCCAAATTTCAACTCATCTTCATGCATCAAGTAGAGTTCACGAAAACCCTTCTTGATCGATTACTGCTGTGGCAGCTCCATGAGGCTTCATGGATGGTGACTCTCAAATGGGGAGATCAGATCAACTTAGATCAATTCGTTTCCTTACTGCATTCAAAAAAGGGAAATCGTTTTCAGCACCAACAAAGACTTTACAATTCCCTGTGCTGCACGTCTCACCTATTCTCGTGTAGGATGGACAAGATTATCGTTGCAATGAGCAACGGGCGATTTTAAGATCAATTTAGCAAACACCGCTTATGTTGTTCCAAGGGAGATGGGATTGTGGTGTTAATGAAAGGTCATGATGATCAGCAGCTTTCACAAGAACTCTTGAGGGTCATAACTCTCCGAAAGCATGGCGTGTGTATCGTATACAGTGTGTTTATGGTTCATACGGATAAAATATATGTCGTGCACATTAAGTTATGAGATGATGCTTGGGAATGAGTGAGCAATGTTTTATAAGGGTTAGGAGCTGGCTGGATGGTTTCGAGGTATGTACATTGCGCCTCTATGCCATCTAACCTGGGTTTGAATCCCGACCCAACTATAAAATGTCATCCTGGTGTTTCACAGGCAGGGTGATTCATCAACGTGTGTGCCGTCTCTCGGATGGATGTTAATACTGGATGTCCCCTTCTGCTATCATTAGTTGGTGGATGTTAAAGATCCCACGGGTGTCCTTCATGAAGACGAGGCAAATTATCACTGGTACCAGAAACAAATTACAAATTCCTGCCCCAACTACTGCTGGGAAGGTGCAAGCCAAGCAGTGTAATCCTTGTCAATAAACTACTTCGGTAGCACCAACGCACTGTCACAGAGTATGGTACACCAGAATCAGAATACAAAGATAGATCTTTGGACCAACCCCGACACTCCCCCGCTTAACTCTTTGAACCCTAGCAGCCGTTTTACCAGCCGCTATTCAAACCTCCATACACCTGAGTGGCAGATTTACCGGCCGCTATTCAAACCTCAATATACCCGAGCAGCTGGATTTTTCCCCAGGGAGCCCAGAGTGCAAGAGCTGAAAGTCCAAGAAGCTCAGGGTTCAAAGGGTAACGTAAACACACAATAAAGGAACATTGTTATACTCATGTGAAAAACTAGGTAGCGAAGATGATTAAATGATATGCAAGATGATATGGATGGAACCATTATTGAGCATTTTAAAGGATATCAAACCATATTCGGGTTTTATCATTAGCGTTGAAGTGCCATAATGCCACATGGTTGGTCATCGTAGAATTTGAGCAACGAGAAAACCTGGTCATGTGATGTTGTGCAAAGAATTCTGAGCATCTCCCAGATAGCACCCAACGAGTGCAGTGTTTTTGAGCACAACTCCTCCTTTTGATTCAAAGTGTTCAATTGTATGTGAAGTTAAACTTCGAGTTTTGAGAAATGCTGTAAGACAATTCATTTCACAATGTCAGGTGAAGAAATTGTGTTTTGTGATTCCATCTGGTACAGTCATGTCACGTGATCTCTCTGCATGTAATTGGTCTGGGAACAGTGGCCACACAGACTTAACAGATCAAATAATCTTGTGTATTGTTAAATTATCTAAAATTTAATAACTATGTTGATTACATTCTCTATTTCAAGACTGTGATAATGCCCCCACCCCCATGTTCCTCACCCCATCCCTCTCCCTTCCACAGATCCCTAATGTCTCTGTTCCCCACTGTTTGTCCTTCCACTCCCGCCCTCTTGTCTCATGCCCCCCTTGCTGTGCGTTATGTGTAAGCTCTCGTACGAGCCTCGACAAGGTATACAAAAAAAAATGCAGGGATTTTTAATCATTATCCATGGTGAACATCATTCTGCAATTCTTCATCATAAAAAAAGTACAAATTGTTTGGTTTTTATGACAGTTACCTTCAACCACAAACCAGACACCCACAGTGATCATGGAATAAAGTCTAACAACTCACCAGAGGCCGATTCATTCCCCATTATCCTCATGCCATTGCCAAGGTCAAAGTCTGTGAAATCCTTTTTGAATAGCTATTAATTTTGGGCCAGGTAATGCGGCTGAGCCTTCTGTGTTCGGCTGCATCAGTATTGTACTGAAAAGGCTGAGCTAAAAAAGTACAAGTGAAAGGATTAAGAGTGAGTTAATTGAGTCTTTGTGTTTGGGTATTATCTCCCTGAACTGGTATCAGTCCATCCTTTCACACGTCTTCACACTGATGTCGAAAAACCCAAACACTTGGAGAAACCTGTCCTTTTTCAGGAGGAATTACAGATCCTAATGTGTTTTTATCGTCAGCAGGACGCTGTCCAATCAGCCTGCATTTTATCGTGGATGCTAAAGATCTCACAGTGCCTTCAGAATAGAGGAAGACATCAGTTTGTACCATCACCGGTGCCTGGTCCTCCTCAGTCACCGTCTCTCCTGTCTTTATCAGGATACGACGAGTGCTGCCAACAGTCGGGCACTATTTAAAATCCCTCAAACCTGTGGTTAGTGACATATGCAAGTTGTGGAGAGTTTTTCACATTTTCATTTTTTCAATGAGTACCAATCCCATATATATATATATATATATATATATATATATATATATATATATATATATATATATATAATATATAATATATATATACTATATACATACATATATATGGTGGGGGTTTGTCTTATTTGTATGCTTCTGTACTGTTCAGTCTTTTCCTGTAGCAAAGGCTTTCATGCAGTGATAGAGAGCCCAATTCATTCTTCCTCAATGACTGAGAGATGACTATTTCTGCTGAAAATTTCTCCAATCTGTAGAATCCTAAATTCGATGTCCAACTCTGATCTTGCCCTCGTGTTTCCAAATGGCCGTCGACCACCTTATCAAGACAAATCCCACATCGGTTTGTGATTACCTCCACCACCGAAGGTGAAGGAGGTTATGTTTTCACCCTTTCTGTCTGTTTGTCTGTGTACAGGACATCTCAAAAAGTTGTGGACGGGTTCAGTGTGTGACATGGATGAATTAATTCGATTTTGGTGAAGATCCGGGTATGGATACGAGAATTTTTAAAGCGATTCTTCACCATTGAGAGATAGGACCAAAAGGATATATAGCACGATATCTCAAAATGTGTTGGACGGATTCAGATGAAACCTGGTGGACATGTCGGGAGTGTGACAAGGAGAGATTGTTTCGATTTTAGTGAAGATTTTAATTTTTAAGTGATTCTTTACCATTGAGAGATTGGGTTCTAAAATGATATATAGCATGGTATTTCAAATATCGATTGGGCCAGATATGTTCTCGTGGATCAGGCATTGCGTGGAAGAGGTATGCACTCTACTGAGTACCCTTCCAGTTCATTCCATTTTTCCCCTAACTTTGTCCATGAAATCCCATTTTTTGGGGATGTCACACTCTTTCTGTTTCGGTCTTCATCGGAGAATGGATGTGTATTATTATTGAAAGTATTTCCTCTCGTCCATTGTAGATTATGAAGATACAAATTGTTATCGTAACATTGGAATTTTTCTTTGACCATGGAAGCCTCCTCTCCTCCATTGTGGAGATCTTTCCCTTCCCAAAAATTCACCAAAGGCTCCCACCATGTAAAACAATCGGAGTGTTATTAAGTTGCCTTCGGCAGCTCAAGTTAAAGGCCGAAATGTGATAGGGAACACTGCAAGAAATCATCACAACAGGAAATGCGATTGGAAGAACGGCAAGAAAACAACAAAACCAAAATGTGTGAGGAAGCCGTCGCAGGAGTAATAGCAGACATAGTGATCGTCAATGGGATTTGAGAGCGCTTGTCATATCCCGAGAGAATGATTGCTTTTCCAAAAAGAAGCCTTTGGGAAGACATTTTAAAAGGCACAAGTGAGGTTTCAAGAAACTGACACCTTTCATCGCCTCGAGGAAAGGCCGGAACTGTTCAACAGGGACAACATCTCGCTTGCACAACCCAACTCAGTCAGGTCGTCCCCTTGAGTGCGTAACACATCGATAAGAACAGCCTGACCCTGTATTTCTTTATAGCCAGGGCCTTGTTTTTTTTTACATTTGCAAACATTTCCTGAAGGCTTCGACGATGGGAGATTCATCACACCCGATAATTGTCTCGAAGCGGGGACATCATGAAAGAAGATCTTCGCACCAGTCAACACGGGGCTCTCAAATCGACAAAGTGATCATTCAAGCTCAAAATAAGATTGCCCTGGATACAAGAAAAGAAAAGAAAAACCTTTGTAGTGCATTCAGTGATTACTTTGCAAGATTGTTGCACGATCACTTTTCCTCCAACGTAACGACCGTCTCCTGCTTATTTGAGCGACCCTCCGATGAAAAATTTCGACCACCGCATGGCACCGTAAGTAGTCCCGAAGCACTCGGCCCTGCCAGATTTGAAAATATAAACAGGTTTAAATCTGGCAAATCCTCAGGTTCCAAGTCTGCCAGAATCGCTCCCTGTGGTGTAGAGAGTGCCCATCTGCACAGTATGTTCCAAGGCCATCGCTGTGAAAGCCAAGCGATATGACATGAAGTGCACATGCCTGATTCTCTAATTAGATCCTTACTGCATCCACAAGGACTTGCATTGTACTCAGAGCTCTAACAAATTTTAATGTCCAGCCTGGTTTTGTTGTGCAACATCAAGTTTCAATTTTTAATTCAAGCTAATACAATAACATGTTCAAAGTCAAAGTGGCATGTGTCGATGAAAAGATCCGAGGGTTTTTGCGCATTGCCGTGATCTCTTTATCGTGTACAAAAGCACATCATATATGATGAACACAAAGGGACTCACTTCTTTGAAAGCATTTTTCCCTCCATTTTCATGCAAAGCAGCTGCTTGTCAAGCTTTTCCCTGTAGCAAGTGCAGCGTAGGCAGAAGCTCCTGTGCAGACAGTGAGAGGAGGACTGCATTGTAATGCCATGATCACAGAAAAGATTGTACGTCATGCTTATGACCTTTTCCATCCATGAGCACTCTTCATTGCGTGAGATCCAAAAATTAACTCCCACCACCCCCCCCCTCCCCCTCCCCCTCCCCTCCTCCAGCACTCATCACCACCCAGTGAGGCCAAGGCTAAACTCTTTTATGCAGCTTTCCAACAAAATTCTGCTTCAAATTAAAGCAAAATAAATCAATGCAGACTCCTTTTGATGTCCATCTGTTCTGCCCACTTAGCAACTGAAAGGAAAGCCAGATCACCGGCTGAAAGCAACACAACAATTGGATACATAAAATGTGCCAAGCTCAACTAAAGCATATGTAATGCCCACAAATTAAATAATGCAGATTTCTGCAATCATAGACACACAACCCACCACCCCCCTCCGCCCCAAAACATTGACCAACTCCACCTCATCCCTTATCCCTTAGACACAACCACAATGCTCCATAACACTGGGCCAAATAGCACCCTCCCTTCAATAATTACAAAACACCGTATTATACTCTACCCCCCTCCCCCACCCCACCCTCAGAATTCACTGTAAGGCTGGACTAACAACCCACCCCCGTGTATTGCAATACATGGACAATAGGTGATGTAATAATATCTGGGTCATTACATGATTATATATACAGTACACAGATTATACATCTATCACGCCAGGTGTTGTCAGTCGCCCCATTCTAAGGTCATCGTGGGGTTTTTGTTGTTGTTGGTGTAAAACAGTGCCATTACAGACTGATGTCCTCATTTTGCGATTAGAAAAATCGCCCAAAAAAAAAAAATCTGAATTTTTCTCATCATTTGTCAAACATACATACCTCCAATATATGTTTATACTTCAGAGAAACGTAACGGTTAGTCAATAAATTAATCAGTTATTGCTATGATCCAGAAAAACGCAGCCCATGCTTCACCTGTTTCCATGTGTACACTGTATGTGTAATAGGGCTGGCAGGGGGGCCGAAAGGGAAACTCACACTCACCTCTAAGCTGTCTAGCCTGGGTTGGAATCCAGACCCGGCTACACAAACTGTCATCCCGGTGTTTCACTGGCAGGCTGATCCATCAATGTGTGTGCCGTCCCTCGGATGGACGTTAAACTGGGTGACTTAGTTGGTGGATGTTTAATATTCCCACGGTGTCCTTCATGAAGAGTAGGCAAAATATCGCCTCTACCTTGGCCAAATTCCAAATCCCTACCCCAACTCCGGCTGAGAAGGCAACGCCAAACCACCCAGTATAACAATTCATTGGGACCATATTCTGTGCAGAGCGTCGGTGCTGCCCAAGTATTCTCCTGGACTATTGGGCACAATCCCAGATGGGTCGCCACTCCGATGCAGGATACTCAAATGGCTCAATCATCCCAGCAAGATGGTACTCGTTTTGCCGACCTCGGAAGGATGACAGGCTGAGTCATCCACATTTGGTATTAATTCAACAGCCAAGCGGGATATGAAATCAGGACCCTAGGATCCCAAGCCCAGCACCCTAACCATTAAGCCAACAACAGCCATACCTAGTATAACCCTTGCCAAGAATCTGCTTCGGCAGCATCGACGTTCTGTATCAGAGTATGGTACATCAGAATGAGATATCCATACGTAACAAAATCATTGCTAATGATATACACACAGTAGTTACACATTGAAAAAGAAAAACTTGGCGTTTCCTGGACGATTGCGAGTGTGTCATCCCGAGGACCTTTTTAATGTCCCGTCTTGATATTGATGCGAATGATTTGTACATAATCAGTCCTCCCAACCTCCATTTCCCCCTCATCACCTTGTACGCACCCACTCATTACTAATATCCCTCACCGTGCACACATAATAAATAACTAGCCCCGATAAAGCTGACTCCACGTGGATTGTTTGCTTGCTTTGTGCCAATAACTCTTCCTCACAGTGATCTGGCGTTCAATCTGCATCAACACCTTGGTGAGCAAAACCAATGATGCAAAGAATGATTCGCAAAAAAGAAAAAGCGATAATCGTTATGACTTGCATGCTTCATGGGTGGTCAACCACACCAACTAGCAATGTATAAGCTCAGGTGTGCATTGTATGGGAGTTACTGGGAGTTGCAATGAGATACGGACTATAATCAAACGGAAGACCAAATACTGCATTGGAGTAATCGGAAGAAAACTGACCAAGCAGAGAGCAAAGATGGAGTCATCAGGAGGAACCTGGATAGGATTTGGGCTCCAGCCGCCATCGGGAGAACAGCAAAGGATTTGCGTTCAAAATTTTATCCACGGAATCATTGGCACGCAACTCCATGCCATCAAGTGTCTCGTGCCTTTCAAGTCTTTCTATTGGAAAGCTGATGAGACAGGCCGAGGAATCGACAGAAATGCCAGGTACAGAGAGAGTGGAAGCAGATCCTATGGAAGCTATGATTAATGGTGCTCTAATCCTGAGATCGGGAGAGGTTTGACCTGCCAGAGTCTTATGCTCAGCTTCGCACAACAAGTAAACTGCTTTGTTGATGATTAATGATATTTTCAGGCAGGTACAAAAGGAATCATCAATAAAGCTTGTTTCTATACCTTTTAGAATTGCTCGTGTGTCGCAAGCATATGAGAAACTTCAGAATAGGTGGAAAGATCAAAACATACCCTAAACGTCCGTACCATGACTCGCCAGGATTTATACATAGAAGCATCGAGAAGCATGTGACGGTATGGCAGGAGGTGGGAACCTCCGAACTAATTATTGATTACTGGGCCTCATACAAGTGGTAGGTGAATGGGTACGAACAATGTGATTGTTAGAACTGATTTTAAAAAGGTCAATCTTAGCAGGTATTGCCTGCAGGTGCGAATACAGAAAGCTCAATGAAGTGTTCAGAAAATATACGTGGAAATAATATAATATACTTCCTAAGTTTCAGAAAACATTTCTACATTTCATTATGGATAGAAATGTGGATTTGGAAATCTGAGGATCTATTTCTCATCTTTCGAAAGTTCAGGAAATAAATTGAAAAGTTTTAGGAAATAGACTTTCTTCATTAGTTTCGGTGACATCGAAGGTGGGCGGAGGTTGTGCATTCACTCCTGTTTGTCTGTCTGTCTGTCTGTCTGTGAGCAAGATATCTCAAAAAGTTATAGATGGATTCAGATGAAAGTTGTTGAACAAGTTGGGTGTGTGACAAGAAGGAATTGATTTGATTTTGGTGAAGATCCAGATCTGGATATGAGAAAATTTTAAGTGATTATTCTCCATTGAGAGATGGGCCAAAAAATGTGTAGCATGATATCTCAAAAAGATGTGGACGAGTTATGACAAAACTTGGTGGATGAGTTGGTTAGGCGACAAATACAAACCGATTCGATTTTGGTTCAGGTCCGGATATGGATCCGGCCTATCAGTGGGATACAAAACGTAAACTGTTCAGCCTAGCGGAGGTATGCGCTCTACCGAATGCTGTTTTAGTTTCCTATGTTATACCTTCCTCAGTCCGACAGGATTGTGCAGAGTTAGCCTAATTACCTTTGAGCTCTATAGTCTGTGTTTGATTTCTGACGTGACCATAAGGCTATAAATTATTGCAATGATGCTTCACAGGCAGGGTGTTGGGTCAGAAAGTGTGCCACCCCTCAGATGCACATTATGACAGAGGACCCGTCTGGCAGCACTGGTCATTGGTGGATGTTAAGGATCTGACAAAGTCTTTCACAAAGAGCAAGTTATTGCCAGAGGCCTTACCAAATTTCAAATTCCTACCCAGATCGGCTACAGTCCAACTTCAAGCCTAACCAGTCAGTTCCTGATAGACTTGAGCCAAACAGCCCCCATGGACGACCCGATAAAAAGGTGTGTGATTAATTCAATAAGTAGTTGTGGTAATGGATGATACCTTTCCCCAACTCCTTTCTGCCATGGCCTTGATGGTTTAAGTTGATCAATGTCCTATGGTCTTATCCATAATGCACTCGACGTAAAATGAAACATCATTTAAGTGCCCGAAGATATACTGCATGCTCTGCAGTATTTTTACATAGCTACAAATTGAATGGGGGTGAATAATCCCTAAGGCTCCAAATTAACCTGTTCACCTGAATAAACCTGACACCACAAAACTTGTCCAGAATACCCAACATCGACTCGATAATGTATCAATAAAAAGATAGCACTTCTTGTAAAGCCAGGATTGTACTTTTGGGGACTGATTCCATGAAAATGTCTAACTCTTGGGGTTATGATAAGGATCCCTTTTATGATATTATGGGATGACAGGCCGAGTCAACCCCACCTGGTGTTAATTCAGTGGCAAACAGGGCTCAAACTCAGGACCCTAAGCTCACAAGCCAGCCACCCTAACCACTAAGCCAAAACCAGGCTTTGCTTGAAGTTAATACCTCAACTAATGTCCTGTCGATTTCATTCATTGTTCCACCTGTTCACCGATGCAGATTGTCACAAAGCAAGCAATACGAGATCTTCATGTCTGATGATGTTCAGACTAACAAGAGCTCGAATTTCTTTGCAATACATGTCCCCTTCCGGTGTGACATTTTAAATAACCCGATGCACATACATGAAGCAAAAACATGCGTGTGACCGGGGCAACAGTTCATTGCTGGATCGGGATTCCAACTCTGGCTGGACAGAGAGGCGAGTGTGCATAACTGTAGGCCATCCACTGACACCCTTTAATTGTGCTATTCACACAAAAGCGAAACTAATGAAGGTTTTGGTGAATAATTCGGATTTTTGTCAGACTTTTCGCACCAGTAAACACATCTCTTGACTTTGGTGGTGTATAAAAACAAATTCAGTGCTGAAAATATTCAAAATAACCCGACGTAAATATATGAAGCAAAAACATGCGTACGGCTTATGTGCATATACAATACATCGTGGTATACCTGGGATCATTGCAATTGCATTGGGCCATGGATTTACACCCAGGCCTGCTGATCTGTGCTGCTTCATGCAATGGCGGCGCATGATTTTATTGGGATGGAGTCAGGCCAGCTGTCCAGTCAATGGGTGTAAAGCAGTGGGGTGGGGTCAGGGTAGCTGAACACTGACCCATGTATAATATGTGATATTTTATGAGTTTAAAAAAAGGCATAAACCTGTGAAAAATTGACGAAATACCTTGAAACTCAAACACAGAGGATTAATAACTGTACTATACACCTGGACATGCATCCAGGAGTATGCGAGTTAGAATCCAGATGAAGAAGACAATACTGTCAGACCCTGCTATTTGCGGATTTGCTATTCACTGACCACGTGTATTCGCAGGTCACAAAATGTGACCTGCTTCTACATTCGCACTTTGCATGTTTGCGTTTTTTTTTATTTGTTTTTAACACTTCAGGACTGGTCTCCCATATCCATATGAGAAATTGGAAATCAGCCAACATCACAGTATTACATAAAAAGGTGCAAAAATGGATCCCCTTAACTACAGCCCAATTAGTTTACTGTCCTTCCAATCATTGACAAGGTCATGGAATCCATCATCACAGTTGCCATACAATCAATCATTCCTTTTCTCCAACAGCCTCATCTCAGATTATCAATTCGGATTCAGACCTGGTCACTCTACCTTTGGCATGTGCTTCTACTCTCCCAACAATGGTGGAGGCCCTCAATATCAGACATGAGATCAGGGCTGTCTCTCTAGACATATCTTGAGCTTTTGATACAGTCTGGCATCCTGCTCTGCTCTCCAAACTGCCCACCTATGGAATCCAAGGCCAACTCCACTCTTGGATTACTGACTTCCTCCACTCTCATGGTCAATGTGGTGGCTGGATTCCTAACCCTTTCATCTCCTTTCCATGTCAAGGCTGGAGTACCCCCAAGGCAGTGTTCCTAATCTTCATCAATGATCTCACTGACAATCTGGAAAATCCTGTTTCTCTCTTTGCTGATTACGCCACTTTCTGCCATGACATCTCTCATCCTTCTGACAGACAGACAATAGCTTCTTCCCTCTCCCCAGACCTTGACAAAATCACAAACTGGTCAAGCACAATTTTGTTTATGTACCCATATTGTCCACCCTTTTGTGTTCTCCCTTACCCGTAATCATTACCTGAATCCCTTGTTTGTCCGTCTCCATTTACTTTCTCCCTCCACCCTGCTGCTGGTGTTTCCCCTTTCTCCTGCTGTTCTCTTAGTTATGTTGTGTCCTGATTTGTTCTCTATAATCGCTCTTCCACGAGCCTAAACCATGTAAAATAAAATAAAATAAAAATAGAATAAAATAAAATAATGAATGCCCCAACATTCACGGCATTTTCAGGTATGTATCCACTGTGAATAGTGGAGTCCAACAGTATTTGCATTTAAGCATCTGGAAGCTGAGCGATATAATCTCAGGAAATGAATTTATGATCTTGCTGTCATATTGTTGATAAAAGCCCAAGTGGCTTACTAATGACCTTCAGGAAGGAAGTAATGCGGTGTGACTCGCTGATCTCGTCTATATTTCATGGTTGACTCTTCATTGCTTGAGGGTAATTTGGAAAAGACAATAAAATATTGAAGATTAAAGACTTGGAAATGACACCTGCCCACATCCTCCTTAAATTGGAACTTGGAAATGACAACAGCCCACGTCCTCCTAAAATTGGAACTTGGAAATGACAACTACCCACCTCCTCCAAAAACAACAAACAGATAAAATAAATAGTGTCAGTTAAACCAAAATGAAGAGCTTTCAGTAAACTCGATGGTTTGACGTCAGAAGAGATGAAGCAATTATGCACGAGTCTCAGATGCGATACACACTGCAATCGATTTCCTTCGACGTTGGCAGAATCAAGCCACGTAATCCTCTTAGTAACTTACGAACATTCCAGTTATAGTTCCATCAAAACCCCAATGATAAATAGCACTGTTCACACCCAAAGCAGGCGTCCCCGCAGGCATTATGATATGAACGTAACGCATGAGCCATAAGTGGCACACGGAATTAGCAGAATACCAAAGCAGCCTTCCTTCATCATCATTCTACTGTCATTTGCACTGTGAAGAAGGTGCAAAAATGCTTTTGAAAGAATGCTTCCTCATCTCCCCTGCAGCTGAATGGCAATGCGATGCCTCAAGTTGATCTACATCGAGCAGCGGTTGGAAGTGCAAGCGTTTTTGGATCCATAACAGCTTTCATAGAAGGAAGAATTTGAACCGACACAGACTATCAATTTCCATCTAAAGTGTGGGATTCTAACGTGGTACGCTCACTGCATCGGGAGCAACAATCACTCAAAAGGTGACATCAAATGTGAACACACTTGTAGCTTCAGTTTTTATGACAACTGTAAGTTTCTCTTTTATTGTATTTTCATCTCCGACACTGTTCGAGCGACCCATTCATCTTTCTAGGACATCCATTGTAATTATTTGTTTAGGTGGTGATAGAGAATAGAAAACCTCATCTTACAAAAATGACACCTGGCTAATTGGATATAATTGGAGCGCAATTATTCACTGGGATTGTTGAATTCACTCGATAGTAACAAAATGAAATTCACACAATTCACTGGAAAAATAAATGTTTTTAATGAACGTTTTATGGAAACTGTAAGAAAGAGGTACGTCACTCAAGTTAGGAATTACGGTCAATGTTGAGCAGCTAGTTTTAAAGCCACCCATACGTCTTTACGACCTCTGTCTTAATTTGTGTAAACTTATAGTGCACCTTTTTTTCAGGTTCTGAGGCTCTTGGATGAGTTGATACATACAGACGGAGACATAAGACAACTCCGGACAGAGTTTGATCAGACAAACATACCTTGGAAAAAGTGACGTACAGTATTGGATATCGTACTGGTGCACTCTTGAGTGCCGGCAATGCCATATAGTGACGACAATTTTCCCTCTGCAATCAGCAGGAAATTAAGGGGAGAAATTATACCCCCACCCCTCCCACGACACTCCTCTCCACCAACCCACCTCATGGGATGCCAAGTCTGGTGTTTGTCCTTGCTCTATATTCTAAATGCTGAGCACAAAGCAAGGAAGTGGCAAGTACAATTAGTCTTTGGTATGACCTAGATAGGGCCAGAATCGAACCGCCACCGTAACCACAATGGCACCGAGTCTACAAACACTGCAAAATAGTTTGTCTACATCAGGCATATCATAACATTCCCTTAATTTTATTAAATAATCGACAATAGGTTTTCTGTCGAAGTTTTATCATGTCAAGTTTTTGGTTAATTTTCGTTTGGCATCTCTCATGACAAGGCCGAAGTACAAGGCCTGTTGTGGGGCTTTGTGTTCTACCATTTCATCTCAGATATAGCTCCTGCTGTTCTTTCAGTTATGTGACCCTCCACAGCTCCTCCAAGATGCACACATTCTTCAAGTAACTCACTCCTATTTTATACTCCCAAATTCCAGACTGACTGCACACCTCCACTCTTTTGTTCCTCTTTCTCCAGTTTGTGGACCTGCCTGCAGGAAACGGTTCATTCTCATAATTTCCTCCACAGCTTCAAGCAGGTGGTGTACCACCACCACATGCCACTCCTCATCCATTCCTACAGTATTTTCTACCCCCATTAACCTGACTAAGCCAACTGTCTTACATGCAAGTTACTACTATGTTACCTCTACTCTCCCCTTTACCTGTTCATTCATTCCTTTACTTGTTTTGGCCAACTGTGCCCCCGCTTCCTGATCTTTGCCTTTTCACCATTTGTCACCTCATTCTTCTGTGAACTTTGAGCTTGTATAAAATATTTTTTTCATATTGTACTTTTTACCTTCTGAGATTTGCATCTCAAAGTGCATTGTTCTTTACAGGAAATGTTAAGCCAGATCTTCTTCCTGAAGCCATTTGCAAATGTAAGACTGTACATCTAATGGTATATTTTGGGGTTTTGTCCAATTTCCTGCCTCTAACCTTTGTGAACCAGAAGCTCAGTAACGTTCTTGAGTTGCATAGTCTACTTGGAACAAACACTTAGATGTGCAGGTAAAGCAGGTGCTCCCACTGCATTTTTCCAAAATCGCAGAATATTTTGTGCTGTGCCCTGGGGAAATTCTCTGCTTGGGATTTGCTGTATAATAAGCACTATTTGCAGTAAATAAGAGTGCTGGGTTAGAGATCTGCAACAGCCGTGTTGGGCCACATGGTCTCCCCCTGTGCCGAAGTTTTGTTGCAAGGAAATAATTAACGTGCAAGACCAATCAATAATTATCGACCATAAAATAAACAAATGATCTACCATATTAGAGGCTTTGCCTTTTTTGCACACATAATCGAGGCTCTTGTACAAGAGTTAGAGCAGAATGGAAGGAAACAAAATGAAAAAGGCAGAAACACCAACAGTAAAGTAGAAGTGAAAGTGAGATCAAGGGGAGGGGGTGGGGGAAGGACATGTGGGGGTGAACAAGCTGCACACAAGCTGAATGAAACACAGCAAGAAGAGAAAGGAGAAAGTGGGGATGAAACAAAAAAGGAACAAAGCAACCGACAACTAACAAACAAGAAGAGGTGAGGGAGAGGAGGAAAAAGTCATAATAACATGGAAAAAGGGAGTCCTTGAGAATGCGGTCATTTGGGGTAGAAGAGATTATGAGTACTGATGGGGGATGACCAGTTGTCTTGGAGTACTCGAGAAAGAATGGGACTGAACAGACTGGGAAGGTTGGTTCCACAGGCAAGAAAATAAGAGGAACAAATGAGTGGAGGCAAACAGTAAGTCTGGATTTTGGGAGTTTAGCAAGAAGAGGGTTACTGGCAGACCCTGTGCATGCTGCAGAAAACTGGGAGGAACAGAGGCAAGATCAGGCAGGCAGAGGTTACAAAACCAAAAGGGAGGTGGTAGAATTCAGAGAGGCCACCAACCTGTCTTCGATGCAAAAGTAACAGGCCGGAGCTTCGTTTCAGCTTCGTCGGAGGAGATCCCAATGATTTTCCGCAAAAATTAACAAACCTGGATTGAACTTCAGAGAACCCACACAAGCAGCTGGGGTAAAATGGAGTAAATGTTGAAATCGATTGAGACGTCAAGTCAAATCAGCCATGCAAATTCATAAATACTGTTTCACTGCCTGTGCGTGAGAATTATACGTACAAGTGCAGTAGATGGCCTTAATATTTCTCCAAAGCATTAAACAAGCCTAAAAATCGAGGAACCTGCATTCCATATGGAATACAGAAAAGATTCTCTCAGGCTTTTTAACAATTTCAAATCATTCAGACTGTTCCAAAGATATCGCGTGAGCGATTAATTTGGAAAAACGTAGGGTGCATAAACTTGGTCCCAAAAGTGGATCAACAACAGCAACAAGAAAACGATGTCATGCAGAGCACAATACTTGCAAAATCCACTTCCCTCTCCAAAGGTTACCATGGATACATCAAATTGTCCATTTTGTTGACATTAAAATTGCCAATCTGAATAAAAGCTCAGGCCAATCATTGATGATTTTAGAAGTTTACCCTCAAGTTGACATTTGACCTCAAAAATAGTTGGTTTCCAAATTCAGTGATGCACTATGCAATTGCTGCTTAATTTTCAGGTTAATCAGATGGAAATTGATGATTTTAGAAGTTTGATCTTCATTTGACCTTTTGACCTCAAAGGTAGTTGCTTTCCCAATTGAGTGATGGACTATGTAAATCCTGTTCAACTTTCAAGTTAATAGGATGTAAATTGACAATTTTCCAATTGAAAATTGATGATTTTAGAAGTTTGACCTTGAGTTGACCTTTGACCTTTTGATCTCAAAAATAATTGGTTTCCCAATTCAGTGGTGCAATATGCAAATCCTCTTCAAAGTTCAAGTCAATTTGATGAAAAATGTCGATTTAAAAAAATTTGACCTCAACATGAACATGAATTTGACCTCAACATGTCCTAAGTGTCCAAAGCGATGGAACTCTCGGTCCTCCATTCCTTCTTTAGTAAATAGTTTTTTTTTTCATGTTTCTTTTTTCTTGGGTACGTATTGTGATGTATCCTGAGTTGTTATTCATGCAAAAGTACATTGATGTATCCTGTCCTAATGTTGCTTGTGATGAAAGGATGTAAAAGCTCCTCTGTGAGCTTTCGATCATTGTAATAAACAGGGATGATCAATCAGTAAGAGTTATTGACCACAGCTGCCATCACACGTGAGAAACACGATTGGCAGTGAACCCATTCCTCATTTACACTCACCTTGAGATTCATCATCATGGTGTGCTTATGAATCTCAACCTACCCCTTCAATGGAAGCGAAATAGATACATTGTATTTATGATGAGATGTGTAAAACATCGATTTTGTAAGTAGACAGGAAGTAATCTTATGATATATTAAGCTGGTTATCCTGCTTGTTTTTTTCTGATGCATATTCAAGTTCCTTCAGTACATTTCAAAATAGTAGGCTGGTGGTTCTATGTTCTCTACATTCTGGTCAAGTTCTCCATTTCCCATAATGATATGACTGTGTGCTTTGCCTCTCCTGGACTGTATGCACCATTTGCAGCTCATTACCTCTTCGTGTGCCTGTAAACACAAGGCGAGAAGACAGAAAACATGCACACATTGCCAGGAACAGATGAGTCGTGTGTGGCTTGGCCCAGTGAGTGACAGCATGTCAATCGACCCAGCCATGGCTCCACCACAGAGCCTGCATTGCAGCCAACGCATGACAATGGTCATATTATATCTGTCGTTGTCTACCTGCAAAATTAATGCGCGTTTCACGGATGAGCCGAGGAAAAGAAAAACTGTATGGCCTGTCAATTGACCTCTCAAAGGTGAAAGTCTTGAAACAGCAAGTGGTTGTGATAGAAAAAATTGTAGATTGAGAAGTTATACACTCATGGCTAATGAAGCTCATCAGCAAATGATCATGATCGTTGACCTGCAGGTCAAGTGGCTGTTAATATTGGGTTCCGGATCTCGAGGTGTTTACTTTGAATGTATGATTTGGAACCTTCCTACTCTGTAAACGTTTTGAGCCACTGGTTGCCAGAGTGATTGAACAACAGGAAAAAAAAGTACTGTATATGAATTTATATTCATCCTTCATGAATAATTAGAATTTGTATACATTTCTGAACCATTGAAATGTACATTTACGTGAATTACAGGTATGTTCCTATAAAAATTAAAAAAAAATGCACCTTACAAATAGTGCGTACATAAATCAAACCTGCAAAGGCCACCAATAAATTAATTTGCTCATCAAACGCAGCATCCTCGTATACAAATAACACTCGTAATTGAAATCTGCACAAGAGCCAGGCAAACAAAGCTGCAAGACATCCTGTGCAGCCGAGAACAAAAACTGTATAATGAGTTTGTGATATTTTCTAACGAAGCTGACAATGGCAGAAAACATAGGTAAGCGGTACATGGGGCCGCAATTAGTCGGTACCGTGCGAAAAGTGTGCTGCAAATGCCCCTGTTCAGTGTTCTCGCAAATTCTCATTATAATCTAACATTCAAGATGCCTGTGAATATTACACCTTGGTTATATATATATATATATATATATATATACAGTCATGCAACCACCAGCAGGAAATTATAAAATACCGATTATCATTTTGGTAAAATGCCCGATGCAATCACCGATGCCATATGCTCTTATATCCCTCGTTAAGCCAAACATTCCTGGAGCAGATTGGAATTTAACTCTGGTGACTTAGCCTGTCCCACGAAGACATTGCTGGCAGTAAATTTGGTGCAATAACATTCCTGGAAATACAACGTAGCTTGTTTTTTGTGATTGATGATGATTATAATTATTATGCTGTTGTTTTCTGTTAACCCAGAGGTCAAGGCTCATGTTGGAAGAGCTAGACCAACAATGAGTGGCAAATACATTGGCACTGTGGCAGAAAGACACAGAAGGGTAAATGGCAGGACAAACTGGCACAGGACAGATAGACAAGCAAGCCAACAAATAAGGACAGGCACAAAGGTTTAGCACAGTGAGTCAGAAGATAGGTGGATGTGACGCACACAAGTAGACAGACCATCCACCAGACAGGGTAATTGCAAACAGAGAAAGTTACAGATGGACAGATGACATAGGCAAGCAAGTGTGCTTCAAGAGGAGCAATATTGGACGAATTCAGAAAGGTAATTCCAACCAAGAAAGAAAAGGACAAAGGAGTGAAGGTCAGTACTGAGACTCGATTTGGGAAGTGAAAAAGGTATGAGTTGCTGGAAGAGCATGTACTACTTGGTGGGGCTGGAGAAGTAAAAAATTTTTTTTAATCAGAATGGGGGTGAAATGGATGATTGGCTCAAAGTAGAATAAAGAGTGGGTGAGGGCCTTCAGCAAACTTTGCAGACAAAAAAGGAGCCTTCCAGCTGGCACCAACAGTGCGAACTAATGGCCTTGGTCGGGCCTTCCAAATCCCGCACTTCAGACGGAAAGTGAAACAGAAGGGGATCCTAGATTATGGGCCATATTATGAGACAGCCTCCCAGGGCATTACACCTGGGTTTGAGCCTCTAGCCTTCTGGCAGCAAGCCTGTGGGAACACTTTCTCCAATGATACCCTCGGGCAGGTACTGCAGGGCCAAGAACACAATCGGTAAGGCAGAAAGAACCCCAAAAACCCACAAATCCCCGATCTAGTTGATGGTATAGTAAGAAATTTCAAACATAGAATGTTCAGTATCTATTGAGTAGGTAGAACAAAAGGATCGAGAAGGATGGAGGGAAGGGCATCTTGCCTAACCTTTGCTAACAGGAGCATCTTGCCTCACCTTACAATAATAATTTTACAATAGTAATCATAAATTTGTAATGTAGTTTGTATTGTTACAGTTGCACGGACTTCATTGGCAGTCATGCCACCCGACGGGTTTTGGAAGAAAAGGTCTCTGCGTCCACCAGTTAAACTTGGAGTGAATCGGCGTCTCTGAATGCGACTGCAGTGGAATCACCAACAGGTATCGTCGATCATAGCTCTTCAACATTCTGCTTTGAGATGTGTAAGCACACACCCAATCTGCTCAGCTAAACGGTTTAATCAACCAATTTTGTTAAGCGCAATGTTAAGCGTTAAACCCACTTCCGATGACCACACAAGTTTTCACCAAAACAGGGTTTTATAACAGAGAAAATGGGGAAATGGGAGAAAGCATGGGCGCTACAAGCACACTTAAATAAGTAAACTAGAATGGCATTGGACAGAGCACATACCTCCACCAGGCTGAACAGTTTACGTTTTGTATCCCACTGATAGGTCAGATCTGCATCCGGACTTTAACCAAGATCGAATCGGCTTGTTCTTGTCACCTCCCCAACTCATCCACCTAGTTTTATCATAATCTGTGTGAAACCTTTTTGAGATATTGTGCTGTATCTCATTTTTTGGCCCTATCTCTCAATGGTGAAGAATCACTTAAAAAAAATTGTGAATCTGGATCCCGCGAGATACGTGACTGAAAATAATTGTGAAAATAAACGACTCTAAACCAATTATCTTCTTGATGTATATATACACATCGTTAAAAATAAATGATGACCTCGGACAAAGACCTTTAATAATGACATCGGTATAAGCCCTGCTTGAGAGGATGGCACATAATTATTTGGGTGGTCTATAAGGCAACAGACTGCTGCCTCGATTGCAGAGGCCGATCTTCACTAGGCCCGTGATGCTGATCGGCATCCTTTTAACTGTCGCTCTAGTCGTTTTACACTGAGGGGAAAACTTCGAGGAAGGGCATGGCGATTGTGACTATGACAGCTCTGAATAAGTCTTTGACTTCGCATAACAGTAAGCACCAACATGGTGGCCGTATGCTTTTTTTTAAACATGAAATTGTGGGTGGAGTCAGGTGAACTGTCCAACCAATTGGTGGAACAGAATGTTATACACCGACATAGGGATGGAGGCATGGACAGACAAGTGTATTATATAGATAACTAGAATAGCACTCGGCAAAGTGCATACTTCTGCCAGGCTGAACAGTTTAGGTTTTGTATTTTTTTTTTCTTTTTGGAATACATTGTCGAGGCTCGTATGGCAGCTGGCACACAATGCACAACAAGGGGGGCAGGAGACAAGAGGGGTGGGAGAGGTAAGGACAAAACAGTGGGGAACAGACATTAGGAGATCTGTGGAAGGAGAGGGATAGGGCAGGGAACACAGGGTATACAAGATGGACACCACAGGGACTTTCAGCACCTTGCACAACAGAGTACTTTCGGGAAGGAAGGCATGAAATTTGAAGGAGGTGGGTTTGGGGTGGATTAACGGGGGTAGAAAATATCGTGGTTTGGGATAGGGGAAGATAAGAGGTGGTGGTGAACAGCTGTTTTGAAGACGATGAGGGAAGAATGAGAGAGATTGAAGAGAGTGTGGGAGTTGTTCCAAAGGTGGGAAAAAGAGAAGGACAAGCCGGGAGGCGACGATGGTTCACGGGCATTATTGAACAATGCCACGATAGGTACAATTGAGTTAGTGGAAGCTTTTGAGGAAGCCCTATCGTAAAAACCTATCCTTCCGTCAAAATTGACCAAATCAAATCGGATTTTTTTATATGTTGTACTTATGGACATTACGCACAGCTTCTAGGAAATGAAATTGCGAGAAAAAAAATCGAGAAAAAAATAAAAAGTTCAAGCGGGCGTGGCTCCGCCCACAAGGGGCGTGGGACGCCCCTCATACAAAAAGACACAACTAGACCATGATATCTAGCTTGTGTCCAAGTTTCATCAAGATCGCATCAAACGTCACTTTGCTATGTTCTGGAGAGTCACAAACAGACAGACAGACAGACACACAGACACAACAAAATAGTGGTCACTGCTGGCACCGCGAACCAAAAGAGGGAAGGTGAGCAGTGATTCGTGATTTTGGTAGTTTTACCAGAAGGGGGTTGCTGGCGGACCTTGAGCGTCCTATGGAAATATGGGGGGGGGGACATATCGCAGACAGAGCAGGGGGGGTCGAGACCAGAGAGGAGACAGGAGAACAGAAAGACCACCGACCTGCCTGCGGTGAGAGAGTGAGAGGCCCAAAGACTTAGCCTCATCGCGGGAGATACCAATGACCCTAATTGCCTTGGTCTCCACAGCGTGAGGCTGAGAAAGGTGAGAGGCAGGAGCACCAGCTCAGAGGGGAGAGCAGTACTCCATCATGTTGTGGATGACAGCTTTATATGTGGTCATGAGCTCAGGTGGGCTGAGGAAGGAGTTTGCACGATGGAGGATGCCCAGTCGGCGACTAGCTTTGGAGGCCAGGTTGAAAATATGGCTTTCCCAGGAAAGATCATGGCAGATTGTGAGACCCAGGAGCTTGAATGAAAGCTACAAATGAATTGTATACTACCGAAAGGTTAGATCCGGATCTACACCAAAATCTAATCCCCTCATATGAAATGGGAGCATCTGCCGGGGTAGCGCCTCACTGCATCCACTTTCCGCCGGTACTCCAGGGGTCTCCGTCTGGCCATCCCCCAGGCAGATGGACAGCCCATCACCATCGCTTTGAGATGCTGATGAAACTGCTGCAACCAGGAGGCACATGATCGGCCCATTGGCTTCTTTCACTCATGAGACGCCCTCGCTGAGAGAATCTGGTGAGCAGGATCAGCGTCAGGAAAACGAGCCACATGTCCACATAGCTGCAGCTGATGCTGATGAACTATGCAGGTAACTAATCTCATTTCAGCCTCTCTCAGCAACTGCATGTTGGGCACAAAGTCCTATGAGCAACAGACAAGGATTCTCTGAAGAGACCTGGTACCAAAGGAATTAAGTTTCCATCTCAGATCCCTGGTCAGAGTCCAAGGCTAACATCCGTAGAGCAAGACTGGAAGCACCGAGGACCTGAAGACTCAAACTTTTGTCTCCTGCACAGGTAGCGACAGCACCACACACCATGATCCAGTGAATTAATGACTCCCCACACCCGACCCAGACATCTATTGACCTCTGGATCACAGCCAGTAGAGACATCAACATCACTGTAAAAGGTAAGTGAATCTCTCCGTGACCTCAACTTCCTCACCACAAACAGGCTCAGACAAGATAGCAGCATCCAAAATGTCAGTGAAAGCCTGGATCTTAGTTTTGACCCAGGAAACACCTAATCCCAGTGGCTCAGACTCCTCATTCAGCACTTTGAAGGCCCTCAAAAGGACATCCAGAGTCTCCACAAAGATGACTTCATCATCTGCAAAATTTAGGTCAGAGATCTTGACATTCCCAAACCATGCACTGCATCTTGATCTCTACGAAATCCAACCCAGTATCCAGCCCATACACGTGCTGAAAAGTGTGGGGGCCAGGACACACCCCTGACGAACTCCACTAACAACTGGAAATGAGTCGGAGATGCTATAATCACATCTCATAGCACTCTCAGTTCCAGAGTATCGTTCAGACATCAGATTGATCAGTTTTGGTGGCACCCCATGAAGACCAATAATCCTCCAGAGGGCTTCCCGATTGAATCAAACACTTTGCAGAGATCAACATCGGCTGCAAGCAGCCCATGCTGAAACTCTCATCTGTGTTCGGTGAGGACCCGAAGGGAAAGGATATGGTCAATCGTTGAACTCCTTTGTGTAAAGCCTGACTGCTCTGGGTGGTGGTGCTCAAGCAGATGGTGGTGAACCCTATCAAGAATTATCTGAGCTAAGACCTTGCCTGGCACTGAGAACAGCGTTAACCCTCGGCAGTTGTTGCCATCCTGGCGGTCACCCTTTCCTTTCCAGAGAGGGCCAACAAGGCCCTTCCTCCATTCAGTTGGGATGATTCCTATATTCCAGGCAGAGCATAGAACTGCATGCAATGACATGAGTACAGCATTTCCACCAGCCTTGAGAAGTTCAGCAAGGATGCCACAGATCCCAGGAGCTTTACCCCATTTAAACTGGTTCACCACAGCCTGTGTTTCCACAAGCGAAGGTGGATCACAGTTGATTGGAGGGTCAGCAATAGGGATAGTAACACCCATGACATCCAACTCAACAGCTGGTGGATCAACCCGGCCCTGCGGGCCTCTACTTCGGACTCCTCTGTCAAGAGCCCACTACCCTCCGCTCTAACTGCAGTACACTGAGGAACAGGCTTGGAGGAACGGAATGCGTGAATTCCCCTGTAAGCAGGATGCGAATCACCTGACCAGTGGTGATGCTCTACCCCCTCATAGATTCCTCGCACATAGGCCTCCTTGTCCACCCTCAGCGCACGTTTTATGCCTCAACTCTCTGAACAGCTCAGCTCCACCATCAAGCCTGGTCCTGCGACTCTGGTCAAAGGTATCCAGTTTCCATTTAGAGACAAAATTCTTCTTCACCCAATGGTGAATTCCAAGACATCCACCGACAACATCAAGAATGGTGATCTTGAAGACACTCCACAACTCTTCAGTGTTCCCCAAAGCACCCAGACCCCCCAAACCTCCACTCAGCTTGTTTGCAAACTCCTCAGCTCCCCTCTCATCCATGAGCTTGCCAACATCCAGACTAGGCTGGGATGGTACCATTCTCCCAGATTTAAGCTTCAACTTCAGAGTTGCTACCACAAGCCTGTGGTCGGTGTTGAGGAACTGAGCACTCTGGTAGATCCTGCAGTTCTGGATCATCCTCTAGCGACCATTAACGAGCACATGGTCAATCTCTTTTGCCACACCAACAGCGTTGGAATACGAAGTCTATAGTCACTGAAACCATGAACCAGCCACCCTAAGTCCATGACTTCTTGCAAAATCAAAGAACTTAGTGCTATTCTGGTTCACAGTTCCAGACAATGGGGACCAACACATGTATCATAACCATCCCTATCAGTTCCAGTAGATGCATTGAAATCCCCCAAGACTCAAGGAGTATCTTGCCTGGAGTACTGATCAACCACAGACTCAAGCATGGCTTAGAATGCATCCTTCACGTTGAGATCACTTGCCTCAGCTGGAGCATATACAGAGACCAGGGAAACGACACCCAAGGGGTGATGAATCCTTTGTCTCATAATACATTCATTGACCGGTGTTACCTCAATTATCATTGGAGTCAGCTTATTGGATACAGCCACAGCAACTCCTTGGGCATGGTAACCATCAGAGCGATGAGACCAACAGTAGGTGTAACCACCCGCCATGATCTCGCCACCATCTGGTCTCTGAACCTCAGAGAGTGCTACAATACTGATGTTGAAATGCTGGAGCTCAGATGATAACAGAGACAGGTGATCATCTTCTCTTAGGGATAAGATATTCCAGGCACCCAACTGAAGGGACTGCCTGAGGTTAAGCCAAGGAGATCACCTTCTGGTAGATGACACCTCAGCACCAACCTGACACACACAACCGCAATCTGACCTGGGAAAGTTACCCCGTGGTTTTCTTCCTATCATCAAAGAGTGGGTCCTGAAGGCTTTGCCCCAATCCCGTCATCTGTTGAGCTGTCCTGCAAGGGCAGCTGCACAGGTGGTACTCCCACGGAGTGGGTTTTCAATATTTTTTGCGTTTTTCTTGCGTTTTGTGGAGTGAAGGGTTTACAGTGGCCGCAGTGCAAATCTTCTCACCAACCTCATAAAAAACAGTAACAACTGCAGGAAGACGTCCGCAGACACAGTTCGGCCCTAGATATTGATGGCCGTTCGCTCACAAGGAGCTCCTCCACCCTTTGTCACATATGCAACCTATCCACTCATCCTTGTCACATACCCAACCTATCTACCAAGTTTCATTCAAATGCAGCCATAACTTTTTGAGATATCCTGCTCACAGACAGACAGACAACAGGGGTGAAACCATGCCTTCCATCCATGTTCGGTGGCAATGGTAATAATAATTTGTCGAAAATGAGAATTTCTGTATTTTATTCTGATGTTTTGCCTTTATGGAGTTGGAATAGTTAATGATATAATTATTGTGGACATGTAATTTAGAATAGACACAAGTATTATTGTTTTGTCATAGAATCATTAAATATTTGGGTTATTGGTTATGTCAGTGTGTACCGTCTGTTTTGCATCTTCTAAAGCTGGGTAACACCTAGTCGTCCAATGTGAACTCTGTTGATAATGATAGTAAAAATGAATACAAGGTCCAGCTAGCAGGTGATTAGCAATTAACCATGAGAGTCAGAAGTAATCGTCTCCTTATTGGACAATGGTACAGCTGGCTGAGTGACCAAGCAGGGAAATGCCCAGGAATGTGAAGGTGTGCCCCAAAAAGATTGGACTTTGGACAGCATGAGGAGACATGTGGATGGCTTCTGAAAGGTAACGGTGTCGCTGAAGTTCAAAACGTAATAGTTTATGAACCCGATGAAGCAGACATGTTCGACTCGAGACAGAGGAAGCAGAGAAAGCAAAGAGAGGTCGCAGTGTGGCATGAAGACAGTGAGATAAAGGAACTGGGCAGAGATGCTGGTGAGGTCTCTTCATTGGGATCGTTTTACTTTTCTGCTTGTGGAAATCCTCCCTTTTCTACAAGGTTACTCTGTGGGATCATGGAGCTCTGGAATCAATGTGGGCTGAATCAGCCACTCAGTATTGTTCCTGGAATGTCTGTCGGTCCATGCGATCTGTCTGGTCTTAGGTTTAAAGTTCATCCCTGATGGGGCTACTATCAAGGACCTGAGCTTCAATACCACTCTATCTGTGACAAATGTTCAAAATGCAAACGGTATACGTTGCACAGTGATGCTAAACTTAAAAGCACTGTTTCCCAGCACCATTGCACTGCACTGATCTTATAACATCCTCTCTTGGTACTAATTCATCCTTTGCATCTCAATCACCTTTGTTGTAAATTAGTGATGGCCTCCACTGCTCACTACACTGAAGAGTCATTTATCACGTGCTTGATGCAACATCTTAACATGCCCACATACCATCATGACTGCTGCCCTGGTTGCAGAACTCAGAGATTATGTTGCATTTTGTGAAATGTTATTTTTTTAGTGTGCATATATCTGCTTCGTTAAGCCGAGGTTTAAGGTAATCAGGGTAAATTGTGTTAATTGCAAACAAAGAGTTGAGTTTTATCACCAACATTATGGCATGAGTTCTGCTTTATTAGTATTTGGATGAACAGGGTGGTTTATCTCCTTCTCGGAATCGTGGCCATAACCTGCAGCTCCATGGCTCATGGGTATGGTTGCTGCCTTTATTGGCGTGGTCAGTTGAGTAAGGTTTGTTGGGTGTCATGACTCTCCACGAGCCACGTAACAACATATTATTGGTTGTTGTTGTTGTTGTTGTTGTTATTATTACCCTGCACACACGAAGTGTAAAGCAGGGTTAAGCAATTGGTTAACTTTGTCTGTCTATCCATCTGTCTGTCTACAGACATCAGTATATGATCGAAGCAGAACTTAATTTCAATTGAATGTTCGATTTTGAACAACATAGAATACGAATTGCAACATGAATCGGAACACGAACCTGCAGTTTAGTAGTACTTTGGCTCCAAACATGGCAAATTGTACGGAATCTCACCCCGAGCAACATGTGCACACAGGAACGAGTAAGGTAATTGTTTTAGTCTGTCCATCTGTCTGGCAGTCAAACAAAATTGAAAATAATTCCAAACAGGGAATTTACTGTTTTTAGAGACGTCATAAAGGACACAAACAACAGGCATGAAGAACTCATGTAATGTGTTAAGTAAGGTGGTGTAAAAGACGCTGCATCAACAGCAGTAAACTTCCAGAAAAAAATATTTGTTTGCTTTTTTCTACATCCTTTAAAACCTTTATTTTATTTTAGTTGAAGTATGTGCTTGAACACTACCTGTAGAACACAAATAACCTTCCTGTCACTTCCAAAAACCTCCAGTTTAGCAGTACTTGAACAAAATGTTATGCCATTGTACGCCAACTCGATCAATCAAATGTGCCGCACGCTCTCTCAGCGTTGGGGACTCTTGAGATTCAGACAAAATGGTGGCTCATAAGAAATATATGTTGTGCTCGGAAATGCAAAGCAAGAGTTTAAAAGACCCTTCCCTTGCCATTTTTCTCAAGATTGCATGGGGTAAAGTGTTCCATGAACTGTCTTGTTATTATTCATTTTTAAAAAACCTCAAAAGTAAACTTCATTATGGTTTATGAAGCTTCTTTTGAAAAAGTACTAGCTCTGCAGAAAGGAATTCCTTCCTTGTGAAACTCGTGTCCTCGTTCCCGTTCCATCTAAGTCAATTTGAAGACATACCTTCTGGCGAAGGTGCAGTGAGTGGCTGCTGCCATGCTGGGTCACACCTTCCGGTGATCATGGGTGATTTTAGCTCTCTGTGTTAGCTGTTTTTCCTGCTATTCTGGATCCATAGTGATGATGGGGACATGCACAGTTAAGTGACACCGACATTGGCAAAAATGTCAAATAAATGGTTTTGCACCCAGGTGCTTACCCTGAGCCAAGGATAATGAAAAGGCCTCAACTTCAATTCCTAAATCCTCTGCCTGTGCTGACTTACCTTCTCTGAGAATATCTTCTCTGAGCTTACCTTTTCACATATGAAGTGATATTATATGATATATAACTGATGTACAAGTCATATTAGATCCCATGTATATTTTAGAGAACCTGAAAGATGAAAAATATAAAGGTTTTATTATCTTGGAGAAAAGGTAATGGAAGTCTTTCTTCTCTCTCTAACCCTGATCTCCTCTTTATCCCGATGACTCCACTGTTTCTCATTGATGTTACTTGTTCGTAGCCTTGTCTGCCCGTTACACTACCCCACCCCACTCCCCAACCACCCGTTGTCAGTACGTCTTCCAGTTGCCCTTTGTTGTTCATTTCAGCAGAGCATTGACCTCTGTTTAAAAAGGTCATTCATTGTGCCTGGTTATTTCCCCCCCCCCCTTTCCATCAGTATTACACTCATTTGTCCTATATGTTTGGCTGCATTTGTCTTTAATATATTTGTCTGTGCAGTATTTTAATTACAATTGTGGCCTCACACATCATAATGCTGAAACGTAAGGTTTTTGGCACTATCAGAATCATTCGTCCCGACGCGATAACAATGCTTGCTACGAGTTCATCACAGGAAAGATGACAGCCTGTCAGTTTCCGACAAACAATTTCAGCTCCACCAGCACTCTCGACTACCACTCCATCATCCAGCTGTACCATGTCAAATGCAAAATTGGCCAACCATCTAAATGCCTGTGTTCTTCAAGTCCAATCATAATCATCTCATCTCTGTACATGTTCTCGTCTGTTCTCCACAACCTAGCATCATACATGTCAACTTATCAATCCAACTTTTAAGTGTAATCTCCAAATTTAGTTTTTGTCCCACAAGTTATATCGGGAAATTACTCATCTGTAGACAGAGGCGACACAAGCTTGCAAAAAGATTTGGGCCTGGGTCCCCTCAAACTTCAGATCCCCCCCACCCCAAATAAGACATTTAGCAATGGCATGTGTCGAAAAATAGGTTAATTGCCGGGTTGTTGCATTACATAAAGGATGTTATGCCTGGTGTTGGCTTAATGGTGAGGGTGGTAGGCTTGGGATCCAAGATTCCTGAGTTGAAATCCTGCTCACCTGTCGAATTAATACCAGGTGGGGTTGACTCTGCCTGTCATCCTTCTGAGATC
Source organism: Eptatretus atami (assembly GCA_035128595.1). Taxonomy (NCBI): domain Eukaryota; kingdom Metazoa; phylum Chordata; class Myxini; order Myxiniformes; family Myxinidae; genus Eptatretus; species Eptatretus atami. The sequence goes on along the minus strand of CM068966.1, from coordinate 74,036,936 downwards.
AGCAAAATGAGTGCCAGCTAGCGGGTATCCTGCGTCGGAGTAGCGACCTGTCCAGGATTGCACCCAATAGCCCAGGAGACTGCTTAGGCAGCACCAATGCTCTGCACAGAGTGTGGTCCCAATGGATGGAATAAAGGATGTTGCAGAGATGTTAAAATTAAAGGACTTTTTATCCCACTGCTTTAAAAAACCAAAAACGCATGAAGTCATTCAGCTCTGTTTGTCTGTTTATCTATCTGTCTGTCCATCATGCTATCTCCTCCGAAATGGTTGTTCAGCAATTCACCGAACTTGTTAGTTATGCTCATCACATGGTAAGAAGGTGTGAGAGCTGTATCATTTTGGCCCTCCCCCTTGAGGCCCTGGGGTGGGTTCGAAAGGTCAAATACCAAAATATGCAATTACGTGCACATTTTTAAACATTTTAAAAGAAACTTTCAATAATCGCTCAACATTGGGAGACGCATGAAATATGTCACAAATTTTTGGATTTGACCACCGCTTCATGCCCCAGGGGGTGGTGACTTAGTGTCACAAGGGTCAAAACAGAAGGTTTGTTAAAACTCAAAATTTGATATTGGGTCATTAGTGGTTGGACTTTTTGCTATCTTTCAATTTTACTTTTGGTGGGAAGTGTCGAGATTTGTGATGGTGCGCCATTGACTTCACTCTCGTTTGTATTTTCAATAAGAGGTATTAGTGGGGCAACTTAGCTAAATATAGCATAACAATTGTGCATTTTGTGAGGAAAGCACCAAATTTGGCACACTAGTAGCCTATCATATTATGAACAGATTTGGATATTGGGCCATCTCAAATTTTTGATGGCAGTGGAAAATGGCTGCCACAGCCATCAGCGGCTGAATTTGAGATGGCCCAATATCCAAATCTGTTCATAATATGATAGGCTACTAGTGTGCCAAATTTGGTGCTTTCCCCACAAAATGCACAATTGTTATGCTAAGTTGCCCCACTATATTGCAACCTTTGTCAATTCAATATATTGGAACACAATGTCATATATTTTACTTTTTACATAATTAATCCTTACCACACACGGTTTTGCAAAAGTTATATTTGTAAATAGTCTTTGTTTATTTCTTTTTGGGAAGTGTCAGTGTGTACCGTCTGTTGTGCATCTTCACAAAGCGATCAATGGTGGCATCCCCCGACACACGTCATTCTTGCCTGTAATTAGCGCTTGTTCACGTGCGTCTGACTGACTTCAAAGTCTGATTTCAAAGCCATAAGGTGGGCTATCGTAGCCAATGGGTTGAAATCGATTTGGGGTACAACACGACCATTCAGGGAACGTGTCCCATGGCCCAGTGTCCAGTGACGCCCCTGCCTGTAGATGAAATATACTTGGGATTATCATCACAAAAAGTCCATCACTGAGCTGCGTGCTTCATTATGAACACAAACAGTGTTGCCTTATCATCAAAACATACTGTATTTGCTTATTATTGGCTATCATAGGGCAACCTGTCTCGAACCCTAGTGATCGTTTCATATTGTCACGAAAAAAATTAATCGGTGAAACAAATTGCTAAACTGACAAAGTTCATGATGGTCCATGAAACGAAGCTAAACCAACAAAACGTTCAACTTTCTGACTCACCAATGGCCCGGGATCAAGCACATGTGCCAAGTTCACCATCACACAACTTTTCATTCCAAACTCCCTTTGAAAGAATCAAAATGGTGGTGAAAACCACTCACTTTATTTCACATGTGGCTTGAAACATTTTCATCGCTTCGCATCTTCGGAGATGCATTTTAAATTCATGATGCAGTGTGAAAGCAAGACAGTAGCCATTAAGCAAATGTGACGTCGCTCTTTTCCAGGTCGCCAATGGAACGTGTGTGACGTCAGAACTTTTTTCTAGTTAGCCACTATGATGCAAGTGTTGCATCAGCACTCTTTTCAGGTAGTCACTGATCAAGACTGTCATGTGAGCTTTTTCGGTCAGGTAGCTCCAAAAGGTAGTGTGAAGTCAGCACGTTTTTCCAGGTAGCCTTTTTAGCCACTGTAGCGAGCCTTACTTCAGTACTTTTCCCCACAGTTAGCCACGATTGTGTGTATGATGACAGCACCTGTTCTTTTTGTTCCACCTCGCCATTAAAGAGTGAGCATGACGTCAGAACCTTTTCCAGGTAGCCACTGGAGCGACATATAGATGTGAGGCTGAAGCACCTCTTTTGCATGGAAAAAAAACTGATGATACATCCTGAAGTGTAAATCCGTCAAAAAGTGCTTTCCACAACGTATTTGAAGACCATGCCGTTGGCCATTAAGAGTGTGGCAGATATTTTAGAGCGATTATTTTTGTTGAGATTAAATTGGCTTTAAAACCAAGAGTGCCGTGAACCTGGGTTGGAGGGGCATGATGGAGACATTCGTTTTATACAAGGATTTGATGATGGGCTTTCAAACAGCAGAACGGTTTGCTGGAAATGGTTGGTTGAAACGTTTTTACAAAGCCACGTTCAGTCAGGGATGTGAAGAAGTGGTATAAGTTCGGAGGGGAAAGGAAGCATTTATCTTGCTTGCTGGGAAATAAAACCGAATTCCATTGTGAGATCAGCCATTAAATATTTTAAAATGATGCAACACTTTTGGTACAGCAATTCCCTGAGCATGCAACTGCGACATCTGCTTTATGAACATCCATCATTAGGAAGAAACGAAATCATTGAAATCAGTTTTCCTGATTATAAATTTCACATTTAATGCTTCACTGAAACGTGTGTGTGTGTGTGTGTGTGTGTGTGTGTGTGTGTGTGTCATTCAGGGCCGGCCATACTGGTTTACTCCATTTAAGGACCACAGTCGGACTGTCAGGCGTAATCCCGTATCCCGGAAGGTCAACGGTCCAAACTGGCATACTGAGAGTGCCTTGGCATCCGTTCCGGTCCAACACTAGAAAAGGTTCAGCATGAGTCCTGCGGCTGGTGTGAGTGGTTTCAGGTTGCAAATTGGCCAGGGTGACAGCACGTGAAGGCCTACTTTTTGCAAAAGGCACCGTAGGATGGGAGACCATCATGGGAGACCGGGATATCAAACATCCCTCAGTTAATGCAAACAGATGGGAGACCGGGATTAACGTCTATTTGAGAGATGGTGCACGCATTGATGCAGCGCCCTGCTTGCAAAAACACCTGGGCGACCATATACAGACTGCTCGAGAATCAAACCCATGAAACAAGATAGCTCAAAGGCAAGTGTGCTACCTCCGAGAGATTCGCAATTCATAATTCTTGGGATGACACATGATCTCTCACGAGATTCCAGATCAATGTGAGATCTAACTAGTCCTAAAATTGCTTCCAACTGCACCTGTCACGAAAAACTGAATCGTATGAATCAAACGTATGAATTAGCAATGTGGGAAATGAAATGAACAAATTCAGAATCTGAAAAGAGCCCCTCTTTGAGGAGGGGTTCTGGTGGGGGACCTGGAAATTAACAGTGTGTTTCACGAATTGACAAAGAAATAGGAGATAACCTAACTAAATCATATGACCTTTGTAGTTTGACCTTGAAATGTAGTTCATTTTATCATTTGAGCTTGCATCAATTCCAGCACAGAGTGCAGGAGCACAAGACAGATTTTCCCATTTCGTTGATGTTTATCTAAGGAGAGAAACGCTTGTAAAGTGATAAGTGCAAGTCATATGTCACTCCTTGCAACGTCAGTCTTTTGGGGGATGAGGAGGGGAGGATGTGATGCGTACACCAGCAGGCGATATAGGTCTTCAGGCACCCCAACTCGTCATGGTAAAGCCTGTGACCTGGGCCATCAGAGAAGATCATGTCTGCTTGTTCAATCACTTTCCTTCCCACCTTGAATTTCAGGAGCCCAATAAGGCTTCATTGCATTTGCTCCTTTTCTTTGTGTAGGTAAACACTTCTTCTTATACTGCACCAGCATTGCCAGGCAACGTCGGGTCCCTATTCCCATCCCACCTCTTCCACTGCCTCCTTCCACCCAACCCCTTACAGGACGAATTCATCGTTATGGCTGAAATAATAATGCTATAAATGTTTATCCTCATCGCCATGTCATGAATCTGGGGTGTGTTCAGTTACCAAGTTTCATGTGGAGCGCTTGCCAAGTGGCTTAAGCACTCAAGCAAGCACTCCATTAAAAACAGTTGTTAAGAAACAGCGGGCTTGCCAAGTGCTAGCTATCTGCTTGGTAACTGAATTCACCACTGGACATCTCAACAGCATACAGTGCTTGAGTATTTTCGTTGTAATGAAAGCGTACCTTGTTCAGACCGACACATCCACCCACACAAACGAACTCAGCTTTATATATTGGATTCGGCAAGTGAGGCACCTCGCACAAAACTGCCATGTTTGCATGATATTTCCAACTCTTTTTAATCTCTTCTTCTTCTTTTTCTTCTTCTCATTGTAATCAGCATATAAACTTTCTATCCTCTATTATATCATTTTTCCATGAGTTAAAGGATGTTATATATTTAAAAAAAAGTTCCGATTATTAATGCATTCCTGCTACGGCAGGTTTCTGAATTTATCCTGGCCTTGTGGGATAGGATGTACATTTTCAGTGTGATCATAACCGTGAGACTCGGTCTTTTTTTTTTGTATACCTTGTCGAGGCTCATTTGAGTGCTAACACAAAACGCGCATAGCAAGGGGGCATGAGACAAGAGGGGCGGGAGAGGGAAGACAAAACAGTGGGGAACAGAGACATTCGAAGATTTGTGAGGGAGAGGGATGGGGTGGGGAACACGGGGTATACAAGATGGACATTACAGGGACTTTCAGGAAGGAAAACAGGGAATTTGAAGGAGGTGGGTTTGGGGTGGATTAACGGGGGTAGAAAAGATCGAGGATTTGGATGGGGGAAGATAAGAGGTGGTGGTGAACAACTGTTTTGAAGGCCATTAGGGCTAAGGTGCACCTATCATATTGGACAAGCTTTGTTTGACTGTGTACTTTGATTTTCGGGATAATGGGCATGTGCTTCGCTTTGTTATAATGTTTGGTATGTTTGGCCTTCATTTTCCAGAAAAGGGCATTGCTTCTCAATGGAAATAGCCAGTGGTTCCCAAACAGAAAACGTTTATGGTATGATCATTCTTTCTGGCCCTGTGGGTGAGGCGATATGTGTTTTTGTATGACAATGAGCCTTGGCCTTTAAAGTGCTTTTATATAATTGGGTCAGCAAAGAATGTAAAAGGGGCAAAAAGAAATTGTCACCACAGCAGCTGAAGGGGATTATTAAAAGAAGGTCTGAGAAGATGAGATTTCTTATTAGGCCAGTGAAGTCGTTGGTCTTGGTGGGGGATAGTTTGATCGCAGTGTGCTGACGAAGCCTCGTAGGCAGAAATGCATTAAAGTTTCAGAACACTCACCGCCCTCTTGCCTTCATACTGATGTGGCATATGGAACTCTCAAGGTCCAATCATTGTTGTTGTTGCAGACATCTGTTCTTAAACGGAAGCAGTGCATGGTGTGCTGTTCACTGATTGGGTAGCACATACAACGATTCAGAGCATTTAAATGTTCAATATACCATTCCCAACTGTCTTTGCAAATCAACTCTTTGGTTGGTGGTGTTGGCACAGGCACTGTGTTTTTGTGGCAGGGGACAGGTGTTTGTAAAAGGCATGTGGCAATAGCAATGTTGAGGACATAATTTAGTGTCTGCACAGCAGGTAAAAGTTGATTATTAAAATAAGGTCTGAGATGAGATGCCAGGTCAGACGAATGGGGTTGGTAGGGGAGGGGGGGGCTGGCATATGCTGCCCCTCAATCCCACCCCTCACGTCAAACAGCATTACTGCTGACTGTTCAAGATAAGACATCATGTCTGAACTCTGTCTTTACTTCCACATTGTGTGTACCCAACCTATCCCATTCTTTTCCCATCTTCTCCCAATGTACCGACCGTTTACTGCACACTGCGTCCTTCTCAAGGGTAGTGAAAGCTCTGTCTGACCTTAACTCTGATTTGGTGATGGGCCGAGATGGCATCAGTCCCATGTTGTCCAATCCATCAGTACCCATGATTTGGTGATGGGGGTGGGGGAAGAGAAAGAGAGAGAGAGAGAGAGAGAGAGAGGGCGGGGAGAGAGAGAGACACACACACACACACAGAGACAGCGAGAGAGTGAGAGTGAGAGGTGTGGGAGGAGAGTGCTGCACTTTATGAGGAGGGGGGAGTGAGGCGGGGACAGCGTGAGAGAAAAGGGTAGGGGAGAGGAGGAAGAAAAAAAGATAGGTGAGGGGTGGAGGTGGGGTGAGCAAAGAGAATGATATGTGACGCTTAATGACCGAACACGAAAAAACAAAAAGGTGTCAGAACAGCTCTACACACAACACAACACAATTTGCAAAGTAATCCGCTGGCACATCTGCAAAAACTTTGATATTGCAGTTCCAGAAAATTTGTGGGAAAATAAACCAACAGCAATCACTGAAAACATTGAAGGACCGCTCACATACGACCTTTTGATCCCATCGGGCGTGAACATCGAAAACAAAGCATTGCGACCAGATATCATACTTAGGTGCAAAAAAAAAGAGAGAGAAGAAGTTATTGCTAATTGAGGTGTTAATACCAGTGATTTTGGAATAATGATGTAGAAATCAAGAAAATGACCAAATACCAAGACCTCAAGCATGAAGTGAAAGGATCCTGGAAGCTGAAGAATGCCAAAGTTGTACCAGTGATGATGAAGAACCTCATGAGAATGATGAAGAAGAACCTCACAGATATATTAAAAACCATCCCGAGGAATATTACCACAAACAAACTACAGTTGGAAGCCGTCCTGTGCTCAGTTACGATCCTGAAGAGAGCCCCCGGCACAAAACTTTGAGAACAGAAAACTTCACAGCTTGGTCCACAGCTTGGTCCATAAATTGTGACCCCTAACCAAAATGAAGGTGAATACTTTTAGCCCACTCTTTGAGGACTCCATTCCATATACTGAAACCCACATATTGAGATAGCAATCACACACACACACACACACACACACACAACAACACACACACACACACACTCTTCCGTTATGGTAATAGAGCTTATATACATACACACGCATAAAATACATAAAAACGACAAACACGAAGATTAACCTTCAAAGGCAAGTTCTTTGAAAAAGGAATTCAAGTGGGAAATTAGCCAAATTCAATTCGAACATATATCAAATCACAGAACACAAAATGTCGATCTCTGCTCTCGCCTTCACAACTAGATCACGGCAAACACCTGGTTGGACGGACATTATTGTTTTTATATCTGTATCGATGTCGAAGTGTGGCGTGGATTATATGAGGAGATCGCACAAAAAGTTAAACAAAGCGATATCCTGTAAAAATAAAATTGTACATTTTCAGGGGATGAGACGACCACAGGGCCCAACACAGGAGGAAACGTACGTCTGTTTAATCGATGTTCCCTTGAAAGCATGGGTACTTTTACCGAAACGAACAACCAAGCAGCTTGGAGAATGCTCGCCAAGTGGCTTAAGCACTCAAGCAAGCACTCCAATGAAACGGTTGTGAAGAAACGGCTAGTTTGGCATGATGATTAGAAAACACATTAAACATACACCTCCCGGAGACACCCGAAATGTCAAGCCACGAACGATGACGTCTCCGGATGTTTATAAGCATTGCAATGTACCCAGCAATTCGTAGCTATTATGAACAGGCATTCGATAATACTAGTACGTGGCCGTACGTGCAAAAAAATAAAATTTAAAAAAACTTTCAAACCACGTGCCAGAAACAACAACCACACAGGCCGTTCCTTCGCTCTCCAGCCGTAGCCCATAACGTGCGTGCCGTACGTGCAAAAAAAAATAACTTTCAAACCACATGCACAGAAACAACAATCCTAGTGCTTTTATACAATTGGTTTTTATAAGCATAAAACACACAGGCCGTTCCTTCGCTCTTGCGTGCCCAATACGTGCGTGGCCGTACATGCGTGGCCGTATGTGCAAACCCCAACAAACAACAAAAAAAAAACTTTCAAACAACCACACAGGCCGTTCCTTCGCTCTCATAAACGACGACTGGATTGAGGCATTGTGTTGATCTATAAATGCGCATAAGAAATCAAGAAATTATTAGAATACAGTAAGTCATCACTATCCGGAAGTCCGTACGTGTAACCCGTAATGGGAATGCGGCTGAGGATCTCTTCCCCATCGGCCACGCTTACGCAGCAACGTGTCCTGTCATTGGTAACTAAATGGCACCTTTTCCCATCGCCACGCTACGCAGCAACGTGTCCTGTTATTAGGTTTGGTAAATAAATGGCCATAACTTGGGAACCACTTGTCTGATTAATATCAAACCTGAAAAGGCACATACTCAGGTCCCCAGCAATATACCTGGCAAGTTTCAATTAGATCGGACCGGTGGTTGTCGAGAAACAGCGGTCGCGGTCACCACACACACACACACACACACACACACTGCTGGAATTATAGATAGATATTAAGGTGGAAAGTGAAAACAATTTTATCGTTTCAGAAATCGTTGCGGCCTGTTCCAAGTCAAGGTAAGTCATACAAGTTCATTCATTATTCCCCCTCTTTTAAACCTGATAGTTCACCTGTGCACGCTGTCCTCTTTCCCGATAGTGGAAACACCTTCTCATATCTGCCCAGAACAACCACTCACGACATTTCTTGAAAGGGGTGGCTCAAAGCCATCTCTCACGTCCCCCATCAGACGATGTCTGATCTCTCCAACCCATCTTGATTGTACTCACTTCTCATCAGGAACACTTCCTCTCCCCATCACAGCCTGAACCCTCATTCCTCTCTTCCATGAGCCTTGACATCTGTATTGCCATAGAATACCTATATACTGTATATATATATATATATATATTATATATATATATATATTATGTTATTATGTCAGACAATGCTCAGCATCGTAAATGCTGAGATATCAATGTATTTTCTTCAAGAGAAAAAAAAATTCAAATGATTTCCTTCAAGAAATCTATAACGTGTATTGCCATTGTTTAACCACTCGTACAATCTTAACATACAGTCATTACAATATTTAAATCCACAGAAGTGGAAGTGGTTTTCTTGTTCCGAGACAAGAAATGCCCAACGTACGTGGGCCGTTCAAAATGTTCTCAGAACTAGATAACTTTTTTCGGTTGCAAATACTGTATAAGTACTGTGTATGTAATGAGCAGAAAACGTTTTTTTTTTTTTTACTCATCTTATATACACGGTACTGTTTGTTGAACATTATAAAAGAACATTCCTTGGACTATTGCTTTTAAACGAACATATAAATATATCTTCACTGAGTTGTGACATTGCTATAAAGTGTGGACATTAATGCAATTCAACGTTGACTCGGTAAATTGCTCAGTCGTTAATTAATTGATAGATTCAATCTTAAACAAAACCATCGAGACCATTTTCTTTTTTTTATATCAAGATTGAGCCTTGTTGAATACTGCGGTGACAGAGGGAGGGAGAGCAAAAGGAGAAAGGGGGAATAAAGAGAGGGGGGGAGGGAGAGAGGGGGGAAGGGAGAGAGGGGGAAGGGAGAAAGAGAGGGGAAGGGAGAGAGGAGGGAAGGGAAAGAGGGGGGAGAAAGGGAAGAGAGGGGGAAGGGAAAGAGGGGGGAAGGGAGAAAGGGGGGAGGATAGAGAGGGGAGAAGGGAGAGAGGGGGGAAGGGAGAGAGGAGGGAAGGGAGAGGGGGGAGAGAGAGAGGAGACAAACAGCAACCTGCATGTAAGAGGGTGGGGTTAGGTGGGGTTAATGTAGAGAAGATTGCGGCAGCAATAGGTGGGGTGTCTTATTTTGCAAACTCTTGCCTTAGTGCTGTCTACTTGTTCGACTTCCTGTGGGAGTGTGTAATGTAATTGGTCTGTGTGTCAGTGAGTGTAAGTGTGAATGACACTGTATGCAGATCTACTTTAATATTGATCATTTATTCTCAGATTATTGCATGGCTCAGCATCCTAAAATCCATACCCAACCACCTTCACCATTAAGCCACCACCAAGCTTGACAGCAATGATATAGCAGTGTACAGTTTGCATTTTAAATTTAATACTTTATTTCAGCTTTGACCGACATATTACATGGAAAGGATTGAAATGTCTTTGCTGGGATCTTGGTTTGTTTCACTGTCAAACTAGGTCTGTTAATGAAAATAAATAAAATATTAATGCCTATTCAATCAGAAAAATGAGAAAAGGACAGTGCAATGGAAACCCCTTTGTAAAAGTACTGCTTATATGGATTACATTTGCATATCTGATAACTTGGTTAGTCATCACTTGGTTTCAGAAATACACAACTTTTTGTGTGCTTGTGGCCCAGCCAAGTTCTAAATCCTGGCTCTATGACAGGGCCCTTGTACTAGCGATGTCGCCATGCCTCAATAATGATGGAAGCAGTGGCAAAATGCAAAATTGGATCCTGGTTTACAAACACAGGAACACATCCTCGTTGGGTGCAGGAAGGAGGAATCAAAAGGAGAGGGGCTACACCAAAGATTTGTCGGTGGAAGAGCAATTGCTGTGGAGGAAATGGGCAAGTGGAAGATTCTCAGAGGGAAGGAACACACTGGGAAGCGTGGGCATTGATTGGTGATGGACGGGGCAAGGGGGAAATTTTTTGAAGGAGGACAGCATATTGATTGTGCTCCCCCTACACAAACACACACACACACACACACACACCTTTTTGGTCAAAAATAATAATGTGTTTCTCACAAAGGATTATGAAGCAGTTTTTCTTGCAATTGCTTTAATATTTTTTATGAAGAGTTTGAATTCGAGATTAAATAATTGCTGAGTGAGTGGACTATTAATAAATTATATGGTTTAGGGGAACATTGTTTACCTAGCTGAATGCGCGATGGCCCGAACATAATTAATTACACTACAAGCACCCGCTTCCTATGGAAGCGGCCAGTGGGGGTCATGTTATTATCTTTGTCATTATTAATACCGTGCCCCAGCAGAGTATCCACCCTATGGCGATCTGGTTGCAAGCATGCAACATGTTCTTCTGACACATACCATTTGGGGCAGTGTATAGGCAACAGACCGCTGCCTCAAACGCTCCCCAAAATAATAATAACCCGGGTTATGTATATAAAGCAAATACATATGTACTGCTTATCTGCATATGTATTACATCGTGGTTATATAGCTTGGATAATTGCAATTGCCACAGGCTCCCCACACCCCCCCCTCCCCCCCCCCCCCCCCCCCCCTCCCCCCCGCCCCCCCCCCCTCCCCCCCCCCCCCCCCCCCCCTCCAAGGAAGAAAATGTCAAAATGAATAAAAAATCTATCAAGGAAGGCACGAAGCAACTTTAACACGGGAATGAAAATTCGTTTCTCGGCTTCCACTGGACGAATCAGCTTGCAAATTTCAGAAGTAAATCCTTTGTACGTCGAGGTAATATGTTCCAAATTTCAGGAACGTCCATTTCGGCATTCTTGGGTTTTTAATGAAAACCCTCGAAATTTACATTGGTGTCTGTTTGTCTGTCCGTCCGTCCATCCGCCCAAAATGTGTTGGTGCTCATATCTCAAAGGCTATGCATTGAAACGAACTGGAACTTGGAATATACATCGGACAATCGGTCTAGTTAATGGCTTTTGAAACAAATTCCGCCTAAGTGCCATCGTTTTTGCTTTTTTGCTCATATTCATCAATGGATGCATCATCCACATATAACTCAGAAACATCAGGCAATTCTGTTTGGTTTCCACCGGAGGGCAGCACTATCTATCATTTATGGATATGCATTTGTCGATCAATTTATTTGTGCATCAAATAAGTCGTCTTCAATTGTACGTACTCATTACCCTATGCTCGGGAAGCGAGAAGCATGGTGAAGCGATCGGGAGCGTACATAAGTATGTCGTACTGTTGTGGGCCGGGGGTCGGTGGTGATAAACGACCACTCGGTGGAGCAGTGGAATCGTCTCCCACCGAACACCCGGGATTTATAGGTCGTCACCCCGGATAACTCCGGAGTCGACGGGTCACCTAAGGACCGTGGACGCCAATACCTCGACCGCGTGGGGTAGGGCTAATTGCCGAATTTCAATATACCCAAGTACCCACGCAGTCTAGCTACCGGGGAAACCACACCCTCGGCCGACTTTGTCTGGACCGAGTCGCTGTTACCGACCCACATCGATGGTACAGTCGCTGTTACCGACTCGGATCCGGCGTAACCGAGCGGGAGTTACCAAAGCCACGCCGGTCCAAATGAACAACTTACGGCACGAACGGCCTTACTATTCCTCAAACCCACACCGTGCTGGGTCAATGGAAGAAAACACGGGCAACAAACTGGAACATTTAACAAGAGGGTTTATTAGCAGCGTCTCGCGTAGCGAACGCTGCTCATAGAGAGCTCGTCGTTGTTGTTGTTGTTCTTCTTCTTCTTCTTCTTCTTCTTCTTGTGAAGACAAAACCTTAATCTCGAGGACTCGGCTCTTGCTATATACAAGATTTCGGATCTCCTTAAATACTGAGCACATGTACACATCCTCACATAGACGGTGCCTTTTGAGAGCGTCTATCATGAACTTTTAAATATATTCGGACATTTGCTTTAAAGTTTCGAAAAGTTCACGTTACTATTTAAAGATTATTCCATTTATGTATTGTAATTCCCTAAATACATTATTTATTTCGTAAATACACGATATATCGTAAATACGTAAAGACATTTTGACGCGTTTCGCTATTGGCTTAATCAAGGCACGTGACGAAATATCGGAAGTTATTGTTGTTTTTTCAAAAAAAAATTAAAAAAAAATTTTTTTTTTAGCCGACAAAATCTTAAGGACGCTGCTCGTGGACACATTTGTCCTGGTATAAGGGAGGAAGACACAAGCAGACTTAATCACGAATAGAGAAATGGTAATTTACAAGCAAAGGAAAGTACTTACACAATTCTACTTAGACTGGGCCCACGGACACACGGACACACACCACACACACACAACACACACACACACACACACACACACACACACACACACACACACCACAACACACACACACACACTGGACCCCGTGGGTCTATCTCGGTCGCCGTGCCGGGATACCTGTCTGCTTCGTGCGGCCACACCGACTCCAAACCACTGGTGGGACTCGAACCCACGACCCGAAGTCCACGGCCCCGAACGAGACTGCTCAACCACGACCACCACTGTCTCAGACCGTCTGTAGTATGCTCGCAGTCACCACGATCTGCAGAACCCTCGTCGACCAAGCCAATCGCCTCAATGACTGCTCACCACTCTGCCGTCGCCACGATCACCCTGTCTCTTCAAAAACTGGTCCAGACCAAACCAATCTCCTCCTCTTTTGGTGGAGGGGCTTCTTCTCCTGGCCACTCGCCTCTTGATTGGACGAGGGTTCTCAGGTGACTCTGGCAGCCTCCCGATTGGCTGGGGCACGCGTGTAGTGCTGCCCTCCACTCATTGGCTGGAGGAAACGCTCTCCTCCCCTCCTCGGAGCGGAGCTTCGACCCGAGACGACGAAAGCTCCGCCCACGTCCCCAGCCAAAAACACGCGCGTGGCGTAATGGCGACCAGGTCGAATCAGGGACGGTGGCGATGTTGTTGTCGTTGTTGTAGTTGTAGTGGTTGTTGTAGTTGATGTAGATGTGGAGGATGTATAAAAAAACCTAACTAAAAAGTAACTCGTAGCGCACACACGAAATTCCCATCAGACAGAGGTGACGGATTCCAACTACAAACACATACTTATTGAAATAGCTAAGTTTCAGGACTGCTGTCTGTTTGTGTGCACAAGGTTTCCAAATCCGCAACAGTACGACGTACATCGTATGTGTCTGCATTTTGTTGAGATCGAAAACTGTTCAGCGGAGGAAATTGAAACGTCACCACATGTTACATGACCATGTGATATAGCGGTCACTCTTTTGAGGTCGACATAGGCCAATGATCAACAGAGGCCAATTTTTATCCGATTGACGAGAAGTTTGAATAGGATTTTCATATCAGGTCACTGAATTCAACTACCAACTATTTTGAAGGTCAACATCGGCCAAAATTTACAACATTGTTAATTAACATCCAATTGACTTAAAATTTGAACAGAATTTTCAAATAAGTCAATGAATTCCACCACCAACTATTTTTGAGGTCAACATCGGCCAAAAGGTCAACATAGGTTTAAATTTCTAAAATTGTCAATTTTCATCTGAGTGACGACATGAAATTTGAGCAGGATATGCATATCAAGTCACTAAATTCAACCACCAACCATATTTGAGGTCAACATAGACGAAAAGGTCAACATGGACCGAAATTCTAAAATTGTCAATTTTCATCGGATTGACTTGAAATTTGAAGAGGATTCTTGGAAAAAATGTCAGGGACACAGTAAAGACCCATTTAAATGGTATGTGCCATGTGGCAAATTATAGAAAAGAAGTGACCTGCATAACTTGTAGAAAATGCTCCTGCTGGTAGAGCATATTATGACAGGCCTTCCATCTCAATCGTTTTCACATTAATTTTACATACTCAGACATTATTTTCAGTCTATTATGTTGATTTAGGCTCGACTACAAAAGATTCGGAGAAATTCCGGTGTTTATTTGCTTTTTTCCATTTTGCAAGAACGTTAACAGCCTGGGTTGTTGTTTGCGACGTATCGCTGCTGTTCTCACCATTGCTCACTGAACTGGATTTTCATGCAAGTTGACAGTTGTTCCTACTCCTCTCTTGCTTCCTACAATTTTTTTTGTTTAATTATTTTCTTTTTTTTGGACTGTACAAAACACAAAATAAAGTACTCCCACTCCGCCCCCCCCCCTCCCAATAAAATAATTTTCCTAGAAAAGGCAGCACAAGCGGCCATACATTGCTCCGAATCTGAAACTTTCCAGAGACCACCAAAGAGCCTCCGGACCCCATTCCTTATTGGCTTTGCACTATGCGCTCGCATGTCCCGTACCCCCACATTTCAATGGCAATCGACGCTCTTGCTAGAAAGGAACAACTATATTATTGTACAGCTCAAGGTGATTTGGATGAAGATAAATCATCACCAAGCTGACCTCAAACTCATTGCTGTTTAAAATGAAAACGAATGCTTAGTCATCTGTCAAGATCGAAGACGAGTTGGTCTGTTCGTGTTCCCATTTGAACCATTGGCCACAGCTGCAGGGTACCCAGGTTGAAATCCCATATCCCATGTGTTGTGTTTATTATCTAGTAATATGCTTGTAATTTATGTAAAAGTACAGTGATGTCCACCAATGTCTGTGATTATATGCATGTACAAGCTGGTCAAATATTTTCAAAGATGTGAATTCTGGACAGTATTTTAAAAGAAACCAGTGCAAATTCCATTGAAAGTAATGTGAATTCCTTGACTCCTGCTTTCCTTTGTTCATACGACTGAACTTTCTCTCAAAAGATTATCTCACCAGCCATGGCACTTCAGCAAAGGACTTCTGTGACTCCATGGGACTGAACTTTCCAACCTGGATTTCTCCCAATGGCAAATCCTCCCTTCTGGATTTGGTGATGACAAACTTCCCCCCCAAATTTCTCCTGCTCCTTCTTTGCTCCAATTGGTTCATCTGATCATCTGTTTGTGAAAGTCAATATCTCTCTGGCAATTTTCAAAGTGCTGCCTCAGCACCGGCGAGTCTGGCATTTCACTCAGGAAGATTGGCAGGGACTGCAAGCAGCCATCTCTCTTCAGAACTGGTCTCACATATCCACTGCCTCTGATGTTAACTCAGCTTGGGAATTCTTCCACAGAAACCTGCTGTCTCTCATGCTCCGATTCATCCCATCTCGTCTTCAATTATCTTACCCTTCTTCCTACCGATGGTACAGTGAAATGTGTGGTGAGACAGATTCTCTGAAAGAACTTGCCTTCTCTTCCTGGAAAGCAAATCTGACCGAAGGCAATCGCTGATCATTCCAAAAAGTCCACAACAAGTGTGTGTCCACTCTCAGGAGAGCCAGAAAACATCTGTCCAACCACAAGATTGAAATTTCAAACTTGTCTCCCTCCTCTAAAACCTGGTGATGCCTTGTCAAGTCTGTCTCTGGTGGATGCTCCCCTTCCATCCCTTCCCTCTCTTTAAAGGCATCATAGCTGGCTCCACTCGTGAGAAGGCCAAATGCCTCAATTCTGTGTTTGCTTCAAAATCCTGTTGCCCAACCCCTCACTCTCTGTACTCACCCTCTTTCTGCTCTTTTCACCCCATCATTTGTCTGAAGTCATCTTCCATATGCTTTGAAATCCACCAACATCACTCCATTACAAAAAGGTGCAAAAACTGTTCTCCTTAACTACAGACATATTAGCATACTTCTAATCATCAGCAAGGTCACGGAATACATGATCGCAGTTGATATTAAATCATTCCTTTTCTCCAACGGCCTTATCTCAGATCACCAATTTGAATTCAGATCAGGTCACCCTACCTTGGACATGCTGCTTCTACTGACCCAACATTGTATGGAGGTCCTCAATGTCAGACATGAGATCAGGGCTGTCTCTCTGGAAATATCTCATGCTTTCGATCCTGCCTGACTCTCCAAACTCTCTGCATCTGGCAACTCCCCACATGGCCAACTCCACACATGGCTTACTGACTTCCTCAATGCTCATAACAAACATGTGGCTCTCAATGGAATTGTTTCATTTCCTCTCCCTGTCAAAGCTGGAGTGCCCCAAGGCAATGTTCTGGGCCCAGTCCTATTCCTGATCTACATCAATGATCTCTCACTTTGACCTCCCACATCCTTAAGAATGGCAGGCTACAGCCTCTTTTCTCTCTTCAGACCTTGAAAAAAAAATCACAAGATGGTCAAACACTTGGAATATGTCTTTCAATCCTGACAAATCAATCTCAATCTCTCAATCTCTCAATCTCTCAATCTCTCAATCTCTCAATCTCTCAATCTCTCAATCTCTCAATCTCTCTCTCTCACCTACTTTGTAAAGAATCCTCTTGAGCAAGTTCAGTCATTCAAACTACTGGGTCTCACTCTCAGCCATGATCTTTCTTGGGCAAAACACATTCCAAAGTTGGCCTTCAAAGCCAGCCACCAACTGGGCATCCTCCATCGTACAAGGTCCTTCCTTGGCACACCTGAACTCCTATCCACCTACAAGGCCTTCATCTGCAGCTTGATGGAGTACTACTCTCCCCTCTGGCCTGGCTCCCCTGCCTCACACCTTGCTCAGCTTGATGCCGTGGAAACGAAGGCCTTCAAGGTCATTAGAATCACCTGCACTGAAGCTGAATCGATGGGCCTATCACTTTCCCATCACAGACAGTTCAGTGGTCTCTTTGTCTTATACCACCTCCTTTCTGGTCTTGCACCCCCTTGGCATCTCAAGATTAGGATGGACCAGGTATCTGCCTGGGGGGTGGCCAGACAGAGGTCTCTGGAGTACCGGCAGAAAGTGGATGCAGTGACATGCTGCTCCAGCACATGCTCCCATACCTGACCCTCTGCTCTTTCCGTGCCCCCCCCCCACGTTTCTGCAGGGCACACATGGTCAACCATCAACCCTCTTCTGGTGAAACTACCTAAATCCAGAATCACTGCTCACCTCCACTTATTCGTTTCTCTTTTTTCTCACCTGTGGAACCAACTTCCATACTCTCTTCATTCTCATTTTTCCCTCCAAGTCTTCAAGACAGCTCTTCACCACCATCTCAGATCATCCCCCATCCAAAACCATTATCTTTTTTACCTTCGTTAACCCACCACCCCAACCCCAAGCCCACCTCCTTCCAAATTTCCGGTTGTTTTTTTCTTCCTGAGTATTTCCCTCTGTATCCATTTTGTCCACCCCATGCCACATTCCCTGCCCCCCCATTCCTTCCCACACACATTGTTTGTCCAAGTCTCCCTCTATTTTGTCTTTCAACTCCGCTGTTAGTGCCCCCCCCTCGCTCTACTGTTCCTTTTGTCCTGATCTGTTCAGTGTTCTCGCTCTTCCACGAGCCTCGTCTTTGTATACGAAAAAAGGATTGGGGGGAGGGGGAGGGGAAGGAACAAAATAAATTGAAAAAAAAACACAGCTTTGTTTACAAACACCACCGGGGAATGGGATAAAGGTTTGAAAAGCAAAGTGCGCCCCATTTCGGTGAGGATTCGCTGCATGAGGAGCTCGCAATCAGTGCTGTGAGAATACACGGGGAGGTGACATTCTGCTCCAAACATGGTGCCAGCTATGCACTGAACGCTTGACCCGTTCGCTTTGGTGTGTCGGCAACGAGCCATCTGACTTGTCAGCCTTTGGGGGTGTTGTTTTTTTTATTATTTCCCCCAAACCTGACCTTCCTGCAGATTGTGGCGAAGTTGCCCCGTGGGGAGGACACGAGAAGTAGGCAGATGGTTGTTTTGTCATGTCGCGTTCTGCCATGCACACCGTGAGAGAGAAGGCTTGGAAGCGGGCCCAGCCTGGCTTACATTCACATTAAATTGCTATTGTGCTTTCTTGAGGGTGATCCCTTGCAAAAATTGAAATTTGCTTTCATGTCATTTGCCTACAAAGCATTTGTTTGGACAAAGTCTGCACCTTGTGGAGGAGTATTTTTTAACTGAAAGACAAAGGACAAATTGAAACCTTAATAAAGTGAATATAATGCTCAAATAAATTTCCTGTTGCAGAAAGATAGTTTCTCATTTTACTATTTTACTGACTGGTAATGGCCCATCTCATTAGTACATCCAGAATATGGTGGACATTTATAATTCCTGTGACCCTTGCCGGAGTGGTTTATTCGTTGAATGAGGAATGATTTGTTGCATTGCCCTCATTAATTTGGGTTCGATTCCCATCGATATTCAAGGTGGAATTTTCCACAAGTTGCGACAGAGTGGTTATCTGTCCAGGGTTGGTTCTTAGCCACAGAAACATTCACGACTTCTCTTGAGCACTCAAATGCTTTGCCAAGAGTATGGGTCTTGACTTGACTACGACCCTCTCTCGAGATCATATATGCTTCATAGCTGTTGTTCCTTTCCTTTCTCATTGCCATATTTCAAGGATGATGCAATAGTGGTGTAACCAGACTCAGTGGTGTAATTGTTCGAGCATCTGCTCCGAGTCTGGGAGGTTGGCGGCCGAGTCATACCTAAGACTTTAAAAATGGAACGTGCTGTTTCATTGCTTGATGCACAGCATTTAAAAAGATAAGAGCATGGACAATCCCCATAGGTTGGCAACCAGGGGGAGGAGGAAATTCCTCCTTAGGAAATGCCCCACTGAGTGCGATTAGAAAGGCAGAGCCACTGTTGTAATGCTGCTGGTACCCAGAGTGCCCTGGAAAGTGACGGCACTTCCCCCCCCCCCCCCCCCCCCAAGTTTTGTGGCTTTGTTTGTCTTGTCCAACAGCCCTGTGTTGTGTCTCATTCATTTGAGTGTATGAGAAGTGTGTGCTTGGCAGCTCCACTATGAGACTTAGATCCTGTACAAAAATAATTTTAAAAAAAGTAGAGAGGAAGCCTTTGAGCTGGACATGTAGTGTAGATTCCTGACCCGACTATAAACTGATACCCTGGTAATGCTTCACAGAATGTGTTATCTATCAGGTGGAATGTTAAGCTGTATAGCTTGCCAACATTTGCTAGAGGGTTAAAGATCATACAATATCTTTCGCAAGAGTCTGCCGCTTTGCATGTTGATACCCTAGCAAAATTCCAAAAGCCCTTCCTACTTTCACGGGGCACTGCATTAGCAATATCGCTCTTCCTCCTCCACTAGGACCATCTCAGTGATGCAACCACTAGCATTATATTGTATAGAAATTAAAGATTGAAAAAAAACCTGAATTTCTCTTCTTTCCCCCTCCTTTCACACTACCTATATCTTATATCACCCTTCATTTCCATGTTTTTTTCAATATACACGCACATTTCAATACACACACATATCAAACAAAACAGAATATCGAGCAATGCAGAGCCTCACTGAATACTCACAATACAGATTGAGCAAGGAAAAAAAAGACATAAAATGTCATCGCCCCCATTGTTTTAGTAATATGTTGTATGGAGTTAAAGGGCTAACCCATATTTATTACAACTAGAATGGCTGCCAGTCCACCAGTCGGCCATCTTTGATCAGATCACAAAATAAAGTTAGGTGTAAGTGTATGCCATCGTGTGCTGTGCTTGTGCCACGTTTGAACAAAATCAGACCATGCATGTCTGAGAAATGGTTGGGGACATATTAAAGTTACAAAATAGCCGCCAGTTGGCCATCTTGGATCTGATCTCAATGAAAAATGGTATGCTTATGTAAGCTGTTCATTTCATCATCTGTGTGCCAAGTTTGAACAACAATGCTCATTGCATGCCGAAAAATGGTGGAGGACATGTTCGATACCAATTTTTTTTCGACAACTAAAATCGCCACCAGTCGGCCATCTTTGATGATGTAGTGAAACAAAATGATGTGTATATATATATATATATATATATATATATATATATATATATATATATCCATCATGTAGTGTCTTTGTGTCAAGCCAGAATAAAATCAGTCCATACATGTCCGAGATATGGTTGCATGCATGCATAGACACGAAAATCTCGACCAAACCCATAAGCCCCCGTTTCGGACAAAGTCCAACAGGGGCTAAAAAGGGGAAATAACGCATCTCTATCTGACCCCTTTTCCAATTCCAAACCATTCTGTCTCTCCATACTCTGTTCTTAATGTAGCTTCTTGTTTGAGTGTGCAGATTTATTACCAGACATATCAGGTGCTCAGACATCCCCATTTATCTCAGCATAATCCACATCAAGTCATGATCAACACAATTGAAAGCTTTGCTATAATCTATGAAACAGATACACCTTCCTTTGATATTCCCTTGCTTTTTCAATGATCCACCTCAGATTTGTAATTTGATCTCTCGTACCTCTTCCTCTTCTGAAGCTTGCTTGCTCAACAAGCATTTCTCACTTCATGAAGTCTTTGATTCTGTGTTGAATGATCTTCAGTGTAGGATTTTCTGGCCAATTTTCAAATTTTCTGCTCAATTTGATGAACATGCATTAAAATCCACGCAGTTTTACTAACCCGCTTATACTAAGCTTTCTTCTTCAATATCTGTGCATTCAATTTCATTTTGATACATTCATGATGATGTACCTGACATTCACAAATGCGTTTGGTTCATTCTATTTCGTTTTTTGCCATTCATGATGACATTCCTTTTAACTGGATATTGAATTTGCACGCCTTTTTTTGATGGGTGCAATCACATGAACATTGCACAACGCACATGTGATTATGTGTCTGCTTATTATTTTTGCCAAGTATGGTGGTCTATAGCGTTTGTCTGTTTGTCTATTTGTTTGTCACACGATTTTTGGCCACAGTTTTCAATCACTCGTTCTGAATTTTTTTGAGTGTGTAGTTGACCGGTCACGGACAACAAAGCTTAATTTTGGTGAAGATCCGAATCCGGATCCGGATCTGAGAATTTTTAAGTGATTCTTCACCATTGAGAGATCGGGCCAAAAACTATATATAGCACAATATCTCAAAAGGTTATGGATGGATTCATACGAAATTTGGTGGACAGGTTGGGAGTACCACTAGAAAGAGTTGCTTCAATTTTGGTGAAGATCAGAATCCAGATCTGGATTTGAGAATAATTTAATTTTTAACTGATTCTTCACCATTGACGGGGCTAAAAACGATATTGCACGTTATCTAAAAAAGTTGTGGACAGATTTGGATTAAACTTGGTGGACATGTTGGGTGTGTGACAACGGCGAATTGATTCGATTTTTGTGAAGATCCGAATCTGGATCCCAGAGTTTATCAAGTGATTCTTCACCACTGAGAGATGAGACCAAAAACTATGTATCGCATGATATCTCAAAAAGTTGTGGACGAGTTATGACAAAACTAGGTGGATGAGTTGGTTAGGTGACAAGAACAAGCCGATTCGAGTTTGGTGAAGGTCAGGATTCAGATCTGACCTATCAGTGGCATACAAAATGTAAACTATTCAGCCTGGCGGAGGTATGTTCTCGACCGAGTGCCATTCTGTTTCGCCAAGTGTCACTCTAAAAGTGATTTTTCATTTTCTTTTTCGTTTGTGGGCAATCACTTTCATCGTTTGAGTGTTCAAATTAAGAATATGATGGATAATTTTGGTAAGTTCTTATTTCTTTTTTCATCATGTTGTTTTCTTATTCTAATTCACTTCCTTTCCATTTTTCTTATTTGAATATTTCTTTTGTATGTTTACATCATTATTAACTTTTAATTTGTCTGAAATTATCCAGGCCCTAGTCTATGCAAGGACAAAAATACATTTCTCTGAAAAACAATACAACAAATCTGCATTTAGGCACCACCCCCATCCCATTTTTATGAAATAAATTTTTTTTTTGCAAATATGAAAGAAAAATTTTGTTGTCTGTTAGGGTTCATCATTATAAAAGGAAAAACATGTATTTCCCTGTGAACTTTTTTCTACAGTTCCTCTTCCACATTTTCTGTTCTCTTTGAGTTGCTTTCTTCAGCCTTCAATCTGCTGACATTATTGGCATCTTGCCATGTAGGTTTGGCTGATTGTACCATCCGATACACTTTTCATTAATTATTTGCCCCACGGTTTCCCAGGCCACCTCTTATAGGAGATCACTCCTCTACTGTTGAAGATTCATGCCTGCATCACGTACTGTTTGAGCTGCCATTGCCACCCTCTTCAGGTCTCTCTTCATGCCAGCCTTGAATGCAAAATGGGCCATTTCTGTTGGGTGAAGGAAGAGTGAGTAGGGTGGTAGCAACTTCAGATGGATCTGCTGATTGATACCTGGTGGAAGTTGGGCGTGCACATGCGGTCCCACATCAAGTCATGATCTCTAGTACCTCTTCCTCTTCTGCATTGTCAGAGATTAGAAAGACGGGTTCATCTGCAGGGAACATATTCTCACACTCATGGGCTTGTGTCTGCAAGAAACTCCTCAAATCTTTCTCTCGTAACGGTCTAAAAAGCTATGTGGTGATATACGAGCCCAATTTCCCCAGAAACAGCAAAGGTTACATTGCAGTTCCATCCGCATTGCCCATGTACAGTGCGTCTCATCAGGATGCCGTGAGGAACTCTCCCAAAGGAATGACACGTCCAAATGTTATCGCCTGTTTCATCAATGTGCACACAGTGAGCAACAACTCCATGCTTTCAGAACCACTGAGCATAGTCGATGCACATGTCCAGTATATGAGAGTTTCAGACATCAGACACATCCTCTGCCTGTTCAATTGTCATCAACATGCCATCGAGGGTTCGAGCAATGGTGCTGGGAGACACAGTTAGGTTGGCTGGCAGGGCATCTTGTAGGTCATCTTTCATCTTTTTAAGAGTCAACATCGGGTTGATATCCAGTATTCGCTGTAGCTCATCTCGCATCTCTTGATCAACTTTTGTGTTATCTTCCCCTCCTGTCGTTAACTTTTCATGACAACCAGTGCACAGAGATGTAGCCACAAGTGACCTTGCAGTGGATCGAATGATGCCGAGAGTATCAGCCAGTTCGGGATAGTCGGCGTTGTTTTCAAAAGCTTAAGTATCCTGTCCCTATATATGTTAGATACACCTGAAATGACCAAGAGCAGCCACCTTTATTTTCAAAATTGTTTTGAGAGAGAAGTGTACCTTTACCAAGAACGAGTCTAGAAATGAACTAACTTCGGAACAGCCATATCTGCTTTTGTAGACAAATAAGCATTTTTATTTGAAAACACCTATCAGAGAATCGAATGTAAAAAATTGCCAATGTATGCCCAATGATGAAATTGAATTATTGATCAACCTTTTTATACTGGTCATTGTGAAATGGAATGAATTTGCTGACTATTTAAATTGTAACATCACTATTCTGCAGCTGAATGAGGTTTGAAGTCTAATGAATGCTCAACGAATAAAATTGAATGAACATTTGTGCTAATTGAATGATGATATAAAGGTGCATTCATTTTCACGTTTAATTGAATGAGCCGGTTGTGTGGTTTAATTAAATTTGTTTCAAATTGGCCAGGAAAACCGATAAGATTTTGCTAGCATGTGAAATCAAGGCAATGGTTCGGTTAGTTGAACATTTTCTTGCATCCCCTTTCTTTGGCTTCCACCGTTTAGGCCACACAATTCTGCTCCACACCTATGTAACAGATAGTTGTTAAAATTTTGATTGCCTCCTCCCCAACTACCTTGAAGAGTTCTATCGGAATTTTGTCAGGACCTGGTGCTTTTCCATTTGCTAGCTCTTTCGAGGTTCCATGGACCTCACATTCTATTATATATATATATATATATATATATATATATATATATATATATATATATATATATATAGTTGCGGTTCTCGGAACCGCATGCAAACAAGAGATAGGTGTCCCAAGGCAGTTATTCCATTATTATACGTGTAGAGTATTCACGTATTTTCCTTTTGTTTAGCAGGACAACAAGGGAGTGCGTTGCGATTATCTCTCTCTCCCTATCGAGTGCAGCCTGTGGCTGCTGGTTGCATCATTGGTTGGGACATGGCTATGCCGCTGATGCAGTGTCCCCCTTACCAGTACACTGGTGCTCATTTTGCCGACCTCGGAAGGGTGACAGGCTGAGTCAACCTCCTGATGTATTTTAATTCAGCGCCAACGGGGCTTGAACTCAGGACCTGAGGATCCCAAGCCGTCACCCTAACCACTAAGCCAACACCAGGCTTAGCGATTATCTAATAGCTGGGGTTGCTAACTATTTTCTCCTTCATTTCATCCCCACTCTTCTTCCTGAGGTAAATCAGCCACGTGCACCTTCGCTGTAAGCTGGGGAGAATTGCCGATTGCATTAAAAAAAAAAGGCATGCGAACAAATACCTCTTAAGAGGCTGCACGAATGTGTTTTCACAGAGACATCACGGTACCTTGCCGCTTGCCTGTCTCATTTACCACAGCGTGTTGAGTGTCACAGCACGACGATCCACGGTACCCTCTGTCCCGCTTGCCCCTGTCTCATTTACCACAGGTGTTTGAGTGTTCACAGCACGACGATCCATGTACCCTCTGCCGTTGCCCTCGTCTCGTTACCACAGCATGTTGGAGTGTTCAAGCACGAGATCCACGGTACCCTCTGCCCGCTTGCCCCTCTCTCGTTTACCACAGCGTGTTTGAGTGTTCATAGCACGACGATCCACGCCGCACGAAACACGTACAGAGGCCAATAAGCGACTCCACGCCATGTTGGGCAGGATACGAGTGTGCGGTAGAAGGGCTTGTTCTTTATTTAACCTCAATACCCGACACATATTGGTGTTCGCCCACGCACACGCTGGCGGAGTCGTGTGAACGCGAGCGCCGACCACATGCGTAATGGCGGAACCCGTGCACTGTACGGAATGTGCTCGAAAGCAGACACGTACGCCGCTCGTGAAACGTGCATGGATTTATCCATGGCGATGTACTTTCGGTCCTCGCTGGCAGTGGTGGATTCTCCATGGATGGTGAACGTCTTCTCGTCTCTGCGGCCAGCGAGGCTGCGATCGAGCCAGGGAATGTACAGTGCGGGCCACGTTGGCGCGTGCGGAACGATCGCGTTGATTGGCGCTGGCCGACACCCGAGCGGGCGCGTGGGACCCTCGACCGCTCGCCCGGGGGTTTTTGCAGGATGATTCGCGTGCCAATTTTGGTGTGGGCGATTCATGTCATCTCGTGGGTTCGGAGCGCAATATTGCCGCTGTTTGGGGTGGCCTTGCCAGAAACTAAGTGAGGCGGTTTCCGGCCAAGCTGTCGGGCCACGTGAGGGGTTGGGGCAATCGAGCGCCCGATTCGGGTGATGACGTTTGGATTCGGCATGGCCCTCCCCCGAGCTGCGGGCCCTACAAAAGTCTGGGCAGTCACTCTGGCCGCGACGGTCTGTGTTTCCTGCTTCACGTCTCCGCTCCTCGTCTCTGCCCATGCCTCGTCGACACCGCCAGTGCCCGCCTCCTGCTCCTTGACTCCGCCTCCTCGTCTCCACACCACGTCTACCCCACTCGCCTACCTGATCCCGCCCACTGCCACCCTCGCCCTCTGGACTCCACCCCTTCTCCACTCAAGCTCCTCCTTCACGATCACAGTCTCCACATGTGCGCTTGGGCCAGAGCAACGCGCCACTGTTGGGTGCCCCACCCCCCCCCCGAAACGTATTGGTGGCACGTCGTGCTATCTGGCGCACAGGTACCGAGATCATAGCCTCAACCCCCCCCCCCCCCCTTGGTTGCAAAACTCCCTCTTCATCGGGTTCTGTGTCTGGTGTGCGAGCGTGTGTGTGTGTGTGTGTGTGTGTGTCTGGCACCTGTCTGCTTAAGTAAGACTGTAGAAGATTGTTATCATTGTTATTGTTTCCACGTTAAGTCTGCTCTGTGTCCCCTTTTGTAAGTTGCCTGTTTATTGTCTCCACATGCTTCTTTCTACTCTGCACAACACACCCCAATAAATCTTCACTGTGCCACATATTTTTCCTCGCTTGCTTGTAAATAAATTATTATTATGAGGAATGTTCCCTGCCGTTTTTGTCTTTTTTCCATTAATCCAGCATGGTCCGAATCCTAGCTTAGCCGGGACTTTATTCCCAACGATCCATTCCTTTTAGCCGGTACTTCCTTGGCAGTGTCGATCGGCTGCATCCGATCCGTAAAGTGATCCGGTCCGGTAGAGTGATCCGGTTCGGACAAGGCGTACCAAGGGCGTGTTTCCCCGGTAATTAAACCACGTGATTAATTAGGTAACCCGATTAACCCACAGACGGGAGGACCCAAGGTTACGCGGTTGAGTTATTGGTGTCCACGGTCGGTTAAGCGACCCGCCGCATCACGGAATTATCCGTTGCACAGCCTACAATTCCGGGGAGTCTGGTGGGAATCGACATAGCTTTCCCCACCTGGTGGTCTTTTCACCCGACCCCCAACTATATATATATATTATATATATATATATATATAATATATATATATATAATATATATATATATATATTACTAGCGATACCCATGCACATGCACGGGATAGCAGTACAACATAGCTGGTAGCAGACGACAGACTGTACACGGGGAATGACAAAAATACGCATTGTGCAAAATGCAAGTGGTACTAATGAACGCCAAGACTTCCCAAACATTGTCGGCATGTCCGCTAAGTGCCACAGCAGTTTCATAGGGATCGTGTGACGGCGAGCCGAGTTTTTAGTGTGCAAGCTTTGTATTATATAGAGATGTTATAGATATATATAATATGCTGTATATATACTAGGTGGCCCAGAAGTAATAGGGCAGTTGCCGGAACAATAGTCACTCCAATTTCATTATTAATTTTGAATTATAAATATTTTTGTTTGATGTTATTAATTGAAAATTATTTTGACTGCAGAATCCCCAAAAAGTGGAAGATTTGAACCATGCATCCATCAGGACAAAACTCTGTACAAAGCATAATTGGTGCTGCTGAAGCAGTCAGTCTCTTGGGCTATTGGGCACAATCCTGGATGGGTCACCACTCTGACAGAGGATACTTGAATGGCTCAATCATCCCAGCAACTGGTACTGATTTTGCCAACCTCAGAAGGATGACAGGCCGAATCAACCCCACCTGGTATTAATTCAATGGCCAAGCAGGATTTGAGCTCAGTAACCTTAGGATCCCAATCCCACCATCCTATCCATTAAGCTAACACCAGGCATGTTTGAATCATGGAGGATCTTTTTCTGCTTAAATGTGGATTATATATCCGACTGTGAAATTACTTCTGGGCCACCCAGTGTATTGTCGGGTCGAGGGGGTTGAATTAATTACCCCGACCCAATTGTCATGGATGGATGAGCGGTTAACACCAACCTGGTCGGATAGTTGAACGGTTCTACCTTGGAGGTGAACATGTGATGCTTGGAATTTGTCGCACGTGTGGGATGGAGGGCGGCAAAGGCGTGTACCAGACGGAAGCACAAGGGTTTATATTCGAACCCACGAGAATAGACAGACACAAGCAAATTTAATAAATAAGGGTTTAAGGAACAAAAATCAAATATTTATAATGGGAAAATAGCAATGTGTGATAATAAAAATGTGAGGTAAACTAAAGCTAAAGTCTCCACGCAGACTCAAATACAGACAAGGGGAAAGATAAATAAAAGAAAATCCCACCCTTTATCCTGGCACTTAGCTGTGTGTCCAGAGATTGTCTTGTAAGAGCTTGGTGATCGAACCGTGTCATTCTGCGTGGGAAAACGCACCCAAAATGGCGCCAAGTCACTCTCTGGGTGGGAAGCGTACGTGAGGTAATTAGTATGGCGGTATTTAATGCCAGGGCACAGAAACCGCCGTGCAGCTTCTTTTCATGAACGAACTTGCCACACCGTTCCTCTCTAAGCACCGGGTCCGCTCACAACCATGGCCCGCCTCCTTCCTCGAACATACAATGGGATAACGCTGAGTTATCCTGAGTGACGCAATCCTTTTCTTCTTTCTCCCTCATAAACGTACAACTTCACGACGCAACTGAACAGTGATGGCTAGTGTCTTGCTCCAGCACGTGGGCAAATTCACACAGCACGAACACGAAAATCGCGATGCTATTTCGTCGTGTCGAGAGGAGAGCGAACACGAGACCCTCTGTCTCAATTGTGCACCTCACAACAACTATCTGGTCTCTCCGATTATGCCCCCTCTCTCAGGTCACACCGACCAATCCTCAGCCTCCAGGCCTGGCCTGACGGTTGTTGCTGTTAAAGCATCGATCCTTTTTATAGCCAGCTTTGTAAATGGAAAAACATAGGAAAAGTTCATGGGGGCAATCACATACTGGGGAAAAACAGGCCTTGCATTAAAAAGATTGCATTGCACATACATAGCAATCACATACTTAAACCCACTGAATTAACACAGCACCACCCCCATGTGGTGACACGTAACAATCTTAAGCTGACAGTTTCCCCTACAATTTACATCGAGATGTCTCCTTCTTGTACACAGACCAAGCTACACTATACAATCCTACCTTGACCATGAAGTTCCTCCATATATATATATATATATATACTTTTTTATTATTTATATGTACCACTGGTCAAAAGTTTTAGAACAGCCCCATTTTTTACTGAAATTTAAACAGTTCAAGTCCAGTGAATAACCTGAAATGGTACAAAGCTAAGCGGTGAACTGCCAGAGGTTAAAAAAGAAGAAGTTTACGTTAACAAAAACTGAAAAATAATGTAAATTTCAGAGTTGCTAACAAAAGGCCCTTTTCAGGGAACAAGTAATGGGTTAGCAACTGCAGCTGTTCTGCAGCAATGGAAGTAAATTAAGCCTTGAAAGTTGATGCAAACAATTCTGACAGGTGTCCCAACTTTTGTTGATTAGTTACAAACCCTCTGTCTGTATAACAGCAGTGTTGGAACAGACTGTGTTGCTACAGCCTCTGAAGCATTATTTGGACAATATTGCACTGCACGAAGTAGTATATTGCTATCATAATGGTGAGAAAAAGACAATTAACAAAGGAAGACAGACAGACCATTATAACCCTTGAAAGTGTAGTTCTTTCCTACAGAGAAATTGCAAAGAAGCCAAGGTGTCAGTGAGTACAGTTTCCTACACCATCAAAAGGCAATTGGAAACGAAGAGGTCTGGCAGACCCAAAGCCACAACACAATCAGAAGACAAGTTTCTGAGAGTCAAACAGCTTGCGTGATAGGTGGCTCACAGGACAGCAGCTTCAAGCACAGCTTAACACTGGTCGAAGTATGGAAGTCTCAGTTTCAACTGCGAAGAGAAGACTTCGAGCTACAGGTTTGACAGGTCGAGTGGCAGTAACAAAGCCATTGCTAAGATGGCAAAATAAGAAAAAGAAGCTT
>CM068966.1:73977450-74005801 GCA_035128595.1 Eptatretus atami | reverse complement strand
ATGGAAGGAAAGGACAAGCACGGACAGGTTGGAACGTCAAGGAATTTATTAATAAGGAAAAATAAATAAACTGAAGAACTCTATATTTCTTTGTGGTGAAAATAGGTGAATTCAATCAATCAAAATAATTTCAAACAAATAAAGAATTAAACAGACATTGAGAGAAAAATAGACAAAGAGCAGATGCTTATCGCTATGCCTTACTTAACGATTAAACACGAGACAAGGGTACGCAGCAGATCATTCAGGGGGGAAAGAAATCCGGTCTCGGCTCACCAAGGTAGAAGTCGTCGTGTGTGAAGTAAAATGTCCCGAAGTGTGTGAGCGTGCCTTGATCCGTTGCCAGCGTCCTGCACCCACTTGCAAACAGGCTCGAACACCAATCGACGTCACGTCGTTACCCCCAGGAACCAGGGACGTCAAGAATCAGGTACGAGCAAAACCAGCAGGAAGGTCCAACCGTCACCCACCGTCAAGAGCCACCAGTATCCGCAACCAATGGACAGCTGTAACGAGCTGTACGGCACTGTGATGTGCTGTAAGAATCCGTAAGGCACCGAGGCGCTGTGAGGCCCTGAAGAAGCTGAAGGCGCTGTGAGGAGCTGTGAGGCCTGCTAAGAAGCCATAAGCACTGTGGAGGCCTGAGAGAAGGCTGAAAGGCGCGTGAGGCACTGTGAGAGACGCTGTGAGGTCACTGTAAGAAGCCAAAGGCACTGTTGAAGGCCGAGAGAGCTGTAAGGCATCTGTGATGAGCTGTAAGCAAGCGAAATGCCGACCCGTTGAGACAGGCTCCCTTAATGAGCAGCTAGCTGTCTCAAGGGTCGACTGATGTGCTATGGCACTGTGATTGCTAGGTCTTTAGGCTCATCAACTTAAGAAGCCATAATGCCTGGAGATCCTGCATAGCACCCTGAGAGAAGCTGTACAGGCGCGCTGTAGAGTGCTATGGAGCACTGTGAGAGCCTGCTAAGCAAGCCATTAATGCAGGCCGTCAAAACCAACAAATCTATCTATCTTATATATCACTAAGTGAAGGCTCTAGTCTTGTAAAGGTAACTAAAGTATGGATATGTAACTATCTACCGAGTGCATAACCGCCCAACATGTCTACTTCGCGACTCGGAGGATGACAGGCTGAGTCAACTCTGTTGTGTATTACTCATATGCGGCACGGGCTTGAACTCAGGCCTTTTGGCCCAGCCGCACCTAACATACGCCACACCAGGCTTCCAGACATGCTATATATATATAATATATATAGTAAATATATAGTATATATATATAATATTAATATGAAGGACGCAATTTTGTCTCTCCTAGCGGTCACGTAGTTTTTCTCGGACTTACGTGGCTTGATAAAAGAATCGTACTGTAAGGGTGCATCGCACATATGCTCACACTCAGGTGGGACTTCTTCAAAGGAGTAGTGTACATCCATCATAATTCGGTAACAAGGACGTTTTATGGCCTATTAGTAGGCATGGATGACTCGGATGGGTCGCTCTTAAAAGAGCCGCCCACTGTTGTCATATTGGGCTCATAACGGGATATCGTCTAGTACGGGTTTCGGCTGGTATATTATTTCTGTTAACGTCTGCGCGTTATTTGACGTTCTTCCGAAACTGCCAGACGGATTTGGCACTTCGCATGCGGTTCTCTATGGCTAATGTACAGCATTGGGCTATGTGAATCACGCCAATGACAGGGTTTTGAATTTTGGCATTTTAATTTTTACATCGTTTTCGGCGACGTTGTGACGTCACCTTGAGAGCAAAGACGTCCTACGATCACTCGTCTCGTGACTCATTAGTCGTGCGTCAACAGATCCTTCACCGACTGAGAAGTAATGCACTCCTAGAACAACGGCTCGCAATGTAAAACCTTCTGCATCGTGACTACTACTCAACGCATTTGCACGAAAAATTACAAGAAGTGAAACATTGATAAAGAAATTCATAAATCTTGTACATGGTTATTATTGATCCTAAAGCCGGTCACACTTGAGTTTAGCCAGCATGGCAACGTATTAAATGTAGTAAAACGCTGCTTACGTGTAACTTTTGATGTTTTTTTAAAATTCGGGACGTATTCAATACGCTTGGTCTTATGCTATAACGGGTATTAGTAAACGGACCAGACGTTTCGTTGTGTTATCTGATAACTTATACCACGAATTGCTAACCTGTTTTCGGCCTTCAACAACCTTGCCCAACGATAGTCTTAACTCATGCATAGCACGCTGCACGACACGCCGACGTGACTTGGCGTAGTATGGAAAGGCTGCCGCACAACGATTCAAACATCGACGCCCAGAAATGGAATGTCACATCCAGCACTACCTCTTCATCTCCATGCGTTGCGCTTGTGCCGCGAAAAACAAAATGTGCGGTACCCCCTAAACGCTGGGGCACGCCGGGTATCCGCGTAAGTAATGTCGTGTAAATAAAAGTCGATTATACTATTTTTGTTGTGATATATGTGTATAATGGTCGCTAAATCGCTTCATAGTCCTAATGTTGAATTTTAGCAAGGAATTAACGTACACGTTGACACCGTTCCGTATTGATTGGGAATAAGTTGTAGCACATATGCGATCGTTACACACATTCACACACGTTACAGTAAGCTATAAGTTCGCAACACGCAAGGTAATGGTTCGCGTCAAGTGTTCCGACTCCCGGTTTTTTTTTTCTTCGGTGTGACGGTGTCAGTGTACAGTGCGGTTATGATTTAATCGTTGAGGCGCAGTCTATAATCATATTATATTACAACCGCACATATAATCGAATGTCACATCACCTCATACGAAGGAAAAGAATAATAAATTAAAAAAATAAAACCAAGTGGTCTGGAACACTGACGCTAACCTTACCTTGACGTGTTCATATGGAGCCTTTCAATACGTGTTGTCGTGGTTGTCCAACGATCGCTACCGTTAGGTACACACGTAACTCATAGCTTAGAAATAAGTGTGGGTACGCTTAAACTTTACCCTCGACGTGTTTCACTTATTGATCAACTTACAAGTAACGGTGTTTCAAACGATCGCTGTGACGTGCTACAACTTATGTGCGAGCGTATATGAACGTGTGATCATACGCTGGCATAATCGTAAATTTCAGCATAAGCTTTACAGGACACCGAAAATCAACGTTAAGCCAGGCGGTGCACACTAGGCAGTGTTGGTTCAGGCTGCTCTCATGTAGTCGAAAACTTACCCATACGTATCGATGGGTTCAGTGTACTCGAGCGTTTCAGACATTTACAATCCGGCTACGTTGGCTAAACGTAGGTGTACTGCGGCTTAACGAATCTCTATTTGACAAATCGCGGAGCGTGGTTTGGCTCGATATATATAATATATAATATATATATATATATATATATATATATATATATATATTATTTATAATATATATATATATATATGTTTATTAAGCACACGCGCGTTTCCCTGAACTTTATTCTGAGGTAAAATATGGCTGTGGATCATTTCTCACCACCATCTGTCAGCGGGTCTAACCCACCTCTTTCACCGACGTTGACGTCCACCTTTTCCATCGACTTTTGACGCCCCATTTGGACCGATCTGCGGGGGGCTCTTGTTCGTGTCGGGCGAAACGAGAAAGATGATCCCGACGTTACGTTGCACGTGCAACGACCCGCCAATAAGCAAGATGGTTTGGCTACGTCGCTGAAGCTCCCCCGATTGGTCGCCTATAAAAAGGATAAGTACTTTTCCTGAAGAGATTTGTGATAGCTTGGTGCACCGTGTTCTCCCCGTCTTTTTCGGTTTGAGCTGGCGACGGCCTACAAATGACAATACAGCTCCTCACAGCGCCTTACAGCTTCTCTCAGGGCGCCTCAGTGCGTTACGGCTTCTTACAGCTCATTCACAGTGCCTCATAGCACCTCACAGCGCCTTACACGACTTCTCTCAGGGCCTCACAGTCCTTATGGCTTCTCTACAGTACTCTCACAGTTCCTCATAGCACCTCACAGCTCTCTTTAAAGCTTCTCTCAGGCCTCACAGTGCCTTATGGCTTCTTACAAGTCATCACAGTTCCTCATAGCACCTCACAGCCGCCTTACAGCTTTCTCTCAGGGCCTCACAGTGCATTATGGCTCTTACCAAGTCTTCATCACAGTCCTCATAGCACATCACAGCGCCTTACAGCTTCTTCAGGGCCTTCACAAGTGCATTTATGGCTTTTACAGTATCACAAGTGCCTCATTAGCAGCTCACAGCGCCTTACGCTCTCGAGGCGCCTCCCAGTGTCATTTACTGGCTTTCTTCTTGTACTGCTGTGCTCTTTTTTTTCTTTCCTCCTCTCTCCTTTGCTTTCTCTTCTTTCTTCTCTCGCTTCTTATTTCGCTCTTCTTCCTTCTTTCCTGCCTTTCTTTTCGTTCTCCTTCCTTTTCAGTTCTTTATTTCCTTTTCTCTACTGCTCTTTGCTCTTCCTTTGCTCCTCCTTTTTTTTCTTCTACCACTTCTTTGCGTTGTTTGTCTTTTTCTTTCTTGCCCTCTTTTCCGGCTTCTTTTCTCTCTTTCTCTTTCTTTTTATCTTCCTTTCTTCCTCTCTGCTCTTCTCTTCCTTTTGGCTCTCTTCTCTCCTCTTTCTTTTCCTCGTCTCCGTTCGCTTCTTTCTCTCATCTTCCCTTCCCTTCTTCCTGCTCTTCTTTCTTTTCTTCTTCCTTTCTTATGTTTTTTTTTATTTGTTTCATTTTTTTTCTTTTTCTTTCCCCTTTTTTACCTCTTTTTTTTTTTTCTTTTTCCTTTTTTTTTTTTTTTGTTTATTTTATCTTTTTTCTTTTCTCCTGCTTTTTCTCATTTTATCTTTCTTTTTTCTGTTTATCTCTCTTTTTATTGGTTTGCCCTCTTTTCTTTGTTTTTATTCATTTTTCTTTTTTTCTTTTTTTTCTTTCTTCCTTTACATCTCTTTTCCTCTTTTTTTTTTTTCTCTTTTTTTGCATCTTCTTATTTTTCATTCATTCTTTTTTTTTTTTTTTCTTGTCCTCTCTTTTTCTTTTATCTTTTCTGTTCTCCTCCTTTTCTTTTCGTTTACTTTTTTTTTTCTTTTCTTTATTTTCTTCACTCTTTTTTTTTCTTCTTTCTTTTTCCATCTTTCTTTTTTCTTTTCTTTCTTTTCCATTATTTCTTTCCTTTCTTATTCTCTTTTTTCCTTTTCTTTCTCTCTTTTTTTTTTTACTTTCTTCTTCATATTTCTATTCTCTTTTTTCCGTACCTTTCTCTTCTTTTTTCGCTGTTCTTTCCGTTTCCCTTCTCGCCTTTGGGTTTTGTTTATTCCTTTCTCTCCTCCGTTCTTTTTTCTTCCTTTTTTTATTTCATATTTATTTTTTTCCATTTTTATTTTATTCTCCATTTTTTTTGCTTTTTCAATTAACTTGTCTTCTTTTTTTTGTCTTTTTTTCTCACTTTGGTCATTTTTTTTCTCCTTCTTTCCTTTGGTTTACTCTTTCTCTCCGTTTAAGTCACAGTTCTACTCCCGTCTTTCATATGTCCTGTTTTTTGGGTGTTTTTTATCCGGTGCTTTTTTTTTTTCCCTTGTTCTCCTCTTCGCCTTTCTTCCTTCCTTTCTTTTTATTCTTTCTCTAAATATATTATCTCTCTTTTTTTTTCTCTTTTTTTTGGTCTTTTTTTTTTTTTTATTTTTTACCTTCTTTTTATTTTTTCTTTTTCTTTCTCTCTTTTTTTTTCTTTTCTTTCTTCGGTTGGGGTTTTCGTTTTTTTTTTTCTTTTTTTTCCTTTCATTCTCCTTCTCGTTTTCTGTCTCCTTTTTCCACCTTTCTTCGCCTCTTCCATTCTTTTGCGTACCACTTGTTTTTTTTCCTTTTCTTCTATTTTTCTTCTTTTTTTTTTCTTTTTTTTTCTTCTTCCTCTTTCTTTCGTTTCCCTTTTCTTTTTCTCTTTTTTGTTTTTTTTTTTTTAGCTTCTTTTTCTTGGGGTTTCTTTTTTTCTTTTTCTTTGCTGCTTCTTTTCTTTCTTCCTCTGGTTTTCGCCTTTTTTTTTCCTGCTTTTTTTTCCTTCTCATTCTTTTTTTTCTTCTCGGTTCGGTGGTTTTCTCTTCTCTCTCTCCTTTTGTGCACTTCCTTCACCGCATCTGGTGTGTTAACCTGGTGTGTGTGTTCTCTTCTCTTGTCCTTCTTTTTTCTGTGTTTCTGCTTGTTGGTTTTTTTTCTTTTCATACTTTTCTTCTTTTTTTTTTTCTTTCTTTCTTTTTTTTTTTTTTTTTTCCCTCTTAGTGGTTTCTCCTCTTTCTGTCCTTGCGCTCTTTCTCTTGTCTTTCCCCTTTCGTCTTTTTTTTCTTTTCTCCCTGTCCTGTTCCTTTTTTTGCTTCTCTGTGTTTGTCTCCTGATTTTAATTTTTACAGTCTATTCACAGTGCCTCATAGCACCTAGCAGCAGCCTTACATGAGCTTACTCTCAGGTCCTCACAGTATGCATCTATGCTCTTACAGCTCATCACAGTAGCCTCAGTTAGCACCTCATGCGCCCTTACAGCTTCTCCTCAGTGGCCACGGGCATTATGGCTTCATATACAGTCATCAAGTGCCTCATATGCACTCAGCCGGCCTTACAGCTTCTCTCAGTGGCTCACACGCTTATCGCTTTTAGCATCTATCCGTTGCCTTACCAGTTTCGTTCAGGCTAACAAGGCTTATGCTTCCTCTGCCGCACCATGAATCCAACTTTTCTATTATCTGTTGACACCAGGAATGGTATTAGACTAACCCTGGATTGGGGCGGCCCCCACACCAATTAATTCCGATACAAGTTATACAGCATAAAGTACTTCATAGTCTCCACGAAAGGTACAAACGTGCATATTCTGTTGCAATTAAATAGTACAGTATTCGAGCTAATATTCGTCTAAAATTACATGGTAAAGACACAGATAATTGATCTGTAATACACACGTAGATTCAGGCACGGTCACTGGGAGCCCTGAGAGAAAGCTTAAGGCGCTGAGGTGCTATGAGGCACTGTGATGAGCTGTAAGAAGCCATAATGCACTGTGAGGCCCTGAAGAGCTGTAAAGGCGTGTGAGGTGCTATGAGCACTGTGATGAGCTGTAAAGAAGCCATAATGCACTGTGAGGCCCTGAGAGAAGCTGTAAGGCGCTGTGAGGTGCTAATGAGCACTGTGATGAGCTGTAAGAAAGCCATAATGCACTGTAGCCCTGAGAAAGCTGTAAGGCGCTGTGAGGTGCTATGAGAACTGTGATAGCTGTAAGAAGCCATAAGGCACTGTGAGGCCCTGAGAGAAGCTGTAAGGAGCTGTGAGGTGCTATGAGAACTGTGATGAGCTGATAAAGCCATAAGGCACTGTGAGGCCGAGAGAAGCTGTAAGCGCCTGTGAGGTGCTATGAGGCACTGTGATGAGCTGTAAGAAGCCGTAACGCACTGAGGCGCCCTGAGAGAAGCTGTAAGGCGCTGTGAGGAGCTGTCACAGCTGTCAGGTTGTAAGGCCGTCGCCAGCTCACCAACGAACTGACTGGAGCTGAAAATACCGGTCACCCAGCTATCACAAATTCTCTCAGGAAAAACGGTCTTCCTATCCTTTTATAGGCGACCAATCTGGGCGGAGCTTCAAGCGGACGTCAGCCAAATCCACCTTGCTTATTGGCGCATCGTTGCACGTACCAACCGTCAACCTCGCGATCATTCTTTCCTCGGTTCGCCCGACACGAACAAGAGCCAGCCACACTCTCGAGCTGCCAAATGGGGCGTCAAACGTCGATGGAAAAGAGTGGACGTCAACGTCGGTGAAAGAGTGGGTGTCGAACGTCAATGACAGATCGGTGGGTGAGGTAAATGATCCACAGCCATATTTGACCGTCAGAATAACTGTTCAGGAAAAGCGCGCGGTGTGCTTAATCAAAAACTATAATATATATATAATTATATATATAAATATATATATATATATATATATTATATATATATATAATATAATATATATATATATAATATACGAGCCAAACCCACGCTCCGCGCGGTTTCCAAAGTGAGGGTTCGTTAAGGCCCAGTCACACCTTGACGTTTTAGCCAACGTATGCCGATTTTTGTAAAAATTGTCTAAAACGCTGGTACACGTCGAATACGTTATGGTAAGTTTTGATAACATTGAGAGCACGCTGAAAACACTGCCATACGTCGTTGCACGCTGGCTTTAAACGTTGTACTTTCGTTGTCCTCAAAGCTTCCATGCTTGAAATTTTACGACTTATGCCAGCGTATGACTCACACGTTCGCATAACGCTCGCCATAAGTTGTAGGCACGTCACGCGATCGTTGAACACAGCTTACTTGTAAGTTACTCATAAGTCGAACACACGTCGAGGTAATGTTTAGCGTACCCGAAACTTATTTCTAAGCTATGAGTTACGTGTGTACTAACGTTACGCGATCGTTGACACACATCGACACACGTTACTTGAAAGGTGCTCATAAGTCGAAACACGCAAGGTAATGGTTAGCGTCAGTGTTCCAGACTCCCTGGTTTTATTTTTTTTAATTTTTTTTCTTCCTTCCTTCGGTATGATGGTGATGTTGACACTTCGATTTCTAGTGCGGTTGTAATATAATATAATTAATAGACTGCCGCTCACGATTTAAATCATAACCGCACTGTACACTGAACACCGTCACACCGAGAAAAAAAAAAAACCGGGAGTTCGGAACACTGAACGCAACCATTACCTTGACGTGTTCGACTTAAGTACCTTACAAGTAACGTGTGTCGATGTGTGTCAACGATCGCATATCGTGCGTACAACCTATTCCCATCACATACGGAACGTGTGTCATACGGCAAGTACGTCGTAAATTTTCAACATGCTTAAAATTACAAGACTACTTCCACTTAATAGGACGTATGATAGCGTACTTTAGCGTTTTATTCACGTATACCAAACTTACCCATACCGTATTCGACGTGCGCCAGCGTTTTAGACGCATTTTTCAGAGGTCGCATACGCTGGCAAGATCGCCAAGGTGTGACTGCGATGTTGACACTTCCATTCTGCGGCGGTTATGATTTGAATCGTTGTGCGGCAGCCTTTCCATAACCTACGCCACGTCATCGTCGCGATGCGTGCAGCGTGCTATGCATGAGTTAGACTATCGTTGGGCATAGGTTGTGAAGGCCGACAACAGGTTCAGCATTCGTTGGTATAAGTTATCAATAACCAACGAAACGTTCCTGTGTACCGTATATATCTATTACGTTATGCATAAGACCAAGTCGTTATGAATACGTCCGAATCTTTAAAAAAACATCAAAAGTTCAACGTAAGCCAGCGTTTACATACATTCTAATACGTTGCCATCGCTGGCTAAAACGTCAAAGTGTGACTGGGCCTTTAGGACGTCAATATAACCAGTGTTCACAATGTGATTTATCGAATTTCTTTACATACAATGTTTCACTTCTTGTAATATTTTTGTGCCAAATGCGCCTTCTGATGGTAGTCAGCACGTGCAGAAGAGGTTTTACATTGCAGGCGCTGTTTTTCTAGGAGTGGCATTACGTCTCTCAGCGGTACGGTCTGTTGACGACAGACGTAATGACGTCAGCGAATGACCGATGATGTCATGACGCATTACCCTCTCAGCGGTGACGTCACACGTCGCCATGCAAAGAACGAATGTAAAAATTAAAAAATCGCCAAAATTCCCAAACCTGTCCGTCTGGGTGATCTCACATACCCATGCCTGTACATTAGACCACAGAGCAAAACGCATGCCGAAAGTGGCCACAATCCGTCTGGCAGTTTCGGAAGAGAAACGTCAAATTACGCGCAGACGTTAACAGAAATAATATATACTAGCCGAAACCCCGTCACAGACGGATTCCGTTCCATGAGCCCAATATGACAACGAATGGCGGCTCTTTTAAGAGCCGGATCCCAGTCGATGTACTCCATGGCCTTACCTAATGAGGCCTACAAACGTCCTAGTACACGACATTTTTGGTGTACACTACTCCTTGTGAAGAAGTCCCCTGATTTGTGTGCCACTATGTGCGATGCACTCTTACAGGTACGAAGTTTCTTTTACTCCAGGTCACAGTACCGAGAAAAACATGACGCGACCGCTAGGAGGAGCACAAAATTGGTCCTTCAGTATTAATATATATATATATATATATACATGGTCTGAAGCCTGGTGTTGGCGTAGTGGTTAGGGTAGCGGCTTGGGATCCAAAAGGTCCTGAGTTCAAGCCCCGTTGGCCGCTTGAATTAATACACACCAGAAGGTTGACTCAGCCTGTCATCCTTCCGAGGTCGGCGAAGTGAGTACCAGTGTACTGGGCCCGGTGTATGCCTCGTTAGAATGGTTGTACCATATCCCTGTGTCGTAAGAGGCGACCAGGGTTGCGTCCGGAAGGGCATCCGGCGTAAAACCTGTACCAAATCATAACGCATGATCCGCTGTGGCGACCCCGAACGGGAGCTGCCGAAAGAAGAAGAAGATATATAGACATGGTCTAGGCTCGTGGAAGAGCTCGGACACAGAACAGACCAGGACACAACACAACAAAGGGGAAACGCCAATAGCAGTATGGAGGGAGAAAGTAGACAGAGACAGAAAAACAAGGGATGCAGGAAAAGGTGATGGTTAGGGGAGAATGCAAGGAGTGGACAAGATGGAAACATAAGCAAAATTTGGGAAGGGTGGGTGTGGTTTAACGAGTGTAGAAAATATCTTGATTTTGGATGGGGGATGATTTGAGACAGCAGTAAACAGCCGTCTTGAATAACGGGTGAGAAGAATGAGATCGAAGAGAGTGTGGAAGGTGGTTCCATGGGCGGGACAAGTGACGAGTAAATGAGTGGAAGTGAGCGGTGGTTTTGGATTGAGGTAGTTAAAGGAGGGGTTGTGGTGGACCATGAGGCATCCTGCAGATACTTGGAGGAGACAGAGCACGGAGAAGGCAGAGCGTACAAGACAAGAAATGAGGCGGAAGAATACAGAGAGACCACCGACCTGTTGGCAATGGTGAAGTGATAGGCCTATAGACTCAGCTTCATCGCGAGAGTGTCCAATGATCTTGAAAGCCTTGGTTTCCACAGCATCAGGCTGAGTAACATGTGAGGCCGCGGATCCAGCCCAGAGCAAAGGGCCGTACTCCATCAAGCTGCGGATGAAAGGCTTGTTAGTAGATAGTAGTTCGGGTGTGCCAAGGAAGGACTTTGCATGATGGTGGATGACCAGCCGGCTTTGAAATGTGGCTTGGCCAAGAGAGATCATGGCTGAGATTGATACCCAATTTGCTCTAGCTTTGTTATTGACACAATATGCTGAAAAGGCCTCGACTCTAATCAGTAATGACACCATTTACTTACTGACTATTTTAGAAATCGCTCCCTGTTGTCCAAGAAAAGACAGTAGAGAAAGGTAAGACAATTAGCCCTCCCCAACACCTCACTCCCCCCAATCCCTTCCTTTATATCCAAATCCTGCAGGCTCCTTGTGTTCAGTATATTGAACTTTTTCTTTTGCAATTGCCCACTAAACAGTTAGACAGAGAGCCCTCTAGTGCACACACGTTCATGATATGAACATAAGCAGGAGCTGGGGATGTTATCCTGGGAAAGCGGAGAGGGGCATCTATCCCACCTCACTGTGTGTGTGTGTGTGTGTGTGTGTTCACACATGGCCAGAAAACAAGGGTCAGTTTTTACAAGTTGGATGCAGTCCAAAAGGATGGCACACACAGGGATAATAAACCAACGTTCGATCACAAAAGCAAAGGAACATACGAAACACAATTGTACCGGTATTGACCGATCGTAAGATTGACAGCCTTCGCGTTGGGTGTGCACCAAATGTAACCAGAGGGCCCTTCCTCACCACGTCCCCCTCCCTCCCCCAAAAATTGTTTACATAATTTTAATATTCTCCACTAAAACCCAACTTGTAACGCTCTTCCAGTTCTGAGATATCTCCAAGTCATACTCCTTGCCTTGAGCAGGCGTCCAGGTGCTTTGCTTGATGAATGCAACGCATCAATGGTGGGGTAAATGAAAAGGCACATGGATTGTCTTGGGCAGATTAAGGAAATGCGACCAAGTAGGGATACATTAGATGAAGGTTCATTAACCATAACCACAGTAAAACACTCAAACAAGCAAAATTATTATCAACAGGAAACAATTAAACCTCTTTTTACCATTGATTCATGCGGTTCATTTTAATCCTTAAACTTCCTTCATGACTGATATTACATTTATTTATATAAACATTGTTCTCCAAATCATTATTAGAATGCTAACACAAGGAACCCTCGACACTGGTCGGGTTTTTGCCTCCACTGCGCCTGCGTTTCATCCACATCGTCAGGTCTCTCATTTGCTTTGCCAAATACGTATTTACTCAAATCATATTATTATAGAGGAAACTTCATATCAAAATCGATCCTCATTAAATGTCCGTGTCCTTTTTAATCTGCTGGCGAGGTTTGTGGGTGCAGCAGTGGTGTAGAAGGCCTAGTCCTACTAAGACTACCGACCTACCATGAGAGGTATGACGTCCAGATAATTTCAGCCAGAACAAACGGACCGATATTGAAGCAAAAATATCGTTCTGAGACTGAGAGATCATGCGCTTAAAGAGATAAAGTCCCTTGGATTCTCAACAGGATCCAAGGATCATGGAAGAACTGACTGACACGCACAAACATACACATGCACACACACACACGTACACACATACACACATACACACACACATACATACACACATACACATGCACACACACACACACACACACACATACACACACATACACTCTTATATAGACACACATATACACACACATACACACACATACACACTCACTCACATGCACATACACACATATTCACACATGCACATACACACACACACTCACTCACATGCACATACACACACACACACTCACTCACATGCACATACACACACATATTCACACATGTACATACACACACACACACACACTAAGCGAATCAGTAGCACATACCAATAATACTGTATTCAAAGTCTTTGGTATGGTTTGGCCCCGGTTTTGTACCATACCTGGAGAGATCCCTCTGGTGTGGAGGTTCAAGATAGTAATAATAGTAAATAAGCAACACCAGGAATGTTAAACAGGGAAGAGGGGAGTGGGGGGGGGGGGGGGGGGGGGGGGGGGAGATCTTGCCCAAACTTTCATGCTTGGGAGTTGTCCCCATTTTCTCTTCTGCTTTTGCCGACATATACAGGATTACATTGGAGATAATTAACCCCATAACCTTTCCCAGGATCTTGGACACTGCCAAAGCAGCTTCCTGGGCAAGGAAATGCACTGGATAGTTTGCCATTGTGTCTCGTCGTTTGTGATTCATATCGGGATGCCAATGGCCTTCATCTGTCAAGGACCAGGGTACAGTTTATAGTAGCTTCAGGAATCAAACGCAGATGAGAGCTTGAAAGCGATTTTGTTACGCAATGTACGAGCTGTGCCAACACTGTCCATGGCAATAGTTTGAAATAAACTTGAACTTTGAGATAAACTTAACTTATGCTTCAAGATCTTCGATGAAGAAACATCTTTGTATTAACAGTTGACACGAATGAGCAACTTACAAACTACCAGGATGTCGAATGAAAAGTTTATCTGATATACATTATCCACCAATTGCAATGAAATCACTATACTACTTCACGATACTGTCGAGTTGATTCTTCCAATCTGCTGTATTGGCGACGAAACATGTTCTACAACTGCCATTCAAAGGTGGTTCATGAGCAAAACGTATCGCACTTGACCCAAAGCAGATCCTGCCTGGAGTTTCATGGACAGGTATGGAGGGTGGCTGAGAAGGTAAATACAGGTAAATTAAATAATTCTCTCTCCAGCTGGGAGTTTATGACATTGCTGTTTCCCTCTCGAGTCGAGATGGAGATTCTGAAAATTAAAGAATGTCATCTTTTCTATTTTAAGCTCTGTCGCCCCCCTGTCCGACACACACTTTGCTGCCACCCATGGGAACACCAAGTATGGCATCATTTCACATTGAACGCCATTGGTAATGATCACCATTAATTAGCTGTCTTGGCCCCTGGTGATGCATGCCATGCCTAGTTTTGGCTCACTTACATCAAAACGATTTCATCAAGTTATGAACTGGACGAACAAAACAATTGCTGCATATTTACCCCCCATGTCCCTGTAGAAACTCGCTCAATGAACTTTTTGGCGTACACCGAACACCGTGCACCGTAGACACACACACACACACACACACACACACACCAAACCCCAAAAGCCACACACTGTTATTTTTCCCTCCCACAAAACTGTTCCTCACATCATTTGTAATAATTTATTGAACAATAGCAACTGTAATAGTTGCACACCTAAAGCAAGAGCTTGAGTAACCTGTAAGTGAGTTAACGTCTTTCTCATTGCCCAGATCACTAGCTCGGCTCCGTTTTTCAGCGGTTTCGACCCTTTCAACCCAGAACCTTTCCATACAGTGGGTCCACAAAACACACACTCACAACAAAAATCCCAATCTATTTTTTTTTAATTCTCTAAAAACCATGATCTCGTTCATTTAGAGCACAAGGCTGTATGGTAGCATCATTGGTTGAGGGTGAGGCTGTGCCACTGATGGAGTGCCCTCTGTTGGTCAGGGAAGGAAATTGGAATTGGGATGTGCTGGCAATGGCTTACCTACTCTTTGCAAAGGACACTGTGGGATCTTTAACATCCACCAATTAATGCTGGCAGACAGGACGCCCAACTTGAGGTCCATCCAAGGGAAAGCACCCACATTGATGAATCAGCCTGCTTGTGAAACACCGGGATGACAGT
The DNA here is from genome assembly GCA_035128595.1 of Eptatretus atami. Taxonomy (NCBI): domain Eukaryota; kingdom Metazoa; phylum Chordata; class Myxini; order Myxiniformes; family Myxinidae; genus Eptatretus; species Eptatretus atami. Next base: position 73,990,936 of record CM068966.1, on the reverse strand, counting down.
TTATAGCGGGGTCGGGATTTGAACGCAAGCTAGACGGCCTCGAAGCCACCAAAAGACGATGATGTGCACATATCGTGTAATAAAGCTTCACCACATCTCATCTTCTGAGCACGATTAAACAGCATTTTCGGAAAAACTTTGAAAAGAACACCACTTTTACCCCCTTTCCTAAATCATGGAGGTTCGAGTACAGATGCCGGTAAGAAAAACGCTTTCAACTCACGTAGCTGCGCATGCACAGTGGTGACTCGTTCATCGATTGTGTTTAATTTACTGCTCTTGTAAGACTCGCGAAGCAATGCAATATCTGCATTGCCTGCAACGGAGCTGATTATAGCCACTTACAATTAGCTGTCGAGCCAAGAGATTCACAATCACAGACTGTGAGAAAACACACCTGATTATATATATATATATATATATATATATATATATATATATATATATATATAGAGAAAAAGGACCCACCCACATCTCTCACCTGTAAATGGAGGAAATAGCCAATCAATTCTCACCTAATCAACTAAATCAGTTTGCTAGGATTATATAAATAATTGACACCTCCCACACTCCTGTAGCTGAAGAAGCTGCATAAAGCAACGTCTTTATAGTTATACATCTTTATAGTTGTGGAGGAACTCTGGGAAGGGTTCGAAACAGCAAAGCGCTTACCTTGTGTCGGCCTTCTTGGGTTGCTTTATGCAGCTTCTTTGGCAAGAACAGTGTGGGAGGGGTCAATACATATATATATATATATATTCAAGAATTCCGATTGGAAATCAACACAAAGATTTCACCTTCACTTCCCTCCCTCTTCTTACTCCCTCTTTAACAGCCCCAATTGTTTCTACCTTCTCGTAGGGTCGGCATGGGAATGTGTGAGTCCAGTCTTTCACATCAAAGCACTGCCGATAAATCTCTGAAGATAAATAGAGGTAAAGGTGAAATGTTTCTTTGGAGATTTCCAATCAGAATTCTTGAAATTATATCTCTCAGGTGTGTAATGATTGGAGTATCTGCTTCGAGTCTGGGAGGTCGGTGGTTTGAATCCTGGCAGAGTCATACCACACTTTAAAAATAGTATGTGCTGCTTCTTTGCTTGACGCTCAGCATTTATAAAGGATAGAGCATAGACGAACAACCATAGGTTGGCAACTGTTGTGCAGGCATTGATGGGCCGAGTGGTCTCCTGTGTTGACATTTCTTGAAAGGGAACTCATTATTTATTTATTTATTTTCGACGGGAGGTGATTTTGGCAGGGTGCTGGCGATAACTCACTCACTCTTCACTGAAGATATCCACCAACGACCATTTTTGGCAATTGTGTCCTCCGGCTTAATGCCCATCCATTGATGCATCACCCGACCTAAAAAAAACACCAAGGCAACAATTACCTTTATGCTATTGTGGCAGCTCTCACCTGTACCTTATTTATATACTTGTATGCAGCCTTGCCTGCTTTGTTGCATCATTTTAGGGTGGCGTGGCTGTGCCGCTGATGCAATGCCCCTGTTCCCGGTAAGCCGGTTCTCATTTTGCCGACCTCGGAAGGCTGACAGGCTGAGTCAACCCACTTTGTTGTTAATTCAACGGCTCGACAGTGGCTTCAACTCAAGACCCTAAGATCTTAAGCCAGCCACCTTAACCGTGAAGCCAGCATCAGGCTTACCTGCACCTATCGCGTCGAGATATCTTACATATTGTTAGGTGTCCTTGAAATATATTACACTGATCTTTCTTCCAGAGTGGGGGCGGGGGTGGGGGCTAAGTCGAGGCCAAATTAAAAAAATCATAATTCTCACAAGAGGTCATGAATGAATGGTGCCGCCCTTATATAAGAATATCAACATATTGCAGCTCGACTCATCATTTAAGGCGACCACGCATGACGAAGTTTCAAAATTTTTATTACTTTGGCCGAAAAATCGCATATTTTAAGCGCGACATGTGGAAATGAACCGCGTGGAACGAAGATCCATCTGGCGTTCAGAATTTTAAAATCAACGCCGATTTACATCCATCAGCAAAAAAAGAAAAAAAAATTGAAAAAAACCCATTCAACTGCAAGTCTTGCCTCATCGCTCAAATTGCAGGTTACATCTGAGGCTTAAAGCTATTGGCAATTTTTTTTTTAACCAAAATTTGGATTAAATTGCTTGAGAAGTTGCTCGATTTTAATCCGGTGCTCGGCACACGATGCAGACTTCGAGGCCGTTGTATGTGGGAAAACAGCAGCCTGCACATCGGAGGGAAACTAGCCGATGGTGTTTGGAGAAAGGAAAGGCCTGACCCGTCCACTCCACCCCATCTCATCGCTATCCCTCCCCCCCTCCCCCAACACCTTTATATTGTTTCCATAATTAATGAGTGATAATATTTAGAAATAAGACCTGCAAAAGACAGAGGGAAGCGAACTAGATTAAGCACACCGTCCTTTCGGTTTATTGATTTTACCAGCCCCAGACATTAGATAGGAATGTGTAGTTCATATTGTTCTCTCTGTAAAGTGAGACAAGACACTCAGGCAAGGAAGGAGAGGAATGCACTTAGATGTGTCTTGGTTCATGTTTAGGCCGATAAACCCCCTTCGCGGCCTGCTAACTGAGTACAAGGTGTCTGGCATGGCACCCGCCATCACAAGGACCCCAAATGTGTGCTGGCATTGCCGCACTGCAGGGTGTCCAGTCAATTATTCGGTCTGCGCCGGTGACAACACCCCGTTAATATGACATCGCTACGGCGGTGCAGATGTGCCACTTGATTGGCCATGCCGGGGGATGAACAAAGAACATATGAAAGCACTGTGCGTGGCTGCCTGGCGGTGGTGTTCAAGGGTTATCTATGCACCGACTCATTCATTCTCTTCCCACCTCTTTCCTCCTACACTTAACTACTCTCCTCTCACTTTCTTTGAAACCATATGACTCGCAGCAGTGGGGGCGAGTCGAGTTGGCTGGAGCCGGGGACGCTTACGCTTTCTCTGGGGTCCGTGCTACATCGAGCCTGCCTTCGCGTATGTCAGAATGCTGGCCTGTGCTACCCCACAGTCCTTCTACATGCTTAGTTTTGGAGACCCACTCCCCTGTATCCTTCAAGACCTTGCCTCGTTTCTCTCCTTTGTGCGTAGGTGGAAGAGTGCACGTGGTGCCATTGGTTCTTTATTGTACTAATTCCATTTCAGTTTATTGTGTGTATTTATGTATGTATTGAGCTTTATTCATTGCTTCGATCCGGCGTTAGTCTCAAGATTCTCCATTTTTATTGTCCTGCGTCTCCTTTCAACAAACTGCTATTCCGTAAGTACACGTGTCACCTGATAAACCACCATTATCTTGCGCGCGTGCCCAAACCGTTTCGGCCCAGTTTGGATAATCCTCAGGGAAGATATAATTTGTTAAGCATTGTCTTTGGCTTTAGGAGACTGGCGGGATTTGGATTCAGACCGGGGGAAAGCACACGAACCGCTCGAGAGTGATTCCCTTTCATTCGGCCATTCGTGAAGCACATCACTTCGGCGCAGCGGGTCTGCGTTTGCAGAACCGTCAACGCGACAATACTGTATATTATGTAACAAACAGCACTAACAAGTAAGAAAACAGTGATGCAAGTAAGGAACACTTGCACAAATGTAGAATGCAAAGTTTGCACAAGCATATGGTACAAGAGTACAGCGCAACTTGCAATTAATTATGTCAGGTCTACAGAACAAGGTCATTGATCGTTGCATTTGCCCCTTTCCGATGCATTTGCAATCCTTTAGCAATGCATAGTGCAGCAGGCACAATCAATTTGATAAATGGACAATCCCTTCTGGGGATGGTCCACAGTCCAGGAGAATGCAAAACAGATGATCACCAGGTTTGCAGTATAAACCCATGTGCACCCACACCCTCGCAAGAAATTCCTTGTTAATTTCCCTCACCTAATGTGGAGTGAATAGCGACATGATAAAGATGGCACTTGGATGGGACAAGAGGCAATGCCCTTGTAATGGAGTAGAAAGTAACAGGTAGACAAAAAACAAAGACAAATAGGCAAAGGGTAAACAGATAATCACAAAAACGAGATGGGACACAGAAAGACATGCCTCCTCACAATAAGGCAGGATGTAGGCAGATGATAGGTGAGCAAATCGATTCGGCATTAGAAAGAAAAGGTTACAGGTGTATAGAGGGGATAGTGCCCTGGTCGACCACACAAGGTAGGATTAATTTGTGCCGTTAAAAAAATGAAGGTAGTCGACGGGAAAAGTCAATGAGAAAAGAAAAGATATATGTGAGACGTAACAAGATGGCGGTGGGTCACCACCTTAAAAAACTGGAAATTGAAGAGCAAGGGTGAACAGACTCATCATGCAATCAATGCAAGATTCACATCTGTGCGTTTATTTTACATTCCACATGTTTAATATGTCGATTACTATTTGCAGGATTGGCATGATTGTCGTGGTTGATCACACACACATTAACAACGTTGGTTCAACATTGGCTTTTTCGAGGGAAAGAGCCAGTTAGCCTTGTGGATACTGACAGCGTTCGGCCAACGTTGGGTTTTGTTGTTTGCCAACAATGATGTATCATTGGGACAACACACCGACGTTTGACCAATAATGAAATCGACGATGGCCTAACTGTTGGGCCAGCATTGGTGCAACCGAGCTGTGATGGCCGAGTCAAAAACACACAGATGCTTGAACGCACTCGTAAAAAAGGCTGATTTTGAGGTCTCATTATGAGTACACATCAATGGCACAGTCTTGTCCCATCTTGGAAAATAAAAGCAAACTAGAGAGTTCATAGAACACCTTAACCCGCACAGTCTTGAGAAAAAGGATATGGGAACGGTCTTTTCAAGCACAATCTTTATTTGTTTTGTTTGTGAACTTTGAATAACAGGCACGATGGTAACCATACGCTAGGTGCCGCCATAGTTGTTTGAATGCTGAATCTCACAGTTACTCTGCCCTCGGGACATGATACGGCCCAAATATTTTTCCATGTAGTGCTAAACAGAAGGGTTTTTGAAAATGGCAAGAAGGTGATTTGTGTTCCTCAGTGTTAAAGCATCTCATTAATTTGAAATAAAATTAAGGTTTTAAAGGCTACATTTAAAATAAAAAAACATTTATTACGAAGTTTACCGTTATTGACACAGCGTCTTTTACACCACCTTACTTAACCAGTTGCATTCGTTATTCGTGTTTGTGTGCTTTATGATGTCACTAAAAAACAGCAAGTTTCCTGTTTGGAATGATTTTAAATTTTGTTTGACTGCCAGACAGACAGAGTGAAATAATTACCTTACTCTGTGCACATGCTCAATTGGGATAAGGTTCCGTACCATTTGCAAAATTCAGAGCCAAAGTACTGCTAAACTGCAGGTTTGTGTTCTGATTTGTGTTCCAATTAGTGTTCTACAGTGTTCAAAATATAAAATTCAATTGAAATCAAGTAATTCCTCAATCATAGACTTACATCTGTAGAGAGACAGACAAACAAAGAGAACCAATTGCTTAATTAACCCCACTTTTCACTTTGCGCATGCTGGTAGAAACAATAAAACTCTGACAATGGTCTCAGATGCCATCCCATCTTGGGCATCCTTCTCCACCAAGCTCAGTTCATAAGCTATCATTACTCGAAGAGGAAGGATTCAAAGCCATTTGCAGACTTCTTATGGTGATTGCAAGAAGAAAGTAAGCAGGTCAGGTCAGGTCAGGTGTGGGAGCATGCGCCAGAGCAGCGCATTGCTGCGTCCACTTTCCGCCGGTACTCTAGGGGCCTCCATCTGGCCATCCCTCAGGCAGATGCCTGGCCCATCCCCATCTCCTTGAGATGCTGATCAACCTGCTGCAACCACGAGGCACATGGTCGGCCCATTGGCCTTCTACACTCATGAGGCTCCCTCGCTGAGAGAATATGGTAAGCAGGATCAGTGTCAGGAAAACGATCCACATGTCAATACACCACAGCTGATGCTCACGGATTATGCAGGCAACAGATCTCATTTGAGTCTCTCAGCAACTGCTCATTGGACACAAAGTCCGACCAGCGATAGCCAATGATTCTTTGAAAAAACCTGGTACCAAAGGAATTAAGTCTCTGTCTCAGATCCCTGGTCAGAGTCCAAGTCTCACATCCGTATAGCAAGAATGGAAGCACCAAGGAACTAAAGACTCGGACTGTCATCCTCCTGCACAGGTACTGGCAGCACCAGACCCCATGATCCAGTGAATCCATGACTCCCCAGGGCCGACCCAGACGTCTTTGACCTCTGGCTCACAGCCAGCAGAGACATGAATATCACTGCTAAGGTAAGTTAATCTCTCTGTGATGTCAACAACCTCACCACAAACAGGTACAAACAAGATAGAAGCATCCAAGATGTCATTAAAAGCCTGGAACTTAGATTTGACCCAGAAAACGCGTAATCCCAGCAGCTTCGACTCTTCATTCAGCACCTCGTGGGCCCTCAAAAGGATATCCAGAGTCTCCGCAAAGATGACTGCATTATTTGCGAAATCAAGGTCAGAGATCTTGATATTCCCAAGTGATGCACCGCAGCTTGATCTCTTCGACATCCTCCCCAGAATCCAGTCCACACAAGCGCTGAAAAATGTGGGGGCCGATACACACCCCTGATGAACTCCAATAACAACTGGAAATAAGTTGGATATGACATCACCACATATCACAGCACTCACAGTACCAGAGCATAGTTCAGACATCATATTGATCAGTTTTGGTGACACCCCACGAAGACCAGGAATCATGCAGAGGGCATCCCAATTCACTGAATCGAATGCTTTGCCGAGATCAGCATAGGCTGCAAGCAGCCCATGCCGAAACTCTTGTCTGCGTTCGGTGAGGACTCAAAGAGCAAGGATACGGTCAATTGTTGATGTCTTTGGTGTAAAGCCTGACTGCTCTGGGAGCTAGTGCTCTCGCAGATAGTGGCGAACTCTTTGAAGAATTATTTGAGCAAAGACCTTGCCTGGCACTGAGAGTAGCGTCACACCTCGGTAGTTGTTGCCATTCTGGCTATCACCCTTCCCTTTCCAGACAGGGACAACAAGGCCCCTCTTCCAGTCAGTTGGGATGATGCCTTTGTTCCAGGCAGAGCACAGATCTGCATGCAACAACATTAGTACAGCATTCCCCGCAGCCTTGAGAAGCTCAGCATGGATGCTACAGATCCCAGGAGCTTTACCCAATTTCAACCGGTTCACAGCAGCCTGTGTTTTCATAAACTAAGGTGGATCACAGTTGATTGGAGGGTCAGCAATAGGGATATCGTAACACCCCTGACATCCAACTGAACAGCTGGTGAATCAGCCTGGTACAGCCGCTCAAAGTAACCGGCACCGTGAGCCTTCACTCGGACTACTCTGTCAAGAGCCCACCACCCTCCACGCGAACTGCAGTAAAGCCATCACCTGAAAGTAAAGAAGAGGAGAGTTAGGACAGTAATAAGGCAGAGGTCTTTTTGTCACAGAGTAGTGAATGCATAGAACGGTTTCCCTGGAAAGGTAGTGACAGCAGAAATGCTAGATAGGTTTAAATTGGAATTAGGCACAAAATGCATGCATTAGAGATTGAGGGGTACAGGGATATTGGCAGGACTTGAAGGTAGCTTGTGTGTGGATCTGGTCTTGGTGTAGTGCAGGCATGATGGGCCAAATGGCCTTCTCCTGCACCAAAGTTCCTTATATATCCTTCCAAGGAGTTTTAAATAACACTTGCCTTGTGTATTACTAAGGACAATGACACAATATTCCACACACACAAGTAGACAAGACCAGAGTGTTTAAAAGTTAATGAACCTGTCCAACAGCTGATCTCTCGATCTGTGTATGCAGTCATGAAAGGAAGCAGCTAATAGCCACAGGTTTGTTAATGGTGAAGCATCATTCAGGGAAGGCGTGGGGGAGAGGCTGTGCTTTTAAAGCTTCTTTACAGTGTTTAATTAACTATTTTTGGTCCGTGTCCTTCACGACAAAATTAATGAAATGACATTTTCAGGTAATGGAAGCGTAATATATCAAGCAGCACTGCAATTTCAGAAGTGATTACGCCTTTAATAAAGTGATACATATTAATTAGGTTACACAGAGTTGGCAAATTTTAATCATAAGACTCATGGAAAGCATGTGTGGATTTATATCCAAGTCATAGACATCCAGACTACCTCTTGGAGAGATGCCAATCTCGCTTAAGGGGCTCATAATGATCTCAAAGGACTGCCCTGGTGTTGCTTTGCATGCAGGGTGAAGCTGTGGAAAGGGGGGGGGGTGTTAAGACCGGTGACCCTTTTGCTAACATTTACCGGTGGATGTTGTAGCTCCCACGGTGTTTTGAAAAGAGTGGGCCATTGAGTGTCAGTACCTCATCTATGGGTATGGCATTAGCCATATATGCAGTGCATTGGGCTTGATGCACACAGCGAACGAATATGCATTTGATATAACAGGAGATGAATGATCTCAAACTTCTCGGTTTGGCATACAATTATTCGTTAGAATCAGGCCATGGTTATTAAGCTATATCTCAAGACATAATTGTGCCTATAATGCACAAATTGAGACTATGATCCAAAGATTTATCTCACATTGAAGGTGCATGGTGCAATTACTTGGCAGTTATGTAGACCAGAAGGATCCATATGCTCATCTCATCTAGAGGGGTGCTTGGATCCAGGTTCTTTCCGAAGGAAATCTTTCAGGAGTGTGGTGTAACTAGGACATCCTGTTTCATGTCAAAGTGTTATAAAACAACTATAAAGCAACCAAAGCAAGCACTACACTAGATGCCAGCAATTTGATTAGACTTCTACCAATTGTCCACCTTTTGTGAATTAGCTCTTTTGTTAATCATGGAAGAAGCCCATACTATTGACAGAGTATGAGGACAAGTCATGCTTGTTTCCATGGTGAAGAACCATTTATTGATAGGTGTCCACTCTGTTGTAAGGTACAGACAATTTTTCCCTGAACAACCATGTGAGTGGAAAGCCAACACCAACGAGAGCAATGGAACTAGGCTTTACCCACTCCACCCTTAAGCAGTTCCATGAGCCTCAACCTCAGTTTAAACAATTAATGATTCAATAATATGCATGCATTTTATTTAAAAAAATAGGATTAAATTAAAAGTATACTGCAGGTATCCACAAACTACTCTTGTAACAATAGTAAATTAACATGGGGCAATATTTCACACCCCCGACCCCTCCCTAAGACCCCCACCCCTGGATAACCTCCATGGTCCTGGTTAGATGTTCAGTAAACTGAAACAAAGGACCGATGAGGATGTACTGTATATCATCTACAGGTTTGGGTCACATGATCAAGATTGGGTTGTTTAGACTTTAGTAAACCAGCAAGAAGACAGGTGTTTAAAGCTGTAGTAAAAATTAATATGAGAGCACTTCCTGGCAACGCTGGGCAAAATGGCCTCATTGGAAGTTTTTATTGTGATGTTGACCTTCCGTGTGTTACAATAATGTGGTAGAGCAAATTTCAGGGCAATTGGCCCAGGGATATTGAATTGTATAGGAAGCAAAGAAAAGGCTTCACGCAACGCGCACACACCACACACACACACACACACACACACACACACACACCACACACAACACACACACCACAACACACACACACACACACACACACACACACACACACACACAACACACACACACACACACACACACACAACACACACACACACACACACACACACACACACACACACACACACACAGTGCAATTTGACTCAGGTTAAGAGATTTTAGAGGTTATCGCATGAGCGGGAATAAAATAAGTCCACGAGCACTGGCGTCTCTGTGCGATTGTACAGCTTTGTGATGTATACAGCAATTCGTGGGTATGAAGATGAGGCATTCGACGATATGAGTGAGGAAAGTGAAAAAGGAAATTTTGAGCGCTTTATTGTTAAGAAACCATTGTGGTCTGTTCTAAGTCAAGGCATTGTTGAGCAGGCCGAAAAAAAAATTCGCGATTTAAGACCCCAGCGAGGGAGAGCGAGGTGACCAAGGATAATGCCTTGATAAAGGATAATTAAATGTCTGTAAATGATCTTCAAAAGGGGTGTTTAAATTTACCCAAACACACACACACAAATATATATACTGTATATACATATATGTGTGTGTCAGTCAGTGGTTCTGATTGTTTTCCCCTGAAAGAACCCGCAGATGTACGAGTTAATTCGTTTTCAATCGCTTTCTCTTTTCCTGCGCTTTCTTTGCCCCTTTGGACGTGTAATTTTCTCGTACAAGGCGCACATTCTGCGGCGCAAGCCACATAATATCAAACCTGCGCATCTTAATTAATTTATGTCATCACAGTGCGACAGGTGCAATTGGGAATTTCCCAGCAAGTTGCATATAAATGACGAATGGTTTTGTTTTTTCATTCAGAGCCACAATATTCACGCTTGCCGGTGGAACCGCTCGGCTATCAAACATCAATATTCGTTGAGACCGTGCTCTCAAACCCAAGAGACCCTGCAATAAAAGAGCAGGCCACAGTAGGGGTGAAAGCCATCATTTGTTAGTCACCGGAGACAATGGAAAGATAAACAAAACGCATTGTTCGGTTAATTCACGGAAAGCATAGCGATACTCACATGGTCGATTCATCTCAAATATTTAGGATAATAGGAAAATCTGTTGGATATTTCAATATAAAGAGATGGGTTACAAACAGTCAGGTGGCTGCACGTGGAGTGTTGGCATAATTCAGTTTGTGTAGCATGCTCGGCACTAGCCGGTTAGTTTGAATGGGTAGATATTTAAAATTAGACAGGATAGCTTGGAGGTTTGCACACTCACCCGTGTTCGAATCTTTGATTCCAGCCATAAACTACTCGCCTGGTGTTTGTCAGATGGAGAGGCATCAATGTGTTTGACATTAAACTGGAGGATCTGTCTGCCAGCACTGGTTGTTAGTGAACGTTAAAGATCCCACGACGTCTGTCAAGAAGAGAAAGTGAGTTTTTGCCGACATCTTGAACAATTTACGAGTTTTTTCTCGAACTGCCAGTTGCAAGTGGTCTAGTCTTTTTGGTTATTCCCTGACACCAATATACATCGCTTGCTATATATCTGAGCGTGGTTGCTGTGCGACCTGCAGTTCCGACACGACAAACAAATTCACACTCACAGGTGTTCCCGTCATGTGTGAATCGCCATCTTTGGCTACGAAAGATAATCCATTATTATCCCCACGCTTTTTGAAAAAAAACAGGGGATACAGTAATCCGGCTCTGTCTATCTATCTGTCAATGTACCAAGTGTGTTGTGTGTGTGTATCACACACACACACACACACACACACACACAACACACACACAGAAGGTGTGCCATAGTAAAAGTACTAACGTGGAACAGATATGCTTCACCTGTATTGCCCTGCTGACAGTGGAGAGAGCAGTGTGTATTATCAAAGGCTTCAACTGGATGACCCCCATCAAGTTTTGGAAGCAGTATCTGCCCCCACTCTTATCAAATGTGTCAACGTCTGTTCAACGAAACGGAAGAACAGATATTGGAAATTCTTCCCATTAAGCAATGTTGGGTGGGCAAGTCGCTCCTTAAATAAAGGAATGTCTTCCATAATGCTTTTTAATAACCCATCTCATCAATGATTTTGAACATTAGTTTCACAAAATGCTCTCTGAAATGTTTGATTCAGACATTCCTAGCAATCCTTTGTGTAAACTGCAAATATTTCACTGACATTGATTGTTGTGATTATGATGTGGGACGGTGTTACAAAAGACCTTGCATACAGCTTGTTTTCATTCACAGATCTTGCGCAGATGTTGAAGCTTAATTCACAAGTCTACAGGGTAGTCCAAAATGAGGTGCAACTTTTCAAACAGCTGTCATAATTTTACTAATGTGACCCTTTTTATTTTCATGTTGATTAAAGAAGAAGGTTTAAAGCTTTCTGTGCCCCAGCGGATGCTCATTGTTGAAGACATTTTTGCGACAAAGTCATGTGTTTCAACAAAAGACAGTTTTGTAGTGTTTATCCAAATGCAAGAATTCCACATTACAAAACCATCACACGTGTTGGTGAAAAGGGTAGAGGCAATGGAAGTGTGGAAGACCAAATTAAAGGACGCAGTGGTCAAAAACCTTCAGTGAGGATACCCGACGAGTGAGAGGCTGTAAGAGAAGCTTTGCAGGCTTCTCCATAAAATTTGACGCACTGACTTACAAAGTGGGAACTTCTCACACGATTGTTGACAGAATCGTACATAATGATCTGAAACTGTACATGAAGAGGGAGAGTTTCGAATTTTGCACCGCCATTTCCCATTGGATCAAAGAAGACCAGGATTTTCAAGACAACATCTTTAATGATGAGGCCCACTTCCATCTCGGTGTCTACGTCAACAAACACAACATGTGGATTTTAAGCAGAACACCAATCACACGAACATATCGAACAACCAGTTTGTGTAGCGAAGGTAACAGTTTGGTGTGCTCTCAGATATAGCAGTATAAGAGGACCTTCCTTCTTTGAGAACGAAGCCAGAAAAACAGTGACAGTCAACACAGATAGATATGTGGACATGCTGCAGAGAAGATTTCTTCCAGCCACGAGAAGGAAGCAAGGCATCATGATGAATTGTCATCTTCCAGCAAGACAGCACACCGCCCGTATACATCTAATGGTGCTTTGAAGTTTTTCACATGACATTTCCCAGGTGATCGACTCATTTCTAGCCGGACGGACAACCCACGACCTCCCTACTCCTGGGATCTGTCTCATCCCGACTGCAATTTTTGTGGGTCCCTCAAAGCTAAAGTCTACGAAGACAATCCACATATGCTGCAGCAGTTGAAAAATAATATCAGATTGGAAATCAGATGCATACCAGCTCAAGTTCTCAGCCGAGATCACCAACTTCAGTGCCCGTGTGACAGCTGTCATCCAGAGGTCCGTTGCTGGGATCGAGCACTTCATCAACTAAGAATGATATTGCTCCTTATTGGTTGTTGAAGCATTTTTTTCGCTATAATAAACAAAAATTTCATCAATTCTTTGTGTTATTAGACAAAAACAAATAAAATCAAAGAATAATAAAAAATATTAAAGTTGAATAAAACGTTGCACATCATTTTGGACCATGCTGTATTGTGTTGTTTTTAAAGCCTTCACTTTATTGAGCTAAAGATGTGTTTTGAGAATGAAGGAGAAAATCCACAGTATTATAACGTTCTCTGTGCAAAATGTAAACAGAAATGATAGTCTTTGGAGTTTCATTCAGTGGAAGTTTTTTTTCTTTTTTTCTATACCTTGTCGAGTCTCGTATGAGAGCTAACACACAACGCACAGCCAGAGGGGCATGAGACAAGAGGGGTGGGAGTGGGAAGGACAAAATAGTGGGGAACAGACATTAGATCTGTGGAAGGGAGGGGGATGGGGTGGGGAACACGGGGTATACAAGA
>CM068966.1:73963400-73976425 GCA_035128595.1 Eptatretus atami | reverse complement strand
TGCTTAGGCAGCACCAACGCTCTGCACAGAGTTTGGTCCCAATGGATGGATGGATCTGTCCCTTGGTCTTTACTTTTGTTACCCTCACCAGGGGAGAGGACAATGGGTTAGGGTCTGTTTGTCTGTTTGCATAAACATGAGTACGTCTACTAATTACATACTATTGGAATGTGATTACGTCCACATAGCATTACAACGTGATTACGTTTATGAATTACATACTACTGAAATGTGAGTTCATTTATTAATTACATACTACTGTGTTGGAATATGAGTTCGTTTATGAATTAGGCCTAAGTCACATTTGCTAATACGGCGGCCGTACGCCCTCTGAATTGACAGAAACGTGCGGCGGCCGCAGAGTTTCTGCGGTGGCCTTAGGGTGGCCCTACGCCGTTTGGCTATCTTTTGCAGGCCGTAGGGGTCGCCGTGGAATTATAGCGCGGAGTTATAACTTTTTTCATTTCTACGTTCGCCGTAGCAATTCGACAAGCCGAAACAAAGAACTGGTAAAAAAAAAGGAAAAAAAAAGAACCCACTTGTTACCGTCCGTCTGGCCGCCCGTTCGCCTTAGGGCCCCCTGCGGTCGCCTTGCGGGCACCTTGAGGCTACCTTGCGTCTGCCTTGAAAATTCTATGGCCGCCGCAGGAACGCCCTAAGGTCACCGTGCGACATCAAATCAAAGACCGTACGGCACCCCCACGTTTTCGGTCTCCACAATTTATAAATACGCCGTGCGGCTACCCGAAAAATAAAAACATATGTGACTGCTACATTGTGTGACCGTGGAAATACTGCGGCCGCCGTATAATTGCTAGTGGCCGTAGATTTTGTAGACCCCACAGCCACCGTGGCAAATGTGACTTAGGCCTTACATATCATTGGCATATGAGTTCTCTATTATTTACATACTATTGAAATGTGGCATGTCTATTAATTACATACCATTAGAACATGAGTACATCCATTAATTATGTACTATTGAAATGTGATTACGTCTATTAATTACCTGATCTGGTGCCTGGAGTCTGGAGAGAGGGGAAAAGGTGGGATGAGAGAGGGGAAGGGGTGGGAGGAGGGACCCATATGACATGTTTCTTTTTTGATTGAGGTTTTTTTGTCGAAGGATTTATAATAGTAGATCTGCCAAAAGCAATGTGAGCAATGAGTTCTTGATTTGTAAATTTTCTATCAAGCAAGTGCATAAGCTTTAGCAACATTAAATTTTTAGAGACTCTAGTATAGAGAAGTTATTGCCAGAAAAAGTTAGGGAGAAAACCCCATTGAAAGTGTATTTCAGTTTCACCAATATGTGGGCCAATCATTATTTAGTTATGGTAAATTTCATAAAACTCAGTGTAGATGCAGTTAGGGATATTTTAGAAATTGAATGTGTATGTTCCTCTTCACCTTTTTTGTATGATCCATGTGGGCATGTGATTTCTGGGGATTTGAATGTTTTTAGTAATAGTGATGTATCAGGGATCTTATGAATATGGGGGCCAAATATCAGGAATCAGCGATTCAGCCATGGAGTTGTATTGTATCTTCGATTGTTGATCCTGTTTCTGATTTTGTCAGTAAAATGTGTAAAAAGTTTAGGTTATCTACAAATGATTTCAGGACATGGTATGATCGGGTTGTTATTTTTTCATTAAGTAGTCGATTTAACAGGATTAAGTTTTTTAGTAGTCGAGGCTTGTTATGTTGAGTAAGAGTAATGTTTGTAAGGATATTCAGGATCTGCATGAGAAGTATGTTACAGCTCCAGTGGATAAAGCAGCAAATAATTTTGTTGTGGGTTGTAAAAAGTTCTACATTGAGGTTTTATTAAGGGAATTAGGTATTGATGGAGTTACTTTTACTAGTATAGGAAATAGCACATATTTTCCATGTCAAAAGCATCTACAATACATTATAGCTGAGCATCAGGAACTTTTGAGTAATAATTTTAACATTAAATGTAAATTGGTAAATGTATGTATTCCCCCGTTTTTTCTGGATCCCAAAGCTTCACAATAGACCACATAAGTTTAGGTTTATAGCGGGAGCTAGACAATACACTTTGAAACAATTGTCAGTTATGGTTAATTCAGGTTTACGAGTGGTTAGGCAGCAATTTAAGAAATATTGTTTCGCAATTTGTAATAATTCTGATATTAACACTTCTGGAGTATTCGTTCCACTTTAGAGTTTTTACATAGGATTAGATTCCTGAATTAAATTAAATCTGTTGATTTTTTTTGATTTTTCTACCTTGCATACAAATTTGGATTTAGCACTGGTTAAGGATGCACTCTTTAGTGTTATTGATAAAGATTTTAATCTCTTATAATAAATTTTTATGTAACAGGTTTGACAGGTCATTCTTTTCTAAAGAAAAAAAACATGGGTTTCAATTGTTTTGACCAACAAAAATTTAAAGATGCTGTTAATTATATTGTGTTTAACACTTTTGTACCTTTTGATGGGAAAATATTTGAACAAATAAAAGGCATTCTAATTAATGGGAGGGCACTGTAGCTCCCGATGAGTGGACATTTTCCTTGTTACCCTCGCCAAAGGAGAGGGTATTGCATTTGGGCCCGTTTGTTACTTTGTCTGTTTGTCCGCACAGAACTTTTGTGTTTTTCTCCGCAACTGCTTGGCGGATTGTGACAAAATTTTCACCATTGATGCGACTACTCATGTAGAATGTTATAATCATAATTATGACGTCATAGGTCACGTGGTGTGGCAGCCATAATGGAAAAATAGAAAAACTTTGGACCTCTGTATCTCTGAAACCGCACCAAGGAAAAAATTGAAACTTGGGAAATAGCAAGAACTCCTCATGGAATGAGTGTGATTTTTTATGACATCATAGGTGCCTTCATTATTACTTTACAACTGCATATGTAGACGGTACATCCGATCAGTATGAAAATTTTTGAGGGTCATCTAGGGATAAAATTGTCCACAAATGTTTTTTGATGATGTCATCGATCACGTGATTCAGCAGCTTTATTGATTTTTTGTTTTTTTTAACCTTCAAAAATCTTCTTCTCTGAAATGTCTGAACCCGTCATCACTGCCAGCATTTATAAAGTGGCAGTTCTAATTATGTCTCTTATTAATTATGTAACACACCAGTACACTAATGCCACACAAAATATTACACACAAAACTACACAAACACACCACATAAAACAAGTCCTGACAAGGGTCTGCAATCTCCGATTGCTCTTTCTCTTGTTTATTGTGAGTTTACATTTGCACAGAAGTTGATGAAGGAGAAGAATTTTGGTTTAGCTAAAATGTTATCTTCTACATGTCATTGTAGTGTTGATATTTTTGTGATTAATGGTAAGTTTTTTGATAAGCTGATTCATGTACAGGATTTATCCAGAAAGCCTAACAGCAGATACGAGTATTAATGATGATTGTGTCGGGGCATATCTGGATGTATTAGAGTTGGAAATAATTGTTTTAGTACAAATGTGTATCATGGAGTTGACAATTTTAGTTTTCCTGTTGTCTTGTATACTTTTCCGTCTAGTAATGTACTATACCAGTTAAGATAGGTTACAATGTGTTTTCATCTCAACATATAATATGTGAGAATTTGCTCTGTTAAGGATAATTTTGTGGTTCGTGCTGACAAGATGTATTCCACGATGTTGGAGAGGAGTTATTGTGTTAATCATTTGATCAAGTGATGTGAGAATGTTTTTAGACGTAATTGTAATCTCGTTTAATTTTGGTTGGTTTTCGTGTCAACAGGTTCCCGTAGCATTGGAAGTTGTGTGAAAGGAAGTTGTGTGAAGGAATAATTTGTAAGTTAAGAGTTAAAAACATTGGAAGTTGTGAGTACATTTATTAATTACGTACCATTGAAATGTGAGAACATCTATTAATTACAGACTATAGAAATGCGAGTACGTCTATGAATTACGTAATATTGGAACTTGAGTTTGTCTATTAAATATGTACAGATGGAACCTGAGTATGTCTATTAATTAAGTAGGCATTACATATAATTGTGTATTAATTATTTATATTGTTAATTACATAACACACCAGCATATACACCACACCAAGCCACACAAATGAACTAGCGAGGGTCTGCAATCTCTGATTGCTTGCATTCTTGCATGTTCAATGTCTATAATTGTTGTCCAATGTAAAATGAACTGTTATTACAACCACAAAATCCCGGAAGATGGAGAAATGGTATTTTAGTGTGTGTGTGTGTGTGTGTGTGTGTGTGCGCGCACGCGTGCATAATTATATAGTAAACAATCATAATCACCTCAGTTTTAACACTTTTGCAAGAGATTCTCAGAAACACAGAATACATAATTATCGACGTCAAGTTACAGAAACACCACAAAAGATCATAAAATGAGTGGTTAGGTCTCAGCAAATAAAATATTCTGTGGATTTAATGTTTTAAGGACTAAATGAGAGCAATACCATAAAAGAAAACAGTAACTGAAAGCGGTTTGAAAATTGTGAACAGATTTCTTGGAGAAGATGATCAAGAGGAACTCTTAATCCAAGATATGGAAGCCATTCTGGATACGATTTCAGACCATAAAATGTACAAAGGGAAGCCTGAAGAACTGAGAAGTAGAAAAGACAATGACATAATCAAAACTAGATATCTGCGATCACAAAAAGCGATAACCAAGGGTAAGCCTCCCCCAACCACAGGGAAGGCTTACCCTTGGTGATCTCCCGCAACTTACCCTGGGCCCGCGATCCAATGATGGCCATTTTTTTCTTTTTTGGACCATCATATGACCTTGCCTTTCAACATTCAGGGATAAAGTGAAAATTAAGAAAATGTGTCTCCATCTGCAACCTATCCATAAAAGTCACATCATGAAAATCGGAGGAAATTATTCAAGTTATGATCAAAAATGTGTTTTTTGTTAACGAGGTCACAATCGGAAAAATGTATGTCAAGGACACAAATCAAATATCTGGTACACAACTTCAGTACAGGTCCACTGTTATGATGCAAGAACATCTTGGAAGGCCAAGCGGTCTTTGAGATTCCGCAATTGGCAAGATTGAGCGATGACAAAAAAACAACGTGTTTTTTTTTGGGGGGGGGGGAGGGGGGATTCCATTGACCTTGATCTTTCACTCAGAGGGGTATTAATTTTTTTAAAAAGTGTAAATGTGACTTGCTCTAGTCTACCTAGCGAGGGCAATTTTGTTCTGATTGGACAAACCTGAGTCGAGTTGTGGTGAAAAATGTTAAAATATCTATAATTGGGTCGTGACCTTAAATTATGTCAAGGTCAAAAGTTGTGGCCTCCCGTCATACTTCTTATTCCCTTTATTGATGCAAAACTTCATTCCAAAAGTCCCAGCCAGCTCCATGACGCAGCTTGGACACTGGCAGAAAAAAATGGAGGAAAACCTAAAAGGTGGTTTCATACTCCTGTGGATGTAAGACCTTGACCTTTACCACAGTCCAAGGGAATTATGTAAATGAAGCCTAAATGCGCCTTGATCTAGGTTAGCAAGAGAGTAATTTCATTCTGATCGGCCAAACCTCAGTCGAGTTTTGGTGAAAACTGTTAAAATGTCTATAATTGGTTAATGGTCTTAAAAATCCGGTCAAGCTCAAACAAAAATTGTGACACCCCTGCATACGTTTTATTCTCATTATTGATGTAAAATTTCATTCCGAAAGACCGAAAGACATCAGCAGAAAAGGGGGGAAAAAACTTAAAAGGTGGTTTAGTACTTTTATGGGTGAAAGACCTTGACCTTTAACCCAGAAGGGTATGATGTAAATGAAGCCTAAATGCACCTTGATCTCGGTTACCAGGAGGGCAATTTCATTTTGATCTGACAAACCTCAGTCGAGTTTTGGTGAAAATGTTAAAATGCTTATAACTGGGTCATGACCTTTAAATTCGGTCAAGGTCAAATAAATTATGACAACCCCACATACTTTGTATTCCCATTGGGGGTCTTTGGTGTCTTAAGGGTCTTAAAGGGTCTTGTGGTGCTTTTGGGTCTTAAGGGCCTGAAAGTCTTAACGGTCTTATGGGACTTAAAGGGTCTTGGGGGTCTTAAGGATCTTGAAGGTCTTAAAGGGTCTTGGGGATGTTAGTGGTCTTAAGTGTCTTGGGGGTGGTGGGGGAGGTCTTAAGGGTCTAAGGGGTCTTGGAATATTGGGGGTCTAAAGGGTCTTGGGGGTGTTGATGCTCTCAATGGTTTTAATGGTCTTAAGGGGTCTTAAGATTATAAACGGTAATGGGGTCTTGGGGTTTTAAAGGGTCGAAAGGTGTGGAGGGGTCTGGAACTTTCACGCACGCACAGACAACAAACAACTCCTTTTACTTATAGACAAATCAATAATAATAATAATAATAATAATAATCAATTTCACACCAAACTGTTTGATAAACGAAATGTTTTCCATTTCCACATTGTATGATCGACTTTCTTGCACAGCAATATTCCTGAAAAGCTCTTCTATGATTGAATTGCAGGTGAAATAATCAGAAGGGTGACAGCAACGAAACACACACACACACACACACACACACACACACACACACCGTATCGGTAGCTTAAAACAGTAAATCAGATGTTTACTAACACAGGGGAGCTACAGATAGCAGATTGAAACAAGCTTTTCTTTAAAGTCCCAAAAGGACACCAAATTATGTAATTTATTAAATACAAAAAAAAAAAAAGGTTAAACCATTATGAATGAAGCATTCAAATAAATATGATGTTTTAAAAAACATTTTCAGTGGTTGCTAGGGAATACAGTAGATCACCTGGTAAATCCGTTAAAATGACAGTTTCTGTATTTGAATAACAGCTCGATTCAGTGGGAAGCATAATGGACGTGCTGGGTAATGTACGTGTAATGTGCAAGGTGGAGTGTGCACGATTTAATGTTGCTTGCTTATTATCCAATCATGCCACCTGGCATGTGGAGCTTCTTATGAACTTCTTCCACTTTGGTCGATCTTGGGCCCACATTACGATTTTATTCCAGGTGACCTTCATTTCTTTCATTTCCTTGTCGATGGTGCGGCACCCGGTCTCTCTTGGCCGTCCAAACCTTCTCTTCCCATGAGGTTCCCAGCATATTCCTCTTTTCAGTATGTCTTGATCCTCCCATAACACATGACCAATCCATCTCCACCTGCTAATTTTAATCTTTTCTCTGATGTTCTTCCTCCCTGCTAGCCTTTCAATCTCTTTCTCCCTAGTCATGTCATGCGAGAAGATTCTCAAGATTTTAGGATGGCAGCTTTAGATGAGACTCCAGTGTGCTGTTTCTTTGGTGATTTTTCAAGATTCACATTCAAATTGGACTGATTTCACGTTGCTGTCAAAGCACGTTGCTTCAAGTGACATAATTTAAAGTATTGTTATGCAATAGAATGTACGATGAGCATTATGAATAAATATTTTTTACGAAAATGGCTTTAGGATTAAAGAGGGGAATAAATTTGCGAGTTATGTCAGAGTCAATTTTAGAATAAGACATCTTGTAATACCCAAATTAGTGCTGCTAGGATCGTCAGCCATTTTGTTGTGCTTCTTCTTCCTCTGCTTTTAACTTCCTCCCCCCTGAAACACATCAGTAAATTATCACTGGCACCTGAAAATGTGGAGCACAGCCAATGGGTAATACCGGTGACGTCATGACCCAGAGAGAGGGATATACTGAGAGGGTGCAAAATGAAAAGCTTTTCTGGAGCTAGGAGCTCGACGAGTGCGGGACTCATATGCCACGAGACGGGCGAGCAAAATACCTCGTAGACTCGTAGAGAGTGGCCTGTGAGTCACGCTACACGAGCAACAACAACATGGGATACAAGCAGCAGCGATAATGTGCCACATCAAGCTTGTCTCATCTTTTCCGCCTTGTCTCGCCAACCACAAGCACTCTGCAATTTCGGCACTCACAAATAAAGTTCCCCAATCTACCTCCCAGACCTTCTTTTCTTTTTGTCCACTTTTGTCTGGTGTCCCCGAACAAATCCGTGTTGAGATTAGAAGTTAAGATCGGTGTTGAGTCTGTAAATGTCTAGCTTTAAGCAGGCCGATGGTTTCTTTTATCTGTTTTCAATTGAAGATTGAGTACTGTGCCATTCCCCCCTTGTTTTTGTTAAACCTCCATAATTTATGCCATTGTTGCTGTGGTTTTGAGTCACGGACGGACCTCCAGCAGAACAAAATTTCCGATTCGAGTAACTATTGCACCAAAAGTATTGGCACACAAACCAAATTAAAGAACTTTAACCACTTGGGGCTGTGGATTGCATGGCACGTGGTTTTGCCTCTCACTCATGGCTCATTCTGGGAGTTACCTTCTGTGGGTCAAGTTCACCCCTTAGTTTGACTGAGCTCATTACAATATGATAATGCATTAAACTCTCCAGTAAGAACGATAAACATCTGTGTAGGTAAAGCTATTCGTAAAGCATTAGAAAATGACATTGCATTGCCAGGTTGACTCCTGTCTGGACACAGATGAGGTTGTAAAGTAGGTAAAGCTATTAGTAAAGAATTAGAAAATGGCATTGCATTGCCAGGTTGACTTCCTGTCTGGACACAGATGAGGCTGTAAATCTACTGATGTCAACCCACAGCTGAGGTTGTGCACACATCTTTTGGAGAGGGTCTGGGCTGAAAGGGTTAAAACCTCAATGAAGAACGGAGGCCAGATGATGATCATGGCAGTGGGAAAAATTAAAAATTGCTTACAAGTTAATAAGGTTCTCACTTTAGGTAAATGACTATTTTGAGGTTTTCAATTTACATGACATTAAGTATAGGGTGTTGCAGAGTAAGTATCACGAGCAAAGCCAAGAAAGGCCTGGTGACGTACCGTCGAGAAGGAAATCAGAGGAACGAAGGAAGGTCACCTGGAATGAAATTGGAACATGGACTCAAGACCGACGAAAGTGACAAGAGTTAATAAAAAGCTCCACATGCCAGACAGCATGATTGGATAGTAAGCAATGCAGGCTTCCACCAGGAGGCACTAACGATACACATTTACCGAGAGATAATTGGGGTCCTCCCCTCTTCCTGATCCCATGGTTGCTACGAATATTATTTAATCCCAAAAACCTTCCCAGACACATTCTGAGTACAACCACCAGTTTTCAATTCTTTCTGTCCAACGGTTTAAGAGTGCATAGCAGTCAAACAAACACCCATGCACAGTTTTCAAATTATATAAAGTATAGTCATGATTTACAACATCTCTTAAAAGTTAATACAATTCTTGAGGTATAGCTGATACTATTTGAACAATATTTCATTGTATTTGTGAGGAATGGACTTGTGAATAAGTGTGTGTATGAGTTAGGAGGTCAGTCAGCACGCAGACCGACTTTAATATTGCTGGCCATGACTCCTGCACATGAAACAAACAAAGTTGTCTCGCGAAAACAACCAGAGAGGTCAAAGAACAAGATACCCCATGCAGTGTTCAAATATATATACTAGTACGTGCCCGTACGTGCAAACCCCCCCCCCCACCCCCCCCAAAAAAAAAAACTTTCAAACCGCAGCCAGAAACAAACACACAGGCCGTTCCTTCGCTCTCGTAAACGACGACTGGATTGGGGCATTGTGTTTATCTATAAATGCGCATAAGAAATCGAGAAATTATTCGCGAACGTAGTGAGCTTCATACTCAACGCGTGCACATGAGAGAATAGGAAACAACAACAACAACAACACAATACCCTGGCAATTTGGAATCCGTGTCGTCGGCTATGACCCTTTTGCTTCCGTTTTTGTCATGGGGAATGATGCATGCCAGGAGATAAAGGCATCGTCGGAGACATGAAAGACCCAAATATCAGACATGGTGTATATTTCCTCCACTGATTTTAATAGAGATATCTCCCGCATCACAAAAATAAATTTTAATCGTGATTTACATTATTTGATCGCTGATCCCGAATCCAGGCCGAAGTAACCAGAAATTGCGTCAAAATCATCAGCTGTGCGGCGCTTACATGTACCAGGTATAGTTGGCAGAGTATACCGTTGTGAACAAGTTATAGATAAAGTCAGAACAAATGTAAGAAGAATTCTACGTTCGCTTCTAGGCTTTGCCTATTCCATATTAGAATACATTAAGTCATCACTATCCGGAAGTGGTGCGTGCCCATACAGAATGTTCACATGCATTCCACGAATTATCGCTTGTATTGAAGTAACAACTGCTGTGATACTTACACACACACAGTTAATTAAAATCCAAATTAAAATCAAGTTTACCTTCCTGTCTTTGCTTGCCATGACATTTGCTGCCATTGACCATTGCCACTCCTACGCCACGGTAACTAAGCACCGATCCCCATCGTAACCGGCACGGCACGTGACGTCATCGTCGGCCGGCCGCGCACCGGCCCACGCAGCAATGTGTCCTTTCATTGGTTGGTAAATAAATGGCCATAACTTGGGAAGCACTTCTCCGATTAATATCAAACCTTGAATAGGCACATCCACAGGGCCTGGCAATATACCTGGCAAGTTTCAATTAGATCGGACCAGTGGTTGTCGAGAAACAGCGTCGCAGACACACACACACACACACACACACACGTACACACACACACACACACACACACACACACACACACACTCTGCTGGAATTATATATTTATTTATTTATTTATTTTATATATATACATCTTCTTCTTCTTTCGGCTGCTCCCGTTAGGGGTCGCCACAGCGGATCAACATCTCCATTTCGCTCTATCCTCCACATCTTCCATTGACACTCCAACTGCCCGCATGTCCGCCCTCAACGCATCCATGAACCTCTTCTTTGGCCTCTTGTTCTCCTCCTGCCTGGCGGCTCCATCCTCAGCATCCTTCTCCGATATACCCGCTTCCCTCCTGTGCACATGTCCAAACCATCTCAATCTCGCCTCTCTCACTTTGTTTCCAAACCTCCTACACTGCGCTGTCCCTCTAATATACTCATTCCTTATCCTGTCCATCCTCGTCACTCCCAACGATAATCGCAGCATCTTTACCTCTGCCACCACCAGCTCCGCCTTCTGTCTTTTTGTTAGCCACCTCCAAACATACAATATAGCTGGTCACACTACCGTGTTATATACTTTCCCCTTCACTCTTGCAGCTACCCTTCTGTCACAAATCACTCCTGCAACTCTTCTCCACCCACTCCATCCTGCCTGCACTCTCTTTTTCACTTCTCTACCACACTCTCCGTTACTTTGGATAGTTGATCCAAGTATTTAACCCATCCACCTTCCCCACCTCAACTCCTTGCAACTGCACCACACCACCACCCTCCCTCTCATTTAGGCACATGTACTCCGTCTTACTCCTACTGACTATCATTCCCCTTTTCTCCAGTGTGTACCTCCACCTCTTGAGGCTCGCCTCAGCCTGCTCCTACTCTCTCTACAGATCATGATGTCATCCGCGAACATCATAGTCCATGGAGACTCCAGTCTGATCTCGTCCGTCAAACTGTCCATCACCATTGCAAACAGGAAAGGGCTCAGAGTGATCCTTGGTGCAATCCCACTTTAACCTTAAACGGTCCGTCATTCCTACCGCACACCTCACCGCTGTCACACTGTCCTCATACATATCCTGCACGATCCTCACATACTTCTCCCACTCAGCCCTTCACATATCCGTCCACAGCTCCCTACTCACGACTACACTTCCTCATACAATGCACAAACTCCTCTCTTGGCACCCTATCATAAGCTTTCTCTAAATCCACAAACACACAATGTAACTCCTTCTGCCTTCCCTATACTTCTCCATCAACATTCTCAAAGCAAACATCGCATCAGTGTGTGCTCTTTCCTGGCATTAACCCTATTGCTGCTCACAAATCGTCACCTCTCCTCTCACCTAGCTTCCACTACTCTTTCCCACAACTTCATGGTGTGGCTTAACAACTTTATCCCTCTGTAATTTCCACAGCTCTGCACATCACCCTTGTTCTTGAAAATCGGAACCAGTACACTTGATCTCCACTCCTCCGGCATTCTCTCACTTTCCAAATTTTATTAAACAATCTGGTTAACAACCCCACTGCCATCTCTCCTAAGCACTTCCATGTCTCCACTGGTATATCATCTGGGACAACCGCCTTTCCACTTTTCATCCTCTTCATAGCAGTCCTCACTTCATCCTTACTGATCCACCCCACTTCCTGATTCACTATCTCCACCTCTTCCAACCTTCTCTCTCTCTCATTTTCTTCATTCATCAGCTCCTCAAAGTACTCCATCCACCTTCTCAAACAACTCTCCTCGCTCGTCAGCACACTCCCATTTGCGTCCTTTATCACCCTAACCTGCAGCACATCCTTCCAGCTCGGTCCCTCTGTCTTGCCAATCGGTATAAATCCTTTTCCCCTTCCTTTGTATCCAACTTCTCATACAGCTCGTCATATGCCTTTTTCTTAGCCTTTGCCACCTCTCTCTTGCCTTTCGCACCACTCCTTGTACTCCTGCCTACTTTCTTCATCTCTCTGACTATCCACTTCTTTTTCGCCAACCCCTTCTTCCTTATCCTTTCCTGTACTTCCTCGTTTCACCACCAAGTCTCCTTATCTTCCTTCCTCTGTCCAGATGTCACCCAAGTACCTTCCTAGCTATCTCCCTCACCACTTCTGCTGCAGTTGCCCAATCATCTCATCCATCTTTACCACCATCCAACATAATAATTATATAATATACAATCAATATATATACATATACATACATAAATACATACAATATATTATATACTATACATAAACAATAATAATAACTATATACGAGGTCCGTCGAAAAGGTAACGGGACTGACTTCAAAGAAATGTTATTCCAAAAAATATATTGAAATCACAGCTTTTCCCCTTCAAAATAGTTTCCCTCCAGTCTCACACACCTGGCCATCCACTTCTTCCAGGCTTCGATGCAACCCCGGAAGGCTTCTTCTGGAATCCTCCGGAGCTCCGTCATCACGGCCCTTTTGATGGACTACACATCAGGAAAT
>CM068966.1:73934867-73956949 GCA_035128595.1 Eptatretus atami | reverse complement strand
AAATGACAGGAAAGAAACAGAGAGCAGATGCTTATCGGGGGGTTGACTTACTTACAACTAAACACAAACAAGGGTACCCAGCAGATCATTCAGGGGGCAGAAGAGTCGTCTTGCTCACCAGAGAGAAGTCGTCCGTGAAGTGAAAACATCCTGAAATGTGTGTGAGTGTCTTGTCCGTTGCCAGCACCCAGTCTTGCCGTGCGCCCACTCGCCAACAGCCTTGGACGACAGTCGGTCTGGGGGGGCACCGAGACCATCTGTCGCGGGTTTAGACCCTGGTATTGCGACACGGGCAGCTCTTCCCACTTCACGAAACTGGTGACGTCCAGTGACCCCCACGGTCCGTTGGTGACTGACCCGCGCCTCACTCGTTGTGACTGACCCGTGCCTCACTCATTGTCGGCGCTGCTCACACCCACATGCGCACCACACGCTCACTTGCTCAAGCACTGGGAAGAACGAATTGTCTCGTTGTTGGCGCTGGTCAGACACCCACACGCTCACTCCCTCGCTTGCGCGCTTCCTCTCTGGCTCGCTTCTTTCCTCACGCGCTTCAACTCTCGCTTTGTTTTTGGCTCACTTTCCCGCTTCTTGCTCGCTTCTTTTCTCATGCGCTTCCTCTCTGGCTTTTTTCCTCCTTCCCTGAACGGACCTCTCCAATTCTTTTTATATCTGCGGCCCATCTCGGCGGGTGCAGAGTCCCCCCAAGCTCACCCCGCCCCACTTGCGCACCGTTACCATGACAACCCATGCGCTCAAAAAAAGGCGGGCATCGGCGCTCGCTAAAAATATGTGCATAAACGTTGCTGAGGAAAGCTTCCCATAATAGAGGGAATCTATTCTTTACCCTTCTCAACGCATCTCATTTAAAATCCCATTAGACCTGGGGATGGGGCTAATCTGAACATGCATTGAAGGAAATAACTATCTGAGGACCTGGATGTATGGATGCATTCACCAGACCGGATTCTGAAATCCGTAACAATATATATATATATATATATATGTAGTTTGGTTCTGGGCCACAAGAGAAATTGTACTAGATTTCTGGATCTATTGGTAATCAATGGTGAGCCATCTATCCGTGTGTGTCTGTGTGTATTAATGTACATGTGTGCTACATCCACTGCAAACTCAAGAATGTAGGAACAGTAAATGGTATGAATCCGACAACTCTCAATCAAGGATATTTCTCATATTCCTATATTTCCGCGAGTCCGATTTGCATTGAGGAACACAACAATTATTTTTAGCCATTTCGAAATTGCAACTCTTTCGTCAAAATTCTGAAAGCTATGTTTAAAAGACGATTGGAATTACAGATTTCACGATAGTAACGGCAGATTAAAAGTGCCCAGTGAGCCGAACCAAATCATTGCAAACACAAACATTCAGCGCTTGCACAAAAGACCCCATTTAGTATTATACGTCATTTTGAAAGTCGCGTTTTGGCCAAAGGGTTCGCCAAGCCAAAAATAAAATAAAATTGAGAACTACTGTCCTCAGGGATTGTCTATTAATTTACTGTGAGGCACTCCCTTTCGTAAAGCATCCTGTGTGTTGTCTGTCAATTGTTCAGTGACTGAGTCCACTTATTCTCAGATGTACTTTAAATATACCCCAGCAAGGCCCTGAATTGTTAAGCACTGTCTTGCTCCAGCTCATTTACAACTTTCTGCAAGTGTGTGCATTTCCTTCTGTGACGCTGTGAAAAGACTATTCATAAGTGATAATTTATTCAAAGTGCCATTTGACAGGTTGTATAATATTTCGTGCAGCATCTTTCAAGAGCACTTAGTCCTTAAGAGGAGATGCTAAGCATGCTTATTATACACCCACTTTCACCATCACGTACTTGTGAAAGTCTTATATTAAAAAACACACAAAAAACATTCATAATCGCAGCTGGCTATTGTTCCCAACATCACAAAATAATTTTGTAAATTTATTTTTAACAACCCAGGGTGGTGTCACAATCACAACTGCATTTTGGAGAAAACGAAACAATATGTTTACTGTTGTATTGCAATCTTGATGCTTTCTCGGAGAATTGCTTTTGAGTATCAGAGACCTTGGAAACATGACCTGACATACACACGTCCTCTGTGCAGATCAATTGTGCACGTTATTGACATGTTGTCGAGCGGTGTGTCAAAGCACCAGGTGGCTAGTTGTCTACCTCCCAGAGGTGTTTTATTTGTTCACAGAATCTATAGTACAGGGGAAATCAGTCGGGAGTCGGTGGTGGGGTAAGGCAATGAAAGACATGAAGCAAAAGCAAGGCAATGTCTCTGTCTGTCTCTGTCTCTGTCTCTGTCTCTCCTCTCTCTCTCATTATGAGAGAAAAGCTGGAGGGGAGAAGGGTGACATGTGCAGTATGGTTATCATTGTCGGAACAGCCTACATAGTTGCACAATCTATAATGATACGTGTCTCCTCCATAATTCTACAACCATGAAACCGAGTGGCCTTAAACTTTGCACGCACACTAAGGGAACTCCAAAGGAATGCATGAATGAAAACTGGGTGTTTGCATTTATGAAAACACCCCTCATGAAGATAATTAACGACTTACCTTCATGAAAGGCTATCCCAAACAGCCCAAATTCACCTCACAGGGGTTTTTGCTGCCATTTTTATTCAACCTACTAAAAATGCCTTGCCTTGGAAACACGATCTACTCTCATGGACTAATTCAAGTATATAATCGAAATATGATTTCGGATTTGAGGATTGGATCTCATGGACTAAATAAGTGTCAAAATCTGGAGTGAAAGCTGAAAATTAAAAGAAATTACCGATTCTTATAACAAAGATTATAATCTTTATTATAAGCTTTAAGCCAGGCTGTGCACCCTCCTCATTTACACAAAAAAATATAAAATTGCCAAAGCATTAAACTTAACTTTTTATCGATTGTTCTGTTTTTCTACTGTTTTTCCGAAAGTGTAACTTCATTGAGGACAACAAAAATAATTCAGTAGGAGAAGGCTCCCATGACATGAGCAGAGTGGGCATGGCGACTGCGGATTGGTTCTCTATGGGGACATCCCTGGAGTTAGGAAGGCAAAATAAATGAGAGGATTATAATGAGTAAAGCAATGGGACAAGTGAACTGCAAGTTCAAAAGAGAATTGAAAAATGTTTTCAGTGGCTACAAAGCAATGAATCCCCACACCACGGCAGGATGGCCGAGTGCTATGCACACCCACTCTAAGTTGTCTTGCCTGGGTTCGAATTGTTTCACCTTTTTGTGCAATCTGCTTTCATTTAGGATGTTATTTCATTTCATCAGGCGCTTGGAGTGATGTTATCTTCTATATAAAAGTGAATGAGACGTTTGTTTGTTTGTGACTCTAATCATCTGAGCTCCCACGGTTAATTGCTATGAAAGTTTGTAGGATTTTTTTATTTATTATTTTTTTTTTAACCACGATACACCTTATGTGTATTCGTCTATTTAAACAGAACATTTTCTTAGAATTCATAACTTATAAAAAGTACGAGCCACTACTTGTTGCGGCGAAGGGGTGGGCAGTGGGGTGGGAGTCCAGAAGGAGGGATGGGGTAGGAGGAGGCAGGGGAAGGGTTGGAGGATGAAACCGGTGTTGACTGGCACTGCCAGGTACCTTTACTGGTATAAAATAAAATACAGCAGATTGGAGGGGGCACAGCTTCTGCTGTATAACTATGCCTACAGCAATGATGCAACCAACTTCCAAGTGCTCCATACCATTACGTGTGAGTGAATTACGAAAAGAAAACGAGATAAAATAACACACAGCTACCTCTTCCTAAATTGCCGTTCGTATCAACAGTTACATTGGATAGCCGGCTCAACTGTGCGAATCGATCTGTACCATCTGAACTCCGAATTCATGAGGCTCAGAACCCAGCTTCAAAATCTCACTTTTGTTTTTGTTTTTTGTATACCTTGTCGAGGCTCGTATGAGAGCTAACACACAATGCACAGCAAGGGGGGCATGAGACCAGAGGGGCGGGAGTGGGAAGGACAAAACAGTGGGGAACAGAGACACTTACTATGTGTATTCGTCTACTGTCCACTAATGTAATGTAATGCTCTTCCGTGTGTGTGTGTGTGTGTGTGTGTGTTCATGTCTTTGTCCAGCACGTGATACATATACAAACTCCTCTACGAGCCTGAGATTCACCAGATCAATAATAAATAAATAAAATTAAGAGAACCCTTCCACTGCCTTCTGAACATCATTAAAACAAACACAAGTGATTATAAATAAAATAATGAAACACCCCACGAGTCTATAATCGCTTCAATTGCCCCCTTTGTAACATGCTCACGCACCACGCTCTGATGACCCATGCTAAGTGGTTCTCACTTGTGTTATCTCCAGCTCTGCAATGACTTTACCATCAACCCTTCAGGAGAAAACGATTCTCTCGAATCGCTGTGATGGGATGTTCATGAGAAACTCGAATTAAATGTCTCTTAAAACCGATTTTGAATTAAAGTAACTCAGACACCGGCATTCCTTCACGTCGGTCACAATACCCTGGGCGGGACAAAGGTTTGCTGTGAAATACACCAGCGCTCTATGGAACCTTCTTCTTTGGAAGTACTCAGCACAGATGGGTATAAAATGGTGGTTGATGTGATGGTAGAACCTATTGTATTCCTTTCTCATATCTGAGGATAATAAAACGATTGTATCCCAGGGCTCATAGGATGGCTTAGAGGTACACATGCTCGCTCTAAGCTGTCGAGCCTGGGTTCAAATCCCGACCCAGCTATACACTGTCATCCCGGTGTTTCACAGGCAGGGTGATTCATCAATGTCTATCCCTTGGATGGATGATAAACGGGTGTCGTGTCTTCCAGGATTTGTTGGTGGACGTTAAAGATCCCATGGTGCCCCTTTGCGAGGAGTAGGTGATCTATTGCTGGCACCCTCAACAAATTCCAAATTCCTACCCTAATTGCATCACCACCGGCACAGCCACACCCTCAGCCAATGATGCTACCTGCAGCCATGCATATGTATATATAAAAAAACTGCATATAAATGGAAAAAAAACCTCAAACAAACTGAGTGTCAATGAGGATGCAAAATGAAGTAAAACATGAGAAAACTAGAACGACAAACTTTGACATCACGATGTCACCAGATATGCCTCCGCCCCCAAATTATTACATCATTACACATACTTTTACCAAGTTTCATTTAAATCCCTGAACCTACATTTAAATATTAAATAATTCTGGCTGCCAGACCATGCGTCCGATCAGGTTGAAATTTAATACATATATTCCACATGTTTACTCAATCATAACTGTGATGTTTCACATCGATTGATGAAGCGGTTCAAGAAAAAGATTTTAAAAATAATTCCGTTCAAACCAATATGGCTGCCAAGCCATGTGACCTATTAATTATTTGTGAACACCTTGGTATCCCCAAAGCTTGGGGAACATGTAAGTGAAGTTTCCCCTCGATCTGTCAAGCCATTCTGCAGAAGAAGATTTTAAAATGTTTATTCTTCAAAAAATCATAGCTGCCAAACCATGTGACCTATAACATCAAAGGTGGAGAACTTTTGTTCTTCATGGATAGGCGATCATACCTGTAAAGTTTTGCCTCAATCTCTTCAGCCGTTACGGAGAAGAAGATTTTTTGAAGGTTTTATGTTAAAAACAACATAGCTGCCAAACCACGTGACTGATGACATCATCAATTTTTTGCCAAGTACAATTTAGCCCTAGATGACCCTCAAAATTTTTCATACTGATCAGATAAAGTGTTTGAAATATGAAATTATGCCAAGTAGGACGGGCACTCCTGGCGGAAAGCAAAGGAGGATGCTCCCCAACATGAGCGTTTGTCACATCCTGGTGAAGCAAAAGGCACCACACGCAAAAGGCAAAAGGCAGCCATGCGATACTGCCAGGCAGAAGAGGTGCTGACCAAGCCAGTAGAACTGACTTCGTCCACGTCTTTCACACACGCACCATATAATCTTGCATCTTTCAGCGCATACACCTCAGGGCTTGCCTGTTGCGGAGAATCAAATTAACAACACGAGACCCCCAACAATTCTTTTCAGAGCTAAGCACCACACGGTACCGCACCTCCTACCTGCATCTCTCACTCGCCCATATCGACACCTCATTAAGACCCACAGGGCCAAGCCTACTCAAGTACGGGAAAGGAAGGGGTAGCCAACACGCCCCAACTTCTTATTTCTTTCTGTCACCTTTTCTGTCTAATTTCCCCAGCTAAATGTGGCAACTGTCTGAATTTCATTTAAGGCTGGTTGTATAAGGGGTTATTTTTGAGTACTCAGGGTAAGAATGCTCTTATGTGACACTGCAATCACTTGGAAATACATGCCTGTTAATACAAGATTTGTTGTTTCCAATCCTGTTTGATGTCTGTATTCCTCCATTGGTTAGACATAAAATACAAATTAAATAGACAGGAAGTTGTGCTCCTTTGATTCGCTCCTCTAGCCTAGCCAACCTCTTACCTATGGTGTCGCTCGACCATACGTAAGAGGTAGACAGGGTGGGTAGTCGAGAACACGGTTCCCCAGTTGGGATAGCTAAACTACCAGTAAGGTAACATGACTATGGGCAGGAGGACCCTGCAGGTACATCGCATGCCAGATTAAGCTTCCTCAACCAGCATCCACAGTTGCTCAGCAACCCGTTGGGTCATGGAGTTATCCATGGCTCATTGACTTCAGGGTCAAAGGTCGGAAAGCAGGTCCGAGAAATGCCACTCATGACCTAGCGACATACCTATAACTTTTATAAACACATATTCTATGCACAAATATTACAGACAGACACACACACACACACACACACACACACACAAACACACACACGAGGATGTCACAGAACAAGAGACAGCCTACTACTACTACAGCACTCTGAAGGAAAGATTGAAAAAGGGGGAAGATACGTCGAGGGATCCTCCAGGGAGACAGCCTCTCACCCCTCCTGTTCTGCCTGGCTCTGGACCCAGTGAGGAATGTCATAAATGAGCAAGGACATGGATATATCCTAACCTCCATTAATAGAACATCCAAAGAGACAAACAAAAAACAACTTGCAGAAAACATGAAATTAGGGAGGCAGTACTCCGATGACATTCAAATGTACTTTGGCTTCGACAAGTGTGCCGAGTGCACACTCGACACTCGTACAAGGTAAACCAACAAAAACGGAGAACTTAAAAATCGACCTAGATACAACAATACAGGAAATAGAAAATGTAACATCATCCAAATACCTTGGAGTAGAAGAGGGCCATCAAATATGCCACAAACAAATCCACAAAACAATTGCCAAAGAATACCGACATAGAATGACGCTGATCCTGAAAACATATCTCACCCCGAGAAACACAATCAAAGCCATAAACCAACTAGAAATACCAATGTTCCAATACAGCTGCGGAATAATAAACTGGCCACAAACGGAAATCAACAAGCTAGATATCAAAACAAGGAAACTTCTCATTATCCACAAAATGTTCCACAAAAATCAGTGCATCCCAATAATGTACCCACTGAGACGAGAAGGAAGTAGCGACCTGATGGAACTCAATCAAGTGCACAGAGTGACAACAGCAGGATTGGCTGAATACATGAAAAGCTCAACAGACTACAGAATCCAATTTGTATGCAAACACGAAGACAGCACACCAGAAAAGGTGTCCATAACCCACGTAGCAAAGACAGGTGTGAAAAGAAGATGTCACACATGAAACCGAAACAGCACCAAATATAGCCTCAACGATTGCAAAAAAGACAAAACAAAAATATAAAATGAAATAGCAACAGTTATACACTGACAACTGGGAGAATGTCAAATGAGCAGGGAGGTACAAAAAAAAGAGTTCGACAGACTGGGCATAGACAAAGAAGGCTCATTGGAATGGCGAAGAGATCAGCTCAACTGGGATGGAGAACGAATCATAATAAATGCCCAAGACCAGGGACACTACATGAATGGCTTGAAGAAAATGGTGGAAATGTGTCAATTGGACAGGTGTAGGTTCTGCAAGATAGAAACAGAAAGTATGAGCCACCTCTTATCGGGATGTAAAAAAAAACTCATGTCAGAACAGCTGTACACACAAGGGCACAACAGAGTTTGTGGGGTAATCCACTGGCACATCTGCAAAAACTTTGATATCCCAATTCCAGAAAACTCATGGAAACATGAACCAAAAGCACTCGGTGAAAGAAACACAGGAAGTGATGCTCATGTACGACCTAATCATCCCATCAAGCGTGAGCGTAGAAAATAATGCATTGCGACCAGATATCGTACTCAAGCACAAAAAATTAAAAAGGCATTGCTAATTGAGTGTCAGTACCCAGCAATTTTGGCCTATACAATGCAGAAATTAAGAAAATCACAAATGCCAAGACCTCAAGAATGAAGTGAAAAGATCTTGGGAGCTGAAATTGTACCAGCGATAGTTGTAGCTATGGTATTGATGTAGGAGAACCACCTGAAGACATTAAAAACCATCCCTGGAAATATTACTACAAATGAACTACAGTTGGAAGCTGTCCGTGGCTCAGTGACAATCCTGAACAGAGCCCTTGGCACAAAACTTTCAAAACAAGAAAACTTTACAGCTTGGCCTATGAATCATGATCCCTTACTGAAATGGCGGTGTACTTCGAGACCTGGGAGGACTTCGTTCCACTTTCTGAAACCCGCATTTCGAGATAACAACCAAACACACACACACACACACACACACACACACACACACACACACACACACACACACACACACACACACACACACACACACACACATCTCCTTTTAGTGATATATTCCTCCTTTTCTCCTTGTGTATGTGCACCCCATGCCTCTTGGTAGTTTTGTGAACCTGCTGCCCTTTATTGTTCAGCTCTTCCATAAGCTTGGACACTGGTATAAAAAAGGCATATGTCGTTGGTGAATGTTAAAGATCCCACAGTGTCTTTATGGAAGAGTAGGTGAGTTATCATCAGCACACCTGAACAAATTACTTCCTGCCCAAATCAGTTTTGGTGAAATATCAGGCCTGACCAGCTGGTTTGTGAAACAGTTGGGTCATAAACGTTCCCTGGCCAACCCTAAGAGAATGTGGGAATAATTGGGGTCATTAAAGAAGTAGTAGTAGTTGTAGAAGGAGTAGTCGTAGTAGCAGTGGGAGTAGTAGTAGTTGTAATGCCCACAATGTCACTTGAGGAAACAATTTTAGCCAAGACTTCTTTTTGATAATTATACCACAAAATGTTCTTCAATTAAAGGTCCCCTATCCTTTTGACAACACAAATAGCCAACAATGACAGGATTCATACACTGTGCCAGCGTATTAATGGGCAGGAACGAAAGGCTGCAGTAATGGAAGCTCGATTAGAAGAAAGCTGTTTTCAAAGAGGGTGCATGAAAGGCCTGCAGATGTGCGAGCACATAGTGGTGATTTGACATGGAGTAAACTTGGACTGCTGAAAGGCCTTTGTGATGCATATACATATCCTTGTTAAATTGGGCTCAGCTGACCTCTGATTTTCTCGTCTGTGAATAGACTGTATTCATCTTGGCTAGTGGTTGCATCAATCAGAAACGCAATATAAATATCACGCGCACACCACACACACACACACACACACACACACACACACACACACACACACACACACACACACACACACACACACACACACACACACACACTCTCTCTCTCTTAAACAGTCTCTCTCTCTTTCAACAGTGGATTCACCCAAACATTTCTGAGCGTGTTATTGGCAAGGGGTCAGCGTTATTGTAACTCTGAGCGATAATTAAGGTCACGGCGCAAACACGGAAAATTACTTGTTATTTATTGGTCACGCAAGGCCACCCATCATCATCGTATCACCACTTTGTGTAAGTGAGGAGGAAGGTACAACATAATCAGCCACTGGAACGATTCATGTTATAATTGTATTAGTCAATGTGACTTTCAATCCCATAAGAATCCACAAATTCATACTTCAATTACCGATCCACTAATTGTTACCTTTCTGTCGCCTGAAGCAGCACAAGATATACAGTACTTCTTGAAGGTTCTCACAATGAATGACTAAATACCTTAAGGCCTTAATATTCCGATGTCCTTACCAATTTCCCAGAAGGCAGAGTCATGTATTCATTCTCTCGATGACCTCATGCAGTAACCTTTCAACATTTTTGATGATTAAACATTTCTTCAAAGAGCTGGCAGGATGGCCTATAGATACATCTACTAGCCTCTGAGATGCCAGGCCTGGGTTTGAATCCTGACTCAGATATAAACTGTCCTCCTAATGTCTCGCAGGCAGGGTAAGGCATCAATGTGCGTGCCGTCCCCTGGATGGACGTTAGACTGGACGTCCCATCTACTACCATTGGTGGGTGTGAAAGATCCCACGGTTATGAATTTGTTCAGGGTGAAGGGGATAACTCGCCTATTCTTCCTTGAGAGTCCGTGGGTATTTAACCTCCATCAGCTCAAGCTGACAGACGAGACACCCAGCTTAATGTTCATCCGATGGACGGAGCGTACTGTGATCACCAATTCAAAAGCTTGTAGTCAGGTTGGAAGTCAAACTCAGACTGGACAGGTCAAAGGTAAGTGCGCTAACTCCGCACCTTGCTTCCATATTTTGAGGATCTCGTTCCGAAAGCCTTTTGGACACCCCCTCGTAGATTTTCACAGTTAAAAATGCTTTCTGATGTGATTGTTTCAACCTCAGTTGCATTTCCAAGACTTTTGAACATTTTCGTCTTTTTTTTTTCTGCATTGGTCATGTCTCTTCCTTTCCAGTAAAACCTTCAGGGCAATTTGTTTTCACCCCTCCAGTGTTTCAATCCGACAACGTTCGCCAATTTCATTTCCATCCCAATGGAAGAAAAAGTTTTTTTTTCTCCACTTTCCCACCTCATTCATTGCCAAATACCTCTGCACCAGCTTCCATGTGTTCATAATTGTGCTTATCGTCTGTAAGCGCCTTACCAGCAGAATGTTTGCGACGTTGAGATCCATCAATGCCTTTGGTGAGTAGGATGGCCATGGTGTTCCGGCAAAAGTTCGACAACAGCCTGGCTTTCTCAACCATCTGCTTGCAATTATGAGATAATGAGCGTAAATTGCGTTTGGTTTCCGGATCACTGCAAGAAAATGCTTTTGTTAAATTGTGGATTAAATCTGAGCATCATATGCTGGACTCGGGCACAGTGTTTCGGTTGGGGGGTTGGGAAAGGAGACACGAAGAATGACATGAAGGAAAAGAGGAGGGAGGTGAAAACTACGAAGATGAATAAGATGATTTCTCCAAGGATGATACAGGGAAAAGTCAGGGCACAAGTGGACATGCACACAAAGCTTTCTCTATGAAGTAAAGTGACTACATGTTGACTCAGCGGTTCCTACCTGCCTCCTTGTTTTCAATTATTCCAATCAATGGTGGCTCTGCTGCGAGCTGGGCAATCAAAACAAATGAACAGATTAACCCTCACAAAGTGAATCCATTAAGTCTTCCTCCTGATCAGGAAAGCAAATCCAAAGCGCACGACACAGACTCATTTACTTGTACAATTCGACATTGGTCCCTCAACTCCTTGGTTCCTATTTTCTCCCGTTCATGGAAATGGATTCCCAAGGAGGTAGCGTGCAATTCCGTGATTACATTGTGATCGGTTAGATTGTGGCTGTGATTCCAGAGGCTCTTCAAATCCCACTCTCACCTCCAGTGAGGACTTCAAGCAACAGGTGAACCCTCATCTCTACCCGCAATCTTATCGACCCCCATTAACCCTACCTAACCCATCCCTCAGAATTGCCAGTTACTGCTTTTTCTCCCCTCCTCTTTCTCTCTCTATTACTGTTAAAACTAAAGCGGCAGGCACTCAGTAGAGAGCATACCTCCACCAATCTGAACAGTTTATGTTTTCTCTCCAACGGACACACCGTATGTGCTTCTGGACCTGAATCAAAATCAAATCGACTTGTTCTTGTCACATCACCAACTCAACTGACAAGCCTGGTGGTGGTTTAAAAATTAGGGTGGTTGGTTTGTGATCCTAGGATCCTGAGTTCAAATCCCACTGTTTGTTGAATTAATACCAGGTGGGGTTGACTCAGCCTGTCATCACTTTGAGGTCGGCAAAATGAGTACCAGCTTGGTACATCCTGTATCGGAGTGGTGACCCACCCAGGATTGTGCCCAATAGCCAAGGAGACTGCTTAGGCAGCACCAACACTCTACACAGAGTATGGTCCCGATGGATAGATGGATGGACGGATGGATGGATGGATGGAACCAACTCGACACCTCGTTTGTCATAACCCATCCACATCATTTTGAGATATCGTGGTTTTTTTTTTTATCGTTTTGACCCTATTCTTGATGGTGAAGAACACTTGAATATATATATATATATATATATATATATATATATATATATATATATATATATATATATATATATATATATATATTTTAATTCTTGTATCCGGATGCTGGATCTTCACCAAAATCTGATTAATTTGTCCATGTCACACACCCAACATGCCCACCAAGTTTTGTCCGAATCCATCCACAACTTTTTGATATCGTGCTGTATGTCGTTTTTGGCACTATCACAAAGGTGGAGAATCGCTGAAAAAATTATAGTGTCCTGATCCGGATCTTCACCAAAATCTGATCAATTTGTCCTTGTCACATATCCAACTTGTCCACCAAATTTTGTCTGAATCCATCCACAACTTTTTGAGATAACCTGCTCACAGACAGACAAACTGGGGTGAAAACAGAAGGTGGACAGAGGTAATAATAATATGAGTTACCTGACAAGGAACTTTGACACAAGAAGCCACCATTATAGGCCCATCTATCCTTTATAAATGTTGAGTGTCAAGCAAGAAAGCAGCAGGTACCATATTTAAAGTCTTTGGAACAACTCAGCAAAGTTTCAAACCACCATTTAAACCGCCAACCTCCCAGACTTAGAGCAGATGCTCTAACCATTGCACCACCGAGGCAGGTGTGTTCATTCATTCACCTGCCTGTTGAGTCCAAATTTGGCCCATACGTTGCATTTTTACCATCCATCTCTTCACAATTCCATGACCCTCGAGTTTGTAAAAAAAATTCAAGGTTTTGTTGGAATTTGAAGAAAAAACATTTTTGCAGAGATCAGTGTATTTGATTGGAAAGGTCAAATAAAATGCCACAAAGGTCTTATAAATTGGGGAACCAATTTATGTAAAACACCATGAGATCTATCTAACATGAAGGACAAACATGGAAATTAACAATTATTTCTTCATGTCACGTGACCATCCTTCATTCCAGCGTCGTCATCTATCTATAATTCCAGCAATCTCTGTGTGTGTTGTCTGTCCTGTTTTGTCTGTCTGTCTGTCCTGCGACCGCCGTTTCTCGACGACCGCCGGGCCGATCTCATTGAAACTTGCCAGGAATATTGCCGGGGACCCGCGGATGTGCCTTTTCGAGGTTTGATATCGATCGGACGAGCGGTTCCAAGTTAACGGCCATGTATCTGTGAACAATGACAGGACACCGGTGCTATGACGTCACATAACGTCACAATTAATGTTAATTTAATTAATTTTTTTTTTTTTGAAGGATTGACCCCACAATTCTCTTCTTCGTTTGGTATGACGTCACAATCGACACTGGGGACCTGGGTATGTGCCTTTCTCTGGGTATGTGCCATACCTGGGTATGTGCCTTTCTCTGGGTATGTGCCATACCTGGGTATGTGCCAAACTCCCAAGGTTTGATTATTATTCAAATTATTAATTAATCCCAAGGTTTGAATTTTCCCGAGGGAAACAGCTGTTTCCCAAGGGTTTGAAAGCTGTTTTTTCCCAAGGTTGGAATTAATCGTTGTGCTTGGTAGAATTTGTGAATACATTTACAGGAGAGAGGGGACGAGAGAGGAAGGGGAGAGAGGAGGGGGGAGAGAAGGGGCGAGAGAGAAGGGCGAGAGAGGGGGTGAGGGGGGCAGAGAGGGGAGGGGGGACAGAGGAGGGGGGACAGAGGAGGGGGGAGAGAGGAGGGGGGAGAGAGGAGGGGGGTGAGAGGGGGGAAAGAGGGGGTGAGAGTGGGTGGCAACAGAAGGAGGGGGAGGGAGAGAGGAGGGGGGAGAGAGAAGGGCGAGAAGGAGGGGAGAGAGAGGGAGAGAGAAGGGGGAAGAGGAAGGGCGAGAGAGGGGGGTGAAAGGGGGGCGGCAAGAGAGGGGAGAGAGAGGGGGGGGGAAGAGAAGGGCGAGAGAGGGGTGAGAGGGGGGGGGGCAAGAGAAGGGAGAGAGGGGGGGGAGAGAGAAGGGCGTGAGAGGGGGCAAGAGAGGGGAGGAAAGAGGAGGGGGGACAGAGGAGGGGGAGAGAAGAAAGGGGAGAGGGGGAGAGAGGGGGGCGAGAAAAGGGAGGAGAGGGGGAGAGAAGGGCGGCAGAGGGGGTGAGAGGGGGGGCAAGAGAGGCGGAGAGAGGAGGGGAGAAGGAAGGGGCGAGAGAGGGGGTGAGAGGGGGGGCAAGAGAAGGGGAGGAGAGAGAGAGGGGGACAGAGGAGGCGGGGAAGAGAGAAGGGCGAGTGGGGGAGTGAGAGGGGGGCAGAGAGAGGAGGAGACGGAGGGGAGAGAGAAGGGGAGAGGGGAGGGAGAAGAGGAGGGGGGACAGAGGAGGGGAAGAGGGGGGTAAGAGGGGAGGGAGAGAGAGAGGGGCGAGAGAGGTGGGGCGAGAGAGGAGGGGGGACAGAGGAGGGGGAGAGAGGGGGGCGTCAATTCTTCTACTTCGTTTTGATATGACGTCACAATTGATGCTGGGACCTGAATACTGCAGGCACGAAGCTGCACTATACTGGCACGCACCTACGGCAGCACCTACGGCGCCCGCCCCTACGGGCCCGCACTAGTAATTAACAATTCAAACAAATATAAATATGGGATTTGTGAGAACATTGGCATCCTAGCTTTGTTTTAAACAATTTATGCTCATCAGAATATGGTTGGATGTAAAATAATGGTGGCTGAAAAATACTTATTACCGAAAATTATATGGAATTACGACTGGAATGAGTAACATGGGAAATCGATAACGAGCACTGCAAGAAGTCGAGGAAATGAAGCATTCATGGAATATTCTGGAAGATCATTACAGCTGCTCAGAAGTTATAATCAGAAAAAGTTATGTGGCTCTAGAGTTGGTGAGAAAGATGGAAATTTCAGGACATTAAAATCTCAGTAATGGTTTTCTCCTAAAGATAAAGGCTGGTTTATGCTTGTGTAATAACAGCAAATTGTCCACATGATACCCAAGACAGTCAGCAAGTCTCTATTCCACATCGAGCTAAATCTTATGGTAATCTCTACACCACCTGACCGTGGCAGTTTTCACCATATTACATCGTGACTTCACGTTGAATCATCGCATTGTGACTCAGTTGGCATGACAATAACTTTTTTATCCTTTGCCAGCGAATGCACATTTGTGGTTGAGTGGCATAATCTGACCCGGAATTTAATCATCACAGCTAAAAGATTCAAGATTTCAGATAAAAAATGACCTGGCTAAGTCGTTGAACTTCCATACAACACATTTGCATCAACTTTGCAACCAAAATGGTTTCACAGAAAAAGAATAAGAACGATGTACATGAAACGAATTCCTCATGAGTTGGTATCTCTTGATCAACTTCGCCAGCTAACGACTTGGCAACATCATCCTGGGGTCGCGACATTAGTGCCAATCGGCAGAGGAAACCCGTCAAGATTCCAATGACCCCCAAGAGTCAGATGACTTTGGTTGTACCTGTGAAGCTAACTCCCAATTAGGTGTCCACGGCCTGTCTGGCACTGCGTGTGTGTGTAAGTGTGTGTGTGTGTGTGTGTGTGTGTGATGGTGTTGTGTGTGAGTCAATTATTGTGAATGATTGATGTGTAATTTGCTGTTGAACAAAAATAAATAGATTTTACACAAATCAACCAGTGTTTTGGGAAAAGACACCAAAAAGTTGAATTCAAATTAAAATTTACGCGTTGTGTTGATTTTGTAAATTAAAATGCTTTATCCCAACTTGACCTTAAAATGTGAGGTTAGTATTTTAATTGACAGGCCATACTAACCATGTCAAGAAATATATATAATATAGTACATAATATATAGATGTAATATATATGTACTGTTTAATATATAATATATATAAATAATTATACTATATATAAATAACTGTATATAATTAGTTGTACAGTGCCCCGGAAGGCGTCGAGGCGCGAAAACCGAACCGCTTCTGACGGAGCCGGCAAGTCGAAGTGCGCACCGAGCGATCGCCCAAGAATATAAGACGCCAGCCCGATAAACTCGGATGAGCCGAACGTCCTTGTGAGAACCGAAATTTACGC
The DNA here is from genome assembly GCA_035128595.1 of Eptatretus atami. Taxonomy (NCBI): domain Eukaryota; kingdom Metazoa; phylum Chordata; class Myxini; order Myxiniformes; family Myxinidae; genus Eptatretus; species Eptatretus atami. The sequence goes on along the minus strand of CM068966.1, from coordinate 73,940,513 downwards.
CAAAAATGGAAAGAACAGACCACGGAAAGTAGGGAATCGATTTGCCAATTCTTCAATTTACACTAAATACCCCACGTAGTATCCAGAACTACACGCGTGATATTCCACCCATCAGACAGAAGCTCGTACGGAAACAAGCACCCAGCTCAAAACGCGATGTCCTCGCCGGATGCTGCGATTCCGACGGCTTAATCGGCCGGTTAGAGAACCGGCGGCCTGAATCCCCTTTATACGGCAAAACAACTGGCTTCTCTCACTCCCAGACACACAATGCTCAGTCAATTGAAAGAATTGACGCGACGAGCTGAAAACATTTGAACAATTGGCGCGTGTATTTGACTTAATAATAATGTTATGGGAACATAGGGTAAGCACGTAAGAGCAAGAACGATCTATACCGACTATACGAAATGCATGCAATCCAATTTACAGCACAAAGCCACTTATAACAGTTTTCTCTACTTATTACGACGGGCCGACCACAAGTACACACGACCACAACAACACACACACACCAAGAAATGTGCGCTGGATGCCTTAATAACGGACTCCAGCTCGAGAGAGCGGCAGATGAGTTGAAAACCAGAAACCTTCTCGAACACTCTCCACCATCGTGATGGTCTTCATGTTGTTCAGAACCCGTGCTCCAGCGAGAGCGACAATGATCCAATCGCGTGAGCACACGCCTTCCCGCAACTCCGCGAGAACTCGCGCTAACTAACACGTGACATGTGTGAGTATCAAAAGGCGCCGATCCTTCCCTGTTCGATCGTCGCAATCTCGAAAGAACCACCTCCCCAAATACGAGGCCGATGAGCGCACCAAGCGGAAACCAAGCGGCACAAGAGAGCTCCACGAACCAGAAGAGCCAGACCAGCAACCAGCTCAACTCTCTTACTGCTATTGAACAAAGCCGTCTTCAAACGACGAAGCCAAGAACTCCGAAGCCGATGCAAAACCCACGAGCCTACTAAAAGCCAAGCCTGAAGCACAATGCTTACTAAAAAGCCATCAAGCAGAACGCGAAGCTCTACGAAAAAGCAAGCCGAAGCAAAAGAGCATAGCTAAAAGGCCCAGCCCAAAGCAGAAAGCACTTCAAGAATGCCTCAAACCACTTAACCCAGACCAAGCAGAACGCCGAAGCAGTCTACTAAAGCCCAATGCCGAAGCAAAAAGCTTACTAAAAGCGTCGCTGCCTAACCACAAGCCAATCCAAGTAACCCAAGGATCATACCGCAAGTCCAGCCCAAACAAAGCAGAGCATCTTCTTCAGTCTTATCGGCCCCACCCCGCTCCGGCGTGACTCGATGCCCCGTGCTCATCCCCCGACTTCAACCACGGTGGGAGGGAGTTGTATAACGTCAATGAATCACGGACGTGAGGGCCTTCTTCCTCTTCGCAGAAGGGGAGGGCTGGCGTTACCAATTGTGTTGATCCGTCACCTAACTATTCTTGAATTCCCGCACACTTTAATCGAATTTCTCCCCTTAAAACACAATGAGGTTGAACTATCTCAGGAACAAGTCACTTATCGATAGAAGATCTGACTATAGGAACCGAGTTGTGTGCAATCGAATCCCATATTGTATTAACAAATAATATTATATTATATGATGATATATACACACCAAGATCCAAGTGTTTGAACACACTCACCATTCTTCCGAAAGTCTCTTCACTGAAAATTACGCAAGATTATGTTTCAATGTACTCTGAAAATTAAAGCATAGAACAAATAAACAAATTGCCAGATATAAAAAAAATCATGAAATCGTTTTCGTATGTTACAAGAATTAACAAATTAATCGAGGAGAGTGTTTTGAGAAGGTGATGCGCAGTACTTTGAGAGCTGAATGCATGAAAGAAAATGAGAGAGAGAGAGAGTAGAAAGGGTGGGAGGAATAGTGAATGCAGAATGTGGGGGTTAATCATCAGGATGAAGTGAGGACTGCTATGAAAGAGGAATGAAAAAGTGGAAGTGTGTTGGCCCAGATGTATACCATGTTGGTGGCAATGGAAGTGTTTAGAGAGATGGCAGTGATGGGTGTTGTTAATCAGATTGTTAATAAAATCTTGGAAAGTGAGAGGATGCGACAGGAGTAATTTATAGATTAACATGATTCCGATTTTCAAGAACATATAGTGATTGCAGAGCTGTGAAAATTAACAAAAGAGGATATAAGTTGCTTAACCACACCATAAAGATTGTCAGGAAATAGTTGGAAGCTAGGTTGAAAGAACAGGTGACATATGTGAGCAGCAAAATATGGTTAAAATATGCCAAGGAATAAGACACTGCACTTGAAGCGAATGTTTGCTTGAGAATGTTGGAATGGAAGCAGTATAGGAAGGCCAGAAGGAGTATACAGTTGTTGTATTTGGATTAGAGAAAGCTAATGTGATAGCGGTCTGCCAAGGAGGAATTTGTGCATTGTATGAGGAAGTCTGGAAAGTGTGGAGAAGTATGTAGGATGTGAGGAATAATGAATATGAGGAAAGTGTGACAGCGTGAGGTGTGCGGTATTATAGAATGACGGACCGGTTAAGTTACATGGGAATTGCACAAGAGATCGGCACTAACTAGAGCCCTTTAACCGATTCAAATGGTGCTATGGACAGAGTTGACGACGAATCAAGACTGGAATACTCATGGACTAGTGATGGTCAGCGGATGACTATACATGATCGTTATGGAGAGAGTATGGGAGCAGGCGGAGGCGCAAGCCTGAGATGTGAGTACGCACTGTGAGAAGTGGAATGGATAGTCAGTAGGAGAAGACGGAAAGTACATGTGCGTTAAATGAGCAGGGAGGGTGGTGGTATGGAGCCAGGTTGCAAGGAGTTGAATGGTGGGGATTGGATGGGTTTAAATACTTGGATCAAACATGTCCAAGAGTAACGGAGAGTGGGGAGAGAAGCTGAAGAAAAGAGAGTGCAGCAAGGATTGATGTGCAGTGGGAGAAGAGTTGCAGGAGTGATTCTGATTTGTGTGACAAGAAGGTTAGCTGCAAGAGGTTAAGGGGAAAGTATACAGACACGGTCGTCTGAGACCAGCATGTTTGTTCATGGTTGGAGGGCGGTGGCACTAACAAAAAAGAAGGAAGCGAGCTGGAGGTGGCAGATTAAAGATTGCTGCATTCTCGTTGGAGTGACGAGGATGGACAGATAGGAATGAGATATTAGAGGGTCTGCGCGGGGTTTAGACGGGTTGGAACCAAAGTGAAGAGGCGAGATGAGTGGTTGGACATTGCACAGGAGGAAGCTGGTATATCGAGAAGAATGCTGAAGATGGAGCCGCCAGCAGGAAGGAGAGAGAAGGCCAAATAAGAGTTATGGACTGCGGTGAGGAGCGAAACATGGGGTGGTTGGAGTTGTCATGTAAGATGTGGAGGATAGAAGCGAAAATGAGACGGTTTGATCCCGCGTTGTGGCACCCCTAATCGGGAGCGCGAAAGAAGAAGAATATCTTTCTTACTTTCTTCTTTACGTCTCCCGTTAAGGGGGTCGCCACAGCGGTTCATCCGTTATGATCCGCATAATGATTTGGCAAGGTTTACGCCGGATGCCCTTCCTGACGCAACACTGTCGCCTCTTACGACACAGGGATATGGTACACCTTATTCTAACCGGTGTGCATACACCAGGCCAGTCCAACTCGTACTCACTTCGCCAACCTCGAAGGCTGGACAGCTGATGTCAACGCTCCTGGTGCTGACATTTAATTCAAGCGGCCAAAAAAAAAAACGGGGGCTTGACTCAGGACCTTTTGGATCCCAAAAGCGCTAACCCAAACCACTACGCCAACACCAGCTTTAGAAGAAGAATAGTATATATACAGTATATATATATATTATATTATATATATATATATATACATATATAAATAATATATAGATATATATATATATAATATATATATAGTTATATATATATCATAGACTCTATAGAGAGGACTGGAACCTCCATGCTCGGTTGTAACTTGAGTCTGAAGGATTAACTTGAGTCCGGGCTAAAATGACTTCTAGAAGGGCTAGAGACACGATCTCGGGATCCATATAGGGGTTTTGAGGACGGCGAGTTCAATAGTGTCATTTTCAACACCACCTGAGGTCATCTTCAAGGTCAAAAGGTCATATTTCAAGGTCAAATTACTGAATTTTGGTATTTTTTGCCCGTTTTTGTGTCTAACTCATAAACGGTGAGAGATGGCTGATTGTAATAAGATGCAAGAGTGTGGAAGCTGTCAAACTCTTTATATTTATTGTCATATATCGTATTACCTAAAACATATATGCATGTCACACAACTATGCCTATTCAACTATGTCTATGTCTATCACTAGTTGGAGAGCTTTTCTTGTCCTGAGGCATCCAAGCTTTTTTCTTTGTCACTTACATTGAGGACATGCGCTTTCAATAGAATGTTAGCTAAAGTAGTACATGCAGCATTACTACTAGCTAAAGGTGCATCTACAGAGGATAACAGTCAGCAAAATGAAATCGGCAACGCATTTTAGTCTTGTCATACAAATTATAGGCATTATGTACAAAAAAGACGGTTGACATAGTCGGCACACTCAATCCACCTCTATTCAAATATATCTAGAAAACTCAGGATGACACCTCGTTACCATCTTCATCATCAATGACTCCTCCATACTAGTGCTATCGCCATATTTATGAACAAGGTGTCCGGCCAAATAAAACTACTTTATGCTTAAGGGCATCGTCAGACCCAAGATCCTGAGTGTCTTGAGGAGTAATCTCGTCAATGAGTTCACTTCGCTCATCTGGATTTCAGAAGTTGTCAGTTCTTGAGATCATTCACTGGATAATTAGCTGTCGCAGATCATAAGTGAGTCAATGTGTTGAGTGTTGTACAATGTTTTACAATCTAGCTCGATATGTCAACTACGTCAATGTAGAAGTTTCACCGCTCTTTGCCTGGCTTGGCCGAAAACTTTTCAAAGCTTCATCTGCAATATATAGCAGGAAGAACTATCAATCTTTCTTGCCAGCAACATTGGCAGCATCCACATTATTACGTGTGGACACAGTGAAGGCTTCAGCAGTTTGCTGAGTTAGCTTCAGCTTCCGACCACACCTCCTTGCCATGCCAGGTAGATATAATTTGGCAGCCTGCTCCAGCCTAGTGAAACTTGTACAGTCTGCTGTCCAAGGCTGGATTCGTCGCGCAGATGGATAGCTAAACGGCTTCTCGTCCTTCATCACTTGAACCACTCACTCATATCTGGTGAGGATGATTGTGCCTTCGCTGATGCCAGTGAATCCTTGAAGGTCTTTAAAGCAGCGACAGTCTTGTCATTGAACACTTGGCATACCAATGGTACGCTCTGCGGTTGAAGGGGCTTGGGGAAAACAGCGGTGTGCGTCAGCTTGTTAAGCGAATAGAGTAGCCCGTCGATCTCATAAACCTTCTGAATATCACTCCAGTAAGCTTTGTACTCATTACCTCTCTGACCTGAGAGTGTCTTGCCATCAACAGTAATCAGTTGTTGCGAACATTTTTGAAGATGTGCACGTAGTCGTACACTAAGAACATATGTGCTCTTGAATTGACAGCACTGTACACCTTCTCCTATATTTGAATAAACACTGCGGTTGGTATTGCAATTGATTCTCTCTT
>CM068966.1:73908433-73933608 GCA_035128595.1 Eptatretus atami | reverse complement strand
TCAATGCCATCTTTCTCAACTCTATTCAAGAATAGAAATCAAAAGGTGAGTGAACTTGTTGGATACGAAAGAACTGCTTGACAGTTTGTCCAGTAGCATCAGTTCTTGATAGGTAAAGGTTTTCCTGGTCTTTTATGATGTTAAAGCCAGGAAAATGGAGCTGATTTTAGCACAGAAGTGGTCGAAATCTTGGATATTGTCTGCAGCCTCATCAGCTGCCTGCATCTTCTTAGCTCTTGATTCTGACGTAGAAGATGATGTTGGGCGTGGGCGTGAGGTCACCGCTTCAAAGCTTATTTCGGTACTCCAGGAAATATTGATGGGGTTCTTTGGGTCGTTTTCCACCCCTAACTGACACCCAATCACAATTGAAATGTGTCTCACAATATATATCTCCTTTAAGCACCTCAAGCTTTCTTTCTCATTTGGCATTGCCAATATCCATCTCTCCCTCTCCTCAGGATCTTTTGGGAAGGATATGACCTTTACATAAGGCGTCCCCTCATAGTTTCCTCTACAACCAAAGCAGCTGCAACGACGTGGCATATTGTCACCAAAGCAGGAAACAACACAAAGATCCTGTGGAGATCACCAGCTGGACAGTTTCTGAAGAGAAAACAAACAAAACATACATTAGTTAACGATGATAGAAATCAGCAAGTAGGTCAGTAGGTGCACAATGCCATGTTTTGTCATAGACTTTACACAAAGTTTTCCTCTATGAGTTAGACACAAAAACGGGCAAAAAATACCAAAATTCAGTAATTTGACCTTGAAATATGACCTTTTGACCTTGAAGATGCCCTAGGTGGTGTTGAAAATGACACTATTGAACTCGTCGTCCTCAAAAACCCCTATATGGATCCCGAGATTATGTCTCCAGCCCTTCTAGAAGTCATTTAGCCCCGGACTCAAGTTAATCCTTCAGACTCAAGTTACAAACCCCGAGATCATGAGTTCCATTCCTTCTCTTTTGGAGTCTATGATATATATATATATTATATAATATATATATATTATATATATATATATACTGTATATGTATACATTTTTTTTCTTTGATCTTGCATCTTACCGTTCAATAAAATCCCTTCATGCAGAGGTTGGTGCCCTCCTTTGAAAGAAGTGCCACATTGTCCCAAATTTATATGAAATCTGTACCCTCATTTGCTGTCTTTACTGAACCTTTTTTTTTTCAGTGATAGCCATCGTAAATAGATGCTTTTAGGTTTTGAGATGCTACTTCGCATGTTGAGACTCGCAAATTAAGATGGCCATTCTGCTGCTGAACCAGCTCATCTACAAAAAAATTTTTTGCATCATATTTAGATCCTAATATTACTTCATATTGTGTATATAAATCAAGCATTTCATAATTACCTCTGGTTAGAAGTCTCCGTGATTAATTGCTTTGGGAAGAGGTTTTCGCATGATGATTGCTTATATGGAAGGAGTGCCCGTGATGATTAAGTTAATTCGTTCCTCACCAATTAATGGCCGTTGGCTCTTCATTTATATGTACATAAGTATAATCTAAAGAAAAACTTTGCATAATTATGGCTCATGGAGATGCTTGTCCCTTTCAATCGTACCATATGTACATATTGTAAATTGAGGAGGGGTGTTGTAGACATTGAAAAACAGCCTACCTGCATACAAACAGCAGAACAGATGTGTTGATTGCTCAGACAAGCCATAAGTACACAGCAGGGCTGCCAATCTGTCTGTACAAAATGGAAAGTCTTTATGTGATAGTTTATGACCAGAAGCATAAATGTTTGCTCCACATCAATGGATGACCAACACACTTATATTAAAGTACAATGTTGCAGGTCAACATTGCCTAAATGGTATGACCTAATCTATAATAATATTTGCATCGTTTGCATCATTCGTGGTTTCGGTCTTAATAATCTGACAATGGTTAATATCTGCATGCTGAACACTTGACAATCAAAGCAAGCTTTGCACATTCATTATGCGGAATTAAATTCTTCACAATGAAGTCTGGTCTACAGACGGAGGATATACAGATCGACAGGAAGAAATGGAGGGTAACATGACCTGGCAATGAACTACCGCTTTAAAGGAAAATAAGGATCAAACTGATACAGTATCAGATGGCCTTATTGGCGTACCCATCAGAGCACATCTGTGATCACAACGCCAGGTCACAGGTTGGAGACCTTTATGGTGGTGATTACCCCAATGTTTCCTAATATGTCCATGTACTGCATGTAACAAATGTACAAAGTCATCCATGAACTAAATACAGTATCACTGTTAATGTAAACAGGTATGTGATTCCAAAGATGTGGGGGGGGGGAAGACAGTAATTGGTCATGGTAAGTGGTTGGTGGATGAATGTATGAAGTGGGGGGGAGGAGCGTGTGAATCGGACGAGGAGAAAAGGAAAAGACTACCAACCTGTCTGTAAAAGAAGGAAGGTGTGAGCATCTGCCTCCTGCTGAAAGGTGCCGGTGGTATCCAGGGCCTTGAACTCCTCTGCATCCAATGGCAAGAGGCAGGAGCTCCCGTCCCACAAAAAAGAGCTATTTCCTTTAGCTCTGTGCATCAGGAGGAACTAGAATGTGCCAATGAAGAACTTTGAATTCGGAAGAGCATGACCGAATGGTGTTTGGCTTTCGAGTCCAACAAAAGATGTGGCGTCCGCCTAGTGTCACTTGTAGTGGACAAATGCTTTTTATTGGGGAGGTCACAATAGGTCACAGAAAGTCAGTAAATGCAACACCAGGGCTGTCGTGGATGCAGAAGAGGTGGGAGGAACTTTCCTCTCCATGTAAGAAAGAAATCATCGAGATATTCGGACCGCAAAAATGGCAGCATCTGCCCCTGCACAAAGAAAGGTGCATTTCTTCCGACATTTTATTTATCTTTTTAAAATACATTAATAGTTCGACATTCCATCTGCCAAATGGGATTTTTTTCCCCCCTGTTTTAGTCTTTTATCCTGTTGGAACGGCATGTGTAACAAAGATGAGTTTTTAATCGGAATCAGTGCGGTTGATGTCACATGATATTCAGGCAGCTTGTCGGGAACTACAGAAACGTGTAATTAAAGAAACCAAATTATTACAATTTATCAGCTTCATAATTAAAATGTAACGTTCACACATGATGTCTTATTCTTATTATTTTTTTTTGATACAATTTTCCAAAAATTGGTGGGAAGAGCCAGCACTAAAATGCTTCCATTATTTTAAATGAAATAAAACGACTCATCCATAGAAAACTCCATCGGAAGACAACTTCTAATTAACATCATCCCCACTTCACTCTTCTTCTACACTTATCTTCCAAGCTTTTTTTTTTTCAACAAATCTGGTCGACATGATGAACAAAATATTCAATTGCCTTGAACAGGCTTATTTTTATTCTCGTGTCTCAGTCTCAGGGAGAAATATCTCTAAGTTTTATGTCGGGTAAGGTGGAAAAGCTGTTCCCCCCTCTCTCCTTCCCATCCTATGTATATATCTACATCCTCCTATAGACACCTTTATTCAGTACACCAAACATTTTGATATTTGAAATTGCCCCCTACACCATCAGCTCGAGAGTCCCGTGGTGTGGAAGTTCATATCAAACATATAACTAGAATGGAGGAGGGGGCACAACAGAGGTGGGGTGAGCGGGGAGGTCTTGCTCCAGCTTCCACATCTCCCGATATTACATGAAAGGACCTTTAATATACAAAGAAAAACAGCGTGTTTCAAAGTGACAATTTTAAATCCAAACTTTACAAACTAAAACAGAACTCTGTACAGCGCATACCTCCGCCAAGCTGAACAGTGTATGTTTTGTATCCCACTGAAAGGCCGGATCTGGATCTGGACCTTAACCAAAATCGAATCAGCTTTTTCTTGTCACTGAACCATCTCGTCCACATACTTTTATCATAACTCGTCCACCACTTTTCGATATGTCATCCTATATGTCGTTTTTGGCCCTATCTCTCAATGGTGAAGAATCACTTTTAAAATTAAAAAAAATTCTCGGATCCAGATCCACATTCGCATCTTCATCAAAATCGAATCGATTCGTCCTTGTCATACAACGAACCTGTCCACCAAGTTTCGTCCGAATCGTCCATGACTTTTTGAGATATCCTGCTCACAGACAAACAGACAGACAGACAGGGGTGAAAACATCACCTCCGTCCATCTTAGGTGGCGGAGTAATCAATTCATTAAGGCTTTCTGAGAAGGGGAGGAAATGAAGGTATAGGAGGAAAGGAAAGGTAGGGGAGTTGGAGAAATTGTAGTAAGTGAAGGATGGTGAAGGGGAATGTTTGGAGGAGAAGTGGTTTTGGGAGGAAGGGGAGGGAAGGGGGAGGGAAGGGGGGAGGGAAGGGAGGAGGGGGGAGGGAAGGGGGAGGGGAGCATAAAATATTTTCCATGATTATATGTAGATAATCCTTTAACCCAATTTCTTCATTGCCAAGAATAATTATACAATCACGTTATCATTGTACAACAAACACAAACAAACCTACAGGTCAAATTTTGATGAGACATATGGTACCATAATCATTTCAATTATTACTATTTTACCTCACTCAGAAACACACACAATGTCTGTTATAAACAATATGAATACATAAGGGTGGACTGACAGTTTGTGTAACAGAGGCATGATGGTTGGTTAAGGGGATGGGGGGGGGTCTTGAATAAATACTGGTCTGTTCATTGATACTGGTCTGCGGAAGTTTATAACTCCACTATCTTTAAGAAAGCAAACAATTTAACCATCCCAAGAAGACCCCCCCAAAATAAGTTCATCAACAATCAAAAAAATTAATAAAACTATCCAATCGGTGCCAATTCACCGATAAAAGTGATAATCGATATGGATAATTTATCCATCTCCCCAACATCAGCACCGCCATGTCCTGTCAAAAGCAATACCCATAATGTAACGATGTAAAACCAGGGCAACAATGGACTGACTGTGATGTTTGCAAACCATTTCAGACTGAGTGCTGGTCAGACAGCACCCTCTGCTGGATCAAAGTGCCAACGACTATTAAACGATGGATATTTTCCAATTCAGCACAAGATTCTCGGTCTGCTCAAAATCATTCCTCGGTCGGACATTCATTTTGCAATTCATTATTACGACTGAATGATTTATCCCACGACTGATGAACTTTGCTTCACAAACTTGCAAACACTTTGGGAATTATTAATGAATCAATGTAGTTATTTATTTATTGCTATCTTTTTTAACGTGTTAAAAGTTTCTTTCTAAGTTGTCAAATCATTTCAATTCACCGCAGGTGATTACAATAAATTATTTACGAAAAACGAATGCTAACTTGTCCCATTGACTATTGCATTCGAGTTTCACGCCATCTTGCACGGAAACTTATGGAATGAAAACATTTTTATCAAAGTCAAACTACAATCAATAGTCGTTATAACTCCGCCACATGGTATTTTGGTAGCATCTTATCATTTTAGACCATGTTCACATGCTGAAAGATTGATGTGTATGTCGAAGAAACGTGATGTGCATTGGCAAGACTTGGTGCTCATCATCTGTTTGTGGGATTGCGGGTTCAAATCCATTATTCTGTATTGATTTGTCCTTTTGTTTCGTAATGTCCTTGTAATTCATGTAAAAGTAGAGTGATATCTCCTAAAGGTCCCAGTCTAGCTTGTGGTATCTATGCAAACTCTTCATTGGGCCCTTGGTCAATGGTTAAAAAGTGCATTTTGAATGCACATTCGGTATTTTGCTCATTTCTGAGTTTCTGCCGAAAGCAGGTTACAATAGAGCAGATTACAATGTCTTTGAGAGGTGAGGTGAAGATTTCTACAATCACGTGAATAACACGAGATTCACCATATGATTCGGTATTATGGCTAATTTGAGTAAAATGGAGTTGGAGGCTCGGTAATATAATCACGTGCAGGACAAATACAGTAGACTTCAATGTATTTTCACCACAATCACAAGGTCAATACTACTGTATATACACATATAAATGTATATGTATATACATATAAATATCTATACATATTATATAATATATACTGTGTATATATATGTATATACTGTATATATATATATATATATGTAATACTGTATATATATATATGTATATACTGCATATATATAATGTATATACTGTATATATATATATTAATATATATATATGTATATACTGCATATATATTATAATATATGTATATGTAATATATAATATATGTATATACTGCATATATATGTATATACTGTATATATATATATAATATGTATATACTATGTATATAATATATATGTATATACTGTATATACGAGGTGTGTTCAAAAAGTATCCAACCTTAATTTTTCGTGCGTAAACAAATGAAGCTAGGGAGGCGTGGTTTGGTGCATGTATGTAGGCGATCCTAATCCGTATGCGTGAATATTTTCCCGCCTGCAGAAGCTGTCAGTCCCGACAGACCGCCGATGAGTGAGGAAGTGTAAGTGAGTGCCGTCGGATTTTCGTTTTTGACAAAATAAAATGACGGAAAAATTGAACAACACTACTGCATCAAATTTTGTGTAAAGCTTGGCGATTCCCAAGTGGAAACGATCCGCAAGAATCAACAGGCTTCGGGACGAAGCAATGGGCCCCACACAGATAAAAGAGTGGTACAACCGCTTCAAAGATGGTCGCACATCAGTGGAAAGTGAAGCACGTTCTGGTAGGCCCTCAACATCCCGAAATGAGATCGTCATTGACCAAGTGAGGACCCTGCTGATGCAGGATCGTCGAATCACGATCAGAGAACTTGCAGACGAGGCGGGCGTCAGAATTGGATCCGTTCATTCCATTGTGGCAGGATTTGGGCTTAAGGAGAATCTCAGCGAAGTTCGTGCCAAAGCTGCTAACGATCGAGCAGAAGCAACTCCGTTTGGAGATCGCACAGGACATGCTGGAGACTGTGAACAGCGATCCCAACTTCTTCAACACAGTGATCACTGGCGATGAGACCACAGTGATCCGTCATTTTGTCAAAAACGAAAATCCGACGGCGCTCACTTACACTTCCTCACTCATCGGCGGTCTGTCGGCGACTGACAGCTTCTGCAGGCGGGAAAATATTTACGCATACGGATTAGGATCGCCTACATACGTGCACCAAACACGCCTCCCTAGCTTCATTTGTTTACGCACGAAAAATTAAGGTTGGATACTTTTTGGTTCGAATCCGGATCCAGCCATAAACTGTCATCCCAGTGTTTCACAGGCAGGGTGATTCATCAATGTGTGTGCCGTCTCTCGGATGGATGTTAAACTGGACATGCCAGAACCCCCCCCCTTCCCCTCCTCACTTTCCCCTCTCCTCTCTCTCCACTCCCCTTCCCTCCCCTCCCACCTCTCTCTCTCTCCCACCCCTCGACCTCTCTCTCTCTCATCCCAGCACCTCTCTCTCCCACCCCTCTCCCTATCTCTCTCTTTCTCTACTCCCATCCCTCTACCTCTCTCTCCCTCTCTCTCCACCCCTCGACCTCTCTCTCTCCACCACTCTTCTCTCTCTCTCCCATCCCAGCACCTCTCTCTCCACCCCTCTCTTCTCCTCTCTCCTCTCTCTCTCTCTCCTCTCTCTCTCTCTCTCTCTCCTCTCCTCTCTCTCTCTCTCTCTCTCTCCCCTCTCTCTCTCTTACACCTTCTCCCTTTCTCACCCCTCTCTGACTCCTCTCCCTCTTCCCGACCCCTCTCCCTCTCTCTCCAACCCCCCTTCCCCCTTTCCTCTCCTCTCTCTCTCCCACTGCCTCCCCACTGTTGAGGGGACTGTAGCAGGTATGAATCAGATTCGACCAGAGGGGTGCAAAGGACGCTGCATGTACGAGCATGCAGGCATGTAGGCAGACCTTTGCCAGGTAGATCGCATGGGTTTTAATGCTCTTGCCTCAGGTCTCAGTGTGTGTGTGTGTGTGTGTGTGTGTGTTGTGTGTGTGTGTGTGTGTGTGTGTGTGTGTGTGTGTGTGTATGTCGTTTGTGTATGTGCAAGTTGCTGTTGCCTACTATCTCCACATGTGGATGGGTTTCATCAGGAGGTGAAACAGAGACCTACCAGGTCTCAAAGTATCAACCTCTATGTGTGTGTGTGTGTGTGTGTGTGTGTGTGTGTGTGTGTGGTGTCATTGATAGGTATCTACATATGCGGGTTTCAGAATGTGGAATGGAGTCCTCCCAGGGTGGGCTCAAAGTATCCACCTTCATTTCGGTAAGAGGTCATGATTCATGGATCAAGCTGTGAAGTTTTCTGTTCTCAAAGTTTTGTGATGAGGGCTCTTTTGAGCATTGTCACTGAGCCCTGGACAGCTTCCAACTGTAGTTTATTTGTAGTAATATTCCCAGGGATGGTTCTTAACAACCCTGTGAGGTTCATCGTCATCATTCCCGTCGCTCCAACTATCCCTAACCCGAAAAGCGTTCTTCAGCTTCCAGGATCTTTTCACTTCATTCTTGAGGTCTTGGTATTTGATCATTTTCTTGATTTCGGCATCGTTTAGTCCAAAATCACTGGTATTACCACCTCAATTAGCAATGCCTTCTTCTCTTATTTGTACCAAAGAATGATGTCTGGTTGCAATGCTTTGTTTTCAATGTTCGCGCTCGATGGGATCATTATGTTGTATGTGAGCGGTAGGACCTTCCATGTTTTCAGTGATGATTATTCTTATTATTTTTTTTTAATACCTTGTCGATGCATGTGTGAGAGCTAACCACACAACGCACAGCAAGGGGCATGAGACAAGAGGGGAGGGAGTCGCAAGGACAAAACAGTGGGGAACAGAGACATTAGGAGATCTGTGGAGGGAGAGGGATGGACGGGAACATGGGGATAGATAGAAATGGACATTACAGGGATTTCAGGAAGGAAAGCAGGGAATTTGAAGGTGGTGGGCTTGAGGGATTATCGGGGTAGAAAAGATCGAGGATTGGATGGGGATGATAAGAGGTGGTGGGAACAGGTCTTGAAGGCTGGAGGGAAGAATGGAAAGATAAGAGTGAGGGAGTTTATTCAAAGGCGGGAAAAAAAAGAGGAATGAAAGAGGTGGTGAGCAGTGATTCGTGATTTGGTAGTTTACCAGAAGGGGGTTGTTGGCGGACCTTGACGCGCCTGTGGAAATTGGTGGGGACAAATCGGCAGAAGGCGGGGGGGGGCCAGGCTGGAGAGGAGAGGTAGAACAGAAGACCACCGACCAACCTGCGGTGATTGAGTGAGAGCCCAAAGACTCAGCCTCATTGCGGGAGATGCCAATGATCCGAAATGCCTTGGTTTCTACTGCGTAGCCGAGAAAGGTGGGAGGCAGGAGCACCAGCCCAAGGGGAGAGCAGTACTCCATCGGGCTGCGGACAAAAGCTTTGTAAGTGGTCAGGAGCTCAGAGGGCCGAGGAAGGACTTTGCACGACGGAGGATTCCCAGTCGGTGATGGCTTTGGAGGCGAGGTTTGAAATGCTCTCCAGGAAAGGTCATGGCAGATGATGAGACCTGGAAGCTTGAAAGAAAGGACTCTTCCAGAGGATTGTTGAGAACGTGGATGGGGTTTTTTCTAAACGGTCCTTTCGAAGAGACATAGTGAGAGTGTAGCATTTGTCCGGATTGAAAGACATGTTCCACGTGTTGGACCAGTTTGTGATTTTATCCAGATCTGCAGTGAGCGAGAAGCTGCTGCTTGCCGTCTGAGGGATGACCGATGGTACGGCAGAGGGTGGAGTCATCAGCAAAGAGATATAGAGGATTTTCCAGAGAGTCGGAGAGATCATTGATGAAAAATGATCATTGATGATTTTGGTTCATGTCCCACAAATTTTCTGGAACTGGGATATCAAGTTTTTGCAGAGATGTCAAATTACTCCACGCTCACTCTGTTGTTTTGTTGTGTGTAAGCTGTTCTGAATGAGCTTTTTTGTGTGTTCGGTCAACAAGCATACAATATACTATTCTTCTTTGCTACCACCTCCTCCATCCCTCACCTTCTCTCTTTTTTTTCCTCCCTCCCTACTCTCTCTCTCTCTCTTCTCTCTCTCTCTCTCTCTCTCTCTCTCTCTCTCTCTCTCTCTCTCTCTCTCTCTCTCTCTCTCGCTGGCTCTCCACCCCCTCCTCGCACCCTCCTCCACACGTGCATAGCAACGTTGGTGAGGCGTCACTCTCCCCTACCTCTGTGCTTTCCCTCCCTCGTTCTCTCCCCTCCCTCCCTCCTCTCTCTCCCCTCCCTCCGTCCCTCCCCTCTCCTCCTCGTATCCTCTCCCCCTCCCTCCGTACTTCCCTCCCTCTCTCCACTCTCCCCTCCCTCCGTACTCTCCCTCCCTCCCTCCCTCTCCCTCCCTTCTCTCCATCCTCTCCCTCCTTCTCCCCACCTCTTCCCCTCCATCCTCCTTCCCTCTCTCTCTCCCCTGTCCTCTCTGCTTCCATCCCCCTCTCTCCCTCTTCCTCCTCTCTGTCCCATCTCTCTCCCCTCCCCTCTTCTCCCTCTCTTTCCTCTCCCTCTCCCCCCTTAATACTCCCTCAGCGAAGCGACGGGTTGTATTTGCTGGTATCGTATACTAATAAATGTGTGTGTTGTTGTGTGTGTGTGTGTGTGTGTGTGTGGTGTGTGTGTGTGGTGTGTGTGTGTGTCAGTCAGTCAGTGTGTCTCCTCCATAACTCCAAAACCATGAAATAACGTGTGAATGGATGGAGTAGCCAATCAGCTCTCACCTAATCAACTAAACCCAAGTGGTGAGGATTATATAGATAAATTGACACCTCCCATGCTCTTCCAGCTGAAGAAGCTGAATAAAGCAACCAAGAAGGCCTACTCAAGGTAAGCACTTTGCCATTTCAAAACCCTTCCCAGGTTTCCTCCTTTCACAGGTGAGAGATGTGGGTGGGTCTTTATTATTTATATATTGACTTATTTTGACATTTGCACATGGTACATGCTTGGGAGCTTCATTGGTATGCATTGCTGTCTGTGCTGTCGCTGATGATTCACCAATAAGCGATGAAACCGGTCCAACAGCTGAGGGGGTGTGTAGCATTGGGATTCTCATGTGTGTACTATGTATGAATGTCTTTATAGCTGTGGAGGAGGAACTCGGGGAGGGGTTGAAACAGCAAAGCGCTTACCTTGCGTAGGCCATCTTGGTTGCTTTATGCAGCTTCTTTGACGAGAAGAGCATGGGAGGTGTCATTTTTTTATATCTATAATATGATTTGAACCAGGGTTCTTTATATCATGAACCAAGGGTTAATCTGGGAACCCTAGCAAGTCAAACCAAGCCAGTTAATGTTTACATCTGCACCCCTGACTCATAATTATCGTTCCAAAGTTTGAATATTGTGAGGTATTAATTATTATTTGGATTTACTCATATTAATGACAACCGTTTAATCTCTCCTCATCATGGAAGCATTCTGAATATCTTCATTACATTTCTTGTTTGCTTCATTATCATTCTGGATGTCTGTACACATACGTCCTCACGTTCAGTCTGATAGATGGGAACACAGGGTACTCCTTTAACCATCTCAATGTGCATATCAGAGCACATCACAGAACACCTGTTGTAAGTGAAATTATGCCGTCTGTTGGCTGTAGGAGGAATTAAAAAATTCCCTTCTCTGCTTCTTACCCACTATAATGCTCCATTACATTTTATCCTGAGGTTAGGCTCTACAACATAAAATTTTGGATGAATTTCCACTTTGTTTTGCTCTTAAATAACCTGACATTTCAGAACTACACAGTTCGGTTCGACATTTCAGGTCTCTCGGCCTCCTCTGCTGGCTTTTCCCTCCCATTTCGACGAGACTGAAGCAGTCCCTACAGGCCTTAAACCGATTTCATCACCGAGGAATTCCAAATCTTCCTTGTCCTTTATCTTCTAGCTTTTTCTCCACCTCGGGCAAATTTGCTTCCGACCTCTTTATCTGCCTAATCTGTTGGATAAAACACACAATATAGACTGCCTGAAGAAGAAAAAGGAAAAAAAAAGTTGAAATTCACGACCGACTTCAGGACAATGTGTTTCTAATTTGTGCGCAGTTTCCGTTCCGGTACAATAAGCACTCAGACGAAAAGCCAGCAAGTTGGCACAATCTCCCTCCCCCACCCGCCTCCTCACTTTTTTTTTTCCTGAGTGTACATCTTGTGGTCTGAATCGACAGGGAATTCGCCTGCGTGACACTATGCATCGCAAATTGCAGACAAAACAATGGTTGGAATCCCAGGAAGGTTAAAATGAAGCATCATGGGAAGGAATTGCTAAACCTGGACGTCTGGAATAACTGTGATGACATGATGATGCCATCCTGACTTCTTTGTAATTTAGAAAAATGCTGTACGAGATCGAACCACAAGCTTTTTAATATGCAGATTAATACTATTATCGTTATTATTATCGATTATTGTGCTCCTAAGGTCTTCAAGAAGCCTGGTGTTGGCTTCACAGTTAAGGTGGTTGGCTTAAGATCTTAGGGTCTTGAGTTTGAACCCCTGTCTTGCTGTTGAAATAATACCAGGTGGGTAGACTTAGCCTGTGAACCTTCTGAGATCAGCAAAATGAGTACCGCTTACTGGGGTAATAAGCCATTCTCGTCGGCCTATCCTGCGTTGGAGTGGTGACCCGTCAAGGATTGTACTCCTTCGCCAAATGAAACTATATGCCTCAAGGCGTGAAAGCAATGGTTATTATTTTAAGGTCTTCACGACCTCTTGGTCATTTGCTCCACAAAAAAAACCCCCCAAAAACACCAAATCCTTTTCTCACACTACCTGCTGGCTTGAGTAAAGTGATCCTTAATCTAATTTGGATGTTGCAAAGAAGTGAAGGGCTCATCATCCCTGGCCCTGGCTTTTGTCCACAACAGAATCATAATCAATTAAAATTTCCAACTGGTGGTGAACCGACTTGGCTGCTCATGGCATCGTGCAGCATGACGCATATTTCAGATGGAAATTTAAGCCGGTTTTCCCCTCTGAACTCCTGGGCACAAAAGATCTCATGGAAAAAATTTTTCTCAGAGGTAGACCTCTGGACTAGTTGCGCAGCACCTGACCCGATTAGATCCAAGGTACCTCGTCCAAAAAAGAGTCAGTGAGGGTAACCCATAGTGAGTATGCAGTGCATCCACACACCTGTACATACTGCCAGGCCATCGGTCCCTCCACCAATATGACCAATCTTTTCCTTAAGCCACCATCCCTGTACGAACCATCTTCTAGAGGATATTGTTGCCTCTCACACCACTGGGGAGATTGTTAGTCTCTCACACCACTGGGGAGATTGTTAGCCTCTCACACCACTGGGGGGGGGGGATTTAGGCTCTCACACCACTGGGGGAGATTGTTAGCCTCTCACACCACTGGGGAGATTTTAGCCTCTCACACTACTGGGAGGATTGTAGGCCTCTCACACCACTGGGGAGATTGTTAGCCTCTCACACCACTGGGGGAGATTGTTAGCCTCACACCATTGGGGGAGATTGTTGGCCTCTCACACCACTGGGGAGATTTTGGCTCTCACACCACTGGGGAGATGTAGGCCTCTCACACCACAGGGAGATTTTTGGCCTCTCACACCACAGGGGGAGATTGTTGGCCTCTCACCCCACTGGGGAGATTGTTGGCCTCTCACCCCACTGGGGGAGATTGTAGGCCTCTCACACCACTGGGGAGATTTTTGGCCTCTCACACCACGGGGAGATTGTTGCCTCTCACCCACTGGGAGATTGTTGGCCTCTCACCCACTGGGGGAGATTGTTGCTCTCACCCCACTGGGGGAGATTGTTGGCTCTCACCCCACTGGGGGAGATTGTTGGCCTCTCACACCACTGGGGAGATTGTTGCCTCACACCACTGGGGAGATTGTGCCTCTCACACCACTGGGGAGATGTAGCCTCTCACACCACTGGGGAGATGTTAGCCTCTCACACCACTGGGGAGATTGTTAGCCTCTCACACCACTGGGGGATTGTTAGCCTCACACCACTGGGAGAGAATGTTAGCCTCTCACACCACTGGTGGAGATTGTTAGCCTCTCACACCACTGGTGGAGATTGTTAGCCTCTCACACCACTGGGAGATGTAGGCCTCTCACACCACTGGGGGAATTGTAGGCCTCTCACACCACTGGGGAGATTGTAGGCCTCTCACACCACTGGGGGAGATTGTTGGCCTCATACCCACTGGGAGAGATTGTTGGCCTCTCACACCACTGGGGGAGATTGTTGACCTCTCACACCACTGTGGGAGATTGTTGACCTCTCACACACTGGGAGTTGTGCTCTCACACACAGGGAGATTGTGGCCTCTCACACCACTGGGGGAGATTGTTGGCCTCTCACACCACTGGGGGAGAATTGTTGGCCTCTCACACCACTGGGGGAGATTGTTGACCTCTCAAACCACTGGGGAGATTGTTGGCCTCTCACACCACTGGGGAAATTGTTGGCCTCTCACACCACTGGGAGATTGTTGGCCTCTCACACCACTGGGAGAGATGTTGGCCTCTCACACCACTGGGGGAGATTGTTGGCCTCTCACACCACTGGGAGATTGTTGACCTCTCACACCACTGGGGGAGATTGTTGACCTCTCACACCACTGGGGAGATTGTTACCTCTCACACCACTGGGGAGATTGTTGCCTCTCACACCACTGGGGGAGATTGTAGGCCTCTCACACCACTGGGGAGATTGTTGGCCTCTCACACCACTGGGGAGATTGTAGGCCTCTCACACCACGGGAGTTGCCTCCACCACTGGGGAGATTGTAGCCTCTCACACAATGGGGGAGATTGTAGGCCTCTCACACCACTTGGAGGATTGTTAGCCTCTCACATCACTGGGGGAGATTGTGGCCTCTCACACCACTGGGGGAGATTGTAGCCTCTCACACCACTGGGGAGATTGTTAGCCTCTCACACCACTGGGGGAGATTGTTAGCCTCTCACACCACTGGGGGAGATTGTTAGCCTCTCACACCACTGGGGAGATTGTTAGCCTCTCACACCACTGGGGAGATGTTGGCCTCTCACACCACTGGGGAGATGTAGCGTCTCACATCACTTTCTGTCAAGGCACGAGTCATTTGAGCAGGACATAACTAATTAATAATTTATTTTGTAATACGTGTGCCTCTCACACCACTGGGAGATTGTTGTCCTCTCACACCACTGGGGAGATTGTTGTCCTCTCACACCACTGGGGAGATTGTTGGCCTCACACCACTGGGAGATTGTTGGCCTCTCACACCACTGGGGGAGATTGTTGTCCTCTCACACCACTGGGGGAGATTGTTGGCCTCTCACACCACTGGGGGGATTGTTGGCCTCACACCGCTGGGGAGATGTTGGCCTCTCACACCACTGGGGGAGATTGTTGTCCTCTCACACCACTGGGGGAGATTGTTGGCCTCTCACATCACTTTCTGTCAAAGGGCACGGAGTCATTTGAGCAGGACATAACTAATTAGTAATTTATTTTATAATACGTGGACTTTAACAATGTGTGTAGTTTTTTATCGGGAGTTCGCGAATCAAAAGGCCTTGAGGTGTCACTCAAAGGTGGGGGCTGCAATGAAAACGACAATTTTGTGGTGTGTATCTGTAAAATCGAAAACGTAAGTCAAATGGACATTTAGACTCGTATTCAGTTATTGGGAAGTTTACAATGTAGAGAGGAAGTGGTGTTCTTCTTCTTCTTCTTCTTCTTCTTCCTCTTCTCTGTTATACAGCACAAGGCTGCAGAGTAGCATCATTCGCTGATGGCACAGCTGTGCCACTGATGCAACACCATCTGTCGGTTGGGTCAGGAATTGTTAACTTGTTCATTGTGCTGGCGGGCAATAGCTCGCCTACTCTTCAAGAAGGACACCACGGTATCTTTAACATCTACCAACTAATGTCAGCAGACAGGACACCCAGTTTAACGTCCATCTGAGGTACAGCACACACATTGATGAATCACTCTGCCTGTAAATCACCAGGATGACAGTATATAGTTGGGTCAGGATTCGAACCCATAGTGGCGCCGCACAGCTCAAATATTCAAAAGAATTGTGCACTAAGTGATAAAAGCACAAAATTTGGCACCACTGTAGAAAAAACATATTATGAAGCGATATTTGAATATTTGGCCACCACAGATTTAGCCTCTAGGGCCGTGGTAGCCATTTACAAAATGCGGCCAGGTGAACATTAAAATTGCTACCAGAGAATTAAAATGGCTAGGGCTTCTACATTTGTGGAACGATTTCATCGTTTATGGGGTCTTATGGATGGCCTCACGAGATACAACGTTGGAGCAGATTTTCGAAATTCGAAATTCGAAATTTTGAGGAGGGGAAAACCCTTTTTTTGGAAAATTTCAAATCACTTGGCTTCTACGTTTATACTTCGGTGACAACTTATCACTGCGCCTATATATGCGATTAATAAGGCTCTACAAATAAGCAGTTAACGATATATTCGCGTGTTTTTTTTTAAGGGGGGGGAGGGGGAGAAAAATAGAAAAATCGCTCTGGCCCTACACCATTTGTTTTTTTTTTAAGAAAGTCACAGCCACCTAACGTAAAGGGTCACCCAAACTGGTTGCCCCACACAAGGCAGCAGGAAGGCCTAACTATAGCTAAGCTGCCTGGGGGGGGGGGGCAGCTCACATCCCCCAACTATCGTTGAACTAATCTAGCTAACCTAATCAAACCCTACCTATAGTCCAACCATATAGCCCTGCGGGTGACATAATTACATAACAAGCGTAAATAAATGACAATGAAAAAGCGTGTAAGAATAAACATTCCTGGAAATTATACTCAACAACAACTGACGCAAAATATGATCTAAAAAATGACCAAACATCCCCACCCACCCCGAAGCTTCTAAAATTAATTAAAGTTAAATGCATGGTGTATTTACAAAAAGAAATACAAAATTCCACAAATACAGATTCTGACACATGATGTGTTACAGTTATAAAATGATGAAAAAACTCCAAAATTAAAAGTAGAAATGTCTATTTGGTGCAACTCCCCCTCACACTGGCACAGAGCAGTACATTCAAGTGCAGCCTTTTTGCACTTGCAACGATTCACCACATCCCTTCTACATTTACATGACAGGCAGTTCACGGCAAGTTTGCTGCTTGGTGGTAATCTTGTCCAGTGGGGCCCATGCATCCCCTCCTCACTTTTGGTCCACCCCCAGCTGGTTGCCGCGGCAGCTTCTGGGTGCCAGGGGGGAGCAACACCTGGCCACAACATACCTCCCTGGTATGGGCTGCCCTCTTAAAGTGCTCTTCCAGAGCTGCCTTGGTGAGATCAACTCCACATGTTCTCCTTGCCGAAAAGTTTCTTGCGTGCCTTCAATGTCTGTGCATGACTTGTTCTGTCATACAGGAGGATGACAAATCTCTCAATGGTGTGCATGACCTCTTCTGGTAGTCACTTGGTGCAGATGACAAACTCAACAGTGCTATCGGTCAACTCCCGCAACACATCCAGACTGCCCACGCAGTCTTCTTCCCGATAACTTGCAAAACTTGACACAGTGGTCCACCCTGTCAGAGAATGAACATCTAAGTTGCTTGTGCTTATCTTTGCCCCAGTCCAGCTGCTATTATGGCTGCCAGGTATCGGAACCCTTTTCCAAGTTCCGAATGCAATCCACAGTTCATTTCTGGCTGCCAGATTCTGGACAACCGAGACAGGCCAACACCACAACATCTGTGTCAACCGTTCTTGATCATGATTTGTTGTGCCCATGGCGGCTGCATGAGATACATGAAGCAGCATTCGACTGTGCGGCTTCCTCGTGTACAGGGGGCCAGGGAAGACAACTCAGACAGGTGGAGGGCTTGCTGCCAGCACTTTTTCCATCAGTGACGACGAGTTGCTTGTCTTTCAGGTTAAACCACAGGAGGAGAGCTTTCTGACAGGAAACTTGAACAACTGTGTCTTGTTGGTGTCTACTCGAAGAAAGTTCTGCCAGTTTCTGGGTATGGCTCCTTCTGCTACCACCACATCTGCGCAACTCCTTTACCACACCTTTGCTCTTGCACTAGGCTTTGAGTGAGTTCACTAGTGTAGGTGTCCCAACCAGGTCCAGGCGTGATGAAGATGAAGCCTTGTAGACATGTAAGGATAAAGATCTCTTGTGCATACTCTCTGAAGTTCTTGCATGCAGCAGGCTTTAGCACTGCACAATGGCTGCTCCATCAATGACTATACTGGTGGTGGTAGGAGCCTCTGACCTTGCATCTGAGATCTCTTCAAAGCATGTGAGTAGGTCGCTTTTTGTACCTAAGCGGAGACTCCATCCATCAGACAGTGCTGGAGGGCATGCCTGATTTTCATGGCGAACAGAACTCATCCCAGTTCCATCCCCATCTGACAGCTATGTAGAGACCGTGAGAAGAGTTGACATTTTCTTGAGGCAAGTGAGCTTATGCTTCTCCTGCTCACGTTCCTTCTTGGTTGAGCCTTAACACTTTGAGCTTATTTCGGTGAATGTTGTCAGCAACTGGCTTAGTTCTTCAACAAGGCAATCCCTGGAGAAGCCTGGAACTGCTTTAGGCCAATCTCCCTTACCTTTCTGACTGCCTCAATGCAGGAGAACCAACAATTTCTTTGGTATCAAGAGCAACGAGATCTGGCTGTCTTCCTCAAAGGGTTCTCCGAGGTCTTCCATGACTTTGACTAGTGACCGGACATCTTCAGTGAATGAGGCTTGACACGGTCGTCTGGTCATGGTGGCGTATGTTGTCTTCTCTTCCAGAGTGCTGGTTTCCATGTTGAAACTCCTCTATGACCCTCGCCACTTCCGGCCCAGCGATCATCCAACCGCCTAAAGCAGTTGGGTATCAGTGAGGCCAACTGCCCCACCATCTCCTTTGATGCGGCATTGTTCTGCTCGTGTCCTGGTCTATTGGGATTGATGAGAAGATCTTCTTTGTCTTTTGTACCGTGAAGCTACCTTCTCGAAACTTTATGGCTACTTCTGGGTGCCTTCAGGAAGTTCAGTCATGTCCTTCAAGTGAACTGGAATCCACCTGGCATAGTTCATGTGGTCCATGCATGGAACCAACAGGCCAATTCTGTCAGGGCATCAAGGTACATAGTGAACGATGCTTGTCGCAGAGAACGTACATACACATTCAACAACAACTCCAATTGCAACACAATTGACCAGTACTGGAACTGGGGAATTTCCTCTCCTCTCTGAAGCACAATCTTCAAAAGAAAGCTGATGTTCTCCGTCATTATCTTCTTCTCCAATAATGGTCATAGGCTCGATGTGCAGGATGTGCAGTGCAGCAGCAGTAACCTGATGGGCTCTCCTTGTGCGAGTGACATGAGATGCCCGCAGGAAAGACCGTGCTGTTCCAGGTGTGGTAATCTCGGCTTGCACCAGTGTCTGCACCCACCCACTACCATCCAGCCAGTCTCCCAGTGTTTTTAGGCAGCCATCTCGATATGGAGACCACCAAACAGCACGACAACCTATCTTCACCATATTTCTCTGGCCACTTCCACTGAATTTGCTTTGCCAAGGCAAATAGTGGCTGATCGAATGTGACCACTGGTGTTTGGCCTGGATTCAGATGTTTCAACAGCAGTCTTCACGACATCTATGGAGTGGGCGGATCATGGCCACTGTGTGGGCACTGTCCTGGAACATGGAAGCAGGGCGGTGGGGCAGATTGGTCCTAACTTCTGGTGGCTGCGGCTGGCATGGAAAGCGGCCCAAGATATGTTCTCGCCTCCCTCATCATTTCCGTCTACGACCTGCCTTGCATTGTGTAGCCAGAGATATTCTTCCTCAGTATGCTTTTAGTCCTCTCTGTCAAGTGACGTCACCCAAGCAGCAGGGACAGGCACATTCTGACACTGCTGGTTACAGGA
Organism: Eptatretus atami; assembly: GCA_035128595.1. Classification (NCBI taxonomy): domain Eukaryota; kingdom Metazoa; phylum Chordata; class Myxini; order Myxiniformes; family Myxinidae; genus Eptatretus; species Eptatretus atami. The sequence continues at coordinate 73,913,703 of CM068966.1, read as the reverse complement.
GGCACGTCAGTGTAGCACTGTGGCAGCGGCGGATGAACGTGCTTGCATCCCCAGATCCTCCAGTTACGACTATGGTTCGATCCACACCTTCTCCCATGAAACTGGGATGTTGGATCAGTGAGATAGCTGTGCCATGGAAGGAGGACTTCGCTGTTGTCGAACTCGGATTGTGATCTATATTGTCTACTGCAGCAGTAGTAAAAACTTTTCCACGCGATCTTGGGCAGCAGACAACTTGCTCCAAGTGAAACTGCTCGCAGATACACTTCCCCATCTGCGCTGTGAGGTGGAGGACACGATCATACGAGATGCTCATGCCAACGTGTGCCAGCCTATCCACCAGTTCCTTCTTGCGCGTTTGGGCGTGTAACATCATCCCCACATATATTGGAAGAAGCGTTTCTTGCGCAGGGCTGTGCCGTACAGTGGAGGATGGTGAGGTGCTTTGCATACGCTTGTGTTTTACGCTGTTGAACTTCACAATTTGAGCAATGGTAACTGCTGCATTGCTTGTGTCTGTCATCTGGTCCTTGATGCTGGTCCCTCTAAGACCATGCTGACCAGGCCAAGCAGCATTTGTGCACACTCTTTCTGCATCCTTCAGGGAACCCAATGAAAGCTTGGTTCTCCAAACATGTGGCGGCGCACGACTTTGCAGCACGTGCAAGATGGATAGCATCATTGTCGCTGTCCATTTCACAAGCTTTAGCAATAGCATCGCAACATCTTCTCGAAATGCCAACAGGATGTCTCTTCCCTTGCTGTGTTGATTGCAGTCAGGAACTGGGCAAGGAGTCTCTGCTTGAGACGTGTGGAATGTACCCTTGTGTTGCTCCTGACACCTAGCTTCAAGTCTTGACTGGTATAGTTGAGCCAGTTCTGCTAACTTGAACACTGGCGCCGTCTCCTCGTCCTGTCTGGTCTCTTCAATAAAGAGCAAAGTTCAGCAAAAGCTACTCTTGACAGCTCTTTCTCGGTTCAGTTTCTCCTGGGCTTCAGAAGATCGGGCCGCTCTGGCACGATTATATAACCCTGACAAGCATTTGGCATGGTACTTAGCTTCCAGGCACCATGTCCCCAGCACTGAGTTTGCCAAGTAGGGCACTGTCTTCAAGGAGGGTCGCACAGTCCCTCACTGCCTGTCAATATGTGAAGGTCGCTGCCTCATGAAGCCGTTCTGAGCCTGCAGGTTGTTCACAGAAGAAACAGGAGGGGGGCCTTGAATTATCTGTGCTCGATGAGAAGGACCTGGGTGCGCTGCATGCATCAGTATTATGGCTGTCATCAGCAGTTACACGCATTCGCTTTTTCGGCTCTCTGTACTTTTGTCCTGTTATATTTCAGTCGACAGGTTTCGTGATAACCAGCACTTTCACAACCATAGCTGCTTCATTCCTGACCTTCGTCAAGCCGGCGTAACTGAAGCGCTACGTGGAAGCTCCTTTAGTTCATTGAACTGATCAGATTTTTCGGCCAGGAACTGTAGCCGCCTCCCAACATCTGTTCGCTTGGACTGTGAGGGACGAGTCAGTGTCTCTTCTGTCGTCTTGACAGATGATACACAGGTTCCAGTTTGTTGTTGGTGGATGTGACGACGTTGAGACACGGTCGCTCGGTCGAACCAACTTGAAGCTCTTGGACATGGCTGCTATTAAGCGACGACCACCATCACCAACCTGCAATGACAAATAAATATATTAGAGTCCATGTTACGACTAACGAGCATATTATCCAAAATTTTAATTATTTCCCAAAAAAAGGTTTCCCCCCCACCCCCCACCCCCTCACAATTTCGAATTTCGAAAATCTGCTCCCATACGTTTGTATACTCGTGAGGCGCATCCATAGACCCCATAAACAATGAAATCGTTCCACAAATGTAGAAGCCTAGCCATTTTAATTCCTCTGTAGCCATTTAATGTCACCTTGCCGCCATTTTGTAAAATGGCTGCCACGGCCCTCAGAGGCTAAATCTGTGTGTGGCCAAATATCCAAATCGCTTCATAATATGTCTTACAAGTGTGCCAAATTTGGTGCTTTTATCACTAAATGCACATTAGGTTAGCTATGCTGCCCCACTACCAGGCTCGACAGCTTAAAGGCAAGTGTACATTCATTGAGTCCATTCTGCCAGTGCAGGCAAAGTGTATTATCAAGATAAATGTAAATAATATTTGATAGCTAGTGTGACGTCATTCACATGTGTAGATGTGTTGAGGATTAATGATTGTCTTACTGTCTCGTAGTTTGTAAATTTGTTCAGCCTTTTCCCGGAACTCAATGGGGTACTCTCTCCCATATGGGTTGATGCTCCTTACTTCACACCTGTATAAAGGATGCTGTAGAATCCAAAGCTCTCAACATCATTGGCATTTCTCACAAAATTGAAGAAGAAATAGAAGTACAAAGCCTACTGCTCTGTCATTACAGACAGACAACTTCTCTGTTTTCTACCACCCCTTCTCAGTTCTTTCATCCACCTGTCTTTCCCTCAAAGTCACATAGGTTCTTCCAGGCAATCCCCTTCCCCTCCATTGTTGCTCTTCCCCTCAGGGCTTCAAGTTATTGTAATGTGCCACCACCTCAGGTCATCCACTTTCTCTTTCCAAGACCTTTTCTATCTCATTAACCCTCTTCTAACTTTCCCCATCAACTTGCAGGTTGTGATGTTTCCTTCCCTTTTCCCTTCCTTGTTCATTCATCCCTTTTTACCTCCACCACCAAAGGTGGACGTATATGACGAGGACAAATGAATTCGATTTTGGTGAAGATCCAAATCTGGATATGAGGATCTTTTTTTAATCTCCAAAGTGATTTTTCACCACTGAGAGATTGGGCCAAAAACGATACGTAGAATGATACTTCAAAACGTTGTGGAGGGATTAGTGGATGAGTTGGGTAGGTGACAAGAACAAGCCGATTAGATTTTGGTTCAGGTACGGATGCAGATCCAACCTATCAGTGGGATGCAAAACGCAAACTGTTCAGCCTGGCGGAGGGTATGCACTCTACCGAGTGTCGTTCTGTTTGTGTGTTGGTCCACTGAGTGAATTACCTTGTTTTTCCATGAGCTTTGACTCTGTGTGTACCATTAGCAGGGAGGGATGCCTGGCAACCGGGTCGCTCTTCCCATATCTTCTTTTCCCTCCTCCCACCCCTTCCCCTCTTTCATCCCACCCCCTCTCCATCTGGACTCCTACCACCCCCCCTTCCATCAGACTCGACCCACCCCTTCACCTCCCTCCGGACTCCCATCCTCCCCCCTTCCCCTGCCTCCCCTGATTAGTGGAGGTTGGCTTTGTGGCTTCCCACTCTCTGGAGATGTGTGCAGTGTAAAAACTTAAAATTATCTCCACAGGTGACTTGTAATACCCTTTTCCACCACCACCGGGTGGCACCACATGATACACATTTACATAAAGAATTTTTGTCAACCTTCCTTCCAGAACCCCCGCGACAACAGATAAAACCAAGTCGCCCATGCTCACCACGAGGTCGAACTTGGTCCATGTGCCAAGTTGGCGGCAATTGGCCCAGTAGTTTTGTCGTGAATGGTGTTACACACACACACACACACACACACACACACACACATTTATTGATTAGATATTCAAACAAATCATTGAGATGTATACCACTCTATTTATGCTCGGTGGTAATGTTATCGCGTCCGATGGATATATCAAGCTTTTGAATGAGGATAACTGAGCAGATACAACTCGACTGAGAAAGGAAACGAACTAACTGAGACCAGGGAAAAGGATCGCTAAAATTCATCAAAAAGATCCCGAACAATATTCATTCCATTTACGTGATGCTTGCCCGAATCACATGGCAAGTTCAAGTGAGGGCATTCAGAACCACGGCAGGACACCAAGCACATGATTTTTCTTTCCTTTTTAACGGCAGGAATTCTCGAGCACAAGGAACGCGACGAAAAGGAAAAAGGGAAATTAAAAGGGTCTTCATACAAAATGCTCATTTAGCATCCGTGCATAGATCATTCAGAGCACTTTAATAGTCAGTAATATTTTACAGTTGGCAAGTACCCTCTGGAGACCATCTGTTTGGAATTAAAGAATAGTCATAAAGGCAGATGCTTGGACAGAATTAATGGATTTGGGGAATGATACAATTCTCGCACCCGATACAGTTGCTCTTCAGTTGGGGAGAGAAAGGGAAATGAAGGAAAAGATCCAGAAATAGGACATTTTTCTTTTTTAATGTCTTTTGAAAGCTGGATTTTCCTCATGGAAGATTTGTGAAAACAATGGTGGGAAGTGGGAATGAATGGAGTGGTTAGTGGGAGCTTATGAGGCGAGCAGGTTCATGATATGGACCAGAAGGTGTTTTTTAGAGGTCAATCACTTCGGTGAACAAGGGTGTGAAGTTCGATAGGTTAGAGATGCCTGGGGTTATGAAGGGATGTTGTTCACTAACCAAGTCCATTTTATACAACATTATATCTGGCCTTGCTCCTTCTGTACTCTCCGACTTTTGCCCTTCTGCAGCCACCCCAGATCGCCCGCGTTCCTCACGAAACCCTCACCCGCTGACCCACCCAAAGTTCAGACTGGCTGTCTACCTGCATTCATTCAATCCCTCATTTTATTTTTCATTGAACTTCGCCCTAAACAAGGATGAAAGCCACTATTTGTAAAGGACTACAAAGAAAAATAAGAAGAGGAAAAACTGCAAGAGTTTCACCTAGTCTTGAAACAAGGAAACCCATTCACAGAACCACTGCGTAGGATGGCATAACAAGGCCAGGCAGAAAAATTAATTTTCTTACCCACATTGGGTGTTTTTTTAGGAGATGCCATCTCCGTATCGGATGGCAGTTGTCTCCCAAAGGGAACTCATCCACCCTTTGTCGGGTATTGTATTTCATCCTGGCAGGGTGTCACAGTTACCCTCCCCACTAGCATAGTCCCATTCATTTTGTCGATTGGGGATTTATCTCTCCATGTCCGTGGTCAAGTCATCCTCTTTCAAATCCCCTTCCGTCTTTCAAATGTGCTCCCAAGACTACCTCATGCACCCACCCATGCACCTCCACAATCTCTTCCACACATGTTGATTCTTTCTTATGCTCTTACCTCTCTGGACCATTGTTGCTCATTCTTTTGTTGTTGGTATTATTCCTCTTTGTGCATGTCCAACCCCACCCCCTGCCCTTTTGGAGTTTGTAAATCTACTGCCATTTGTCATTCACCTCCTCCATGAGCCGAGACATATATATATATATATATATGTATATACATATACAT
>CM068966.1:73897697-73908423 GCA_035128595.1 Eptatretus atami | reverse complement strand
TGTATATATAAAGAACAACCATCCATCTGCCACCCAAAACCACATATGTATATATACGTATATATCAGACGCACCACCTGACTATTATGGTAAGCATCGCCGTGGATTATCTCTCACAGTAAAACCACATAATCTGCAAAGAACAACCGTCCGTCTGCCACCCAGACGATTGTTCCTGCTAATGCAAAACCATTCAACCAGAATACATGGGATGTGATCGGCGGGTAAATCAAAACATGTGGGAGTGTGACGAGCATTCCCCCGCTCTCCATTGGACAAAGTCCTACACCAAATATATATGCATATACATACATATATATATTATATATATATATATATATATATATAATATATATATGTATGTATATCTGTGTCGATAGACAGATAAATATCTAACCAATGATGACCACATTCATGGGAACAATCATCTGGGTGGCAGACAGATGGTTTTCTTTGTGGCTGATGCGGTTTTACTGTGTGAGACAATCTGTGGCGATGCTCACCATAACAGTCAGGAGCTGTATCTGATGTTTAAACAACAAATGTGGTCATCATTTGTTAGATATTTATCGGTATGCCATCCTGATGAGGCAAGTAATCCCAAAATCTGGATAGGTGGCTCCATTTGATGTTCAACTGATATTGACCAAGTAATCTTTGTCCGTTTGACAGTTGCCAGGCCGAGTTCTCTGGGTTAGAGGTGACGCTTTAGTGTCAGACTATGTCCTTTGGAGATTGGGGTAGTGCTCGTCACACTCCACATGTTTTGATTATATATATTATATAATATATTATATATATATATATATATAATATATACTAGCGATACCCCTGCACATGCACGGGATAGCAGTACAACACAGCTGGTAGCAGACGACAGACCGTACACGGGGAATGACAAAAATACGCATTGTGCAAAATGCAAGTGGTACATAGGAACGCCAAGACTTCCCAAACATTCTCGGCATGTCCGCTAAGTGCCACAGAAATTTCATAGGGATCATGTGACGGCGAGCCGAGTTTTTAGTGTGCAAGCTTGGTATTATAATAGAGACAATAATATATATATATATATTATATATATATATATATATATATATATTGTATATATATGTATATACGTACATATATATACATATATATACATATATATATACACACACACACACACACACCCCACACACAACACACACACACACGCACGACAGAAAAACCCAACAACATCTCTCACCTGTGAATGGAGGGAATAAACAATCGGCTCTCACCATGTCAATTAAACCCAGGTGGCTCGGATTATATAAATAAATCCACTCCTCCATGCTCTTCTTGTCAAAGAAACTGCATAAAGCAACCAAGACAACTACCAAGGTAAGCTCTTTGCTGTTTCAAACCCTTCCCAGAGTTCCTCCACTGCTGTAAAGGCTTACTTTGAGGCCTTTCTTGGTTGTTTATTGCAACCTCTTTAGCTTTAAGAGCATGGGAGAGTCGAATATATATATTGTTACGGCTCTGGAAATTCGCAAACACCATAAAGGTCCCGTAGGTGAGATATATTTCTTAAGTACATGTGTAGTTAGCCCAAACCCATTGTTTAGAGGGAATTAATGTGATTCATTCGGCTGCGATCCTTTGAGTTAGCGCGTTTTTCTGTTCTGCTTTATTTTCGAACCAACCACACTTCAACGTCAACAACGCCAACCAACAACAACAACGCTAACACGCCACCACTCTAACAACGCCGGCACGCCACCCTCACAACCACGCCACCATCTCAACCACGCTACCCACAGCAACGAACGCCATCCTCAGCGGTCTACGAACGACGGTTTGCGCGTGAAGGCCGTCGAACGGCTTCGCCTCGTCCCCCACAAGCCGCAGGTGGGAGGGAACGAGAGGGAACGCCCCCCTTCTCGAAGCGCCTCGAAGGAGGGTGGAGCCGAGAACGGGGCGTGGCGCCGGGCGTAATAGAGTCGGAGGCGCATGAGGTTCTCTCTCTCTTCGTTCGGTATGCGCTCTCTCTGTTCGGTGAGCTTCGGCTCGTGCTCGTTCTTATTCGGCGTTCTGGCTCTCTGGGTTCGGCGTGTGCTCTCTGTGTCGGCTGGGTCCGTGGCGTCGGAAGGCCAGTACGGTCAGGCGCGAGGCACGCCGGCGAGGCCTCGCCGACCACGCTCGATCGGAGTACACCACCGGACACGTGGACGGGCGCCAAGGACTCAACACGCTCAGGAAGTCGCGACTTCCATTTCTTTTGGGGTTTTGTGTGAACGTGTGTGTGTCGGCGCCAAGTCGTGAAGTAGTATTGTTTTAAGTGGTCCGTGTGTCGCGTTAGTCGGTAGTAGCTCTGCGTCGTTGTTTCTTTTGTGTGCATTTCTTTTGTTTTCCAGTTTGATATATGTGCATTTCTGAGTTTGTGCATATCGTGTGCTTTGTGTCCGTCTGTGTAAATAAATGCGTCCTTGTTGATTTCTTCCCCCGTGTCGCTGCGTCCTTCCTTCGTTGGGTCTCCATCTTGTTTCATGTAGGGTTCGTCGTGGGCTAATCCGCCCGATAATTAATCTGAACCGTCAAGGCCGACGATAACACCGCTCGGTTATCCCGTTAGCCCGGAACGAGCCGCTTAAGCGGATCGTGTCCGAAGTCGGCCTGTGGCGAGGTACAATCCCTCGGTAGGTTACCCGCGCGGGTACTTAGGTATATCGACTTTCGGCGATTCACCCTATTCCGCGCGGTAGAATGCGGACTGGGTTGTGGTGAGTCCGAAAGGTCCACCCGTGACTGGATCCCGGCGTTAGCCGGGAGGGTCACGACTGAATTGTCCGTCCGTGGGGCGAGGCGGTCGCGATTCGAGTCACGTGGCCGATCGCACGCCGACGGGCGCGAATTCGCAACACTGGTGTACAGGAGTGTGATTCTAATCCCTCCCGTCTCCAAGCTAAATTCACAGGGAATCGGTCCAGGGGTGAGAGGAGCGACCCCCGATTCCTCTAAATTACGAGCGAGCTAAATTAACTCCTTATGTGGAATAAGATGGCGTCTCAAGGCGAGCGGTGTGCCGGGGGTAGAAATGTATGTTGTAGTAATGTAGGATCCATGGCCCGGGATGGTACTACTTGTTGTAATGTTGAATCACGAGGGAGCTCACCCTCATACTCTGAGCACGGACTTTGCCGGCAAACTGGGTCGCATAATGGCGGCGCGATCGCCCCTCAGCGCAGCACGGAGCGAGCGGCTAATTATGGCTCTGCGAATGGCGCAACACGAAGCGAGCGCTCCCAGCAGCCATCGCTTCAAGCCACGTGGTTATGGCAGGTGAAGCAGGCGGACATTAGCGGGCTTCAAAAACAGTTGGAAGAGAAAAATGTGAACATGATGGGGAGTTGGAACAATTGAAGGAAGAGATAAGAACAGGCAATAAGGAAAGGGAAAGCCTAGAATGGAAGATAAAAAGAGGAGAGAGACAGCTGGAGGAAAGGACGGAAGAATTGCTGGAAAAGTCTGAACAGTTCAAAGAACTGCAGAGAGAATTGAGGGAGGAAGGAGAAAGGAAAACAAAGCTAGAAAAGGAAAAACGCAAACAAGATGAGGAATTGGAACTACTGAAGCAAGAGGTAAGGGAGTCACTTTGAAATAGAAATCCTGGAAGGGGAGATAAGAATTGGAAAGGAATGGCAGAAAAAACTAAAGAAATACAGCAAAAAAGGGACGAATTGAGGAGGGAAGCATGGGAAAGAAGAGATGAAATGAGTGAAGAGGCATGCAAATTGAGGGAGGAATTAGAAACAAAAACTTCTGAGTTACAGAAACACCAGAACGAAGAGACGGAATTACAAAACGAGCTGAGGATGTTGAGAGAGGAAAGAACGAGAACGGAGAATGAATGTTAAGAAACCACACTGTACAAATCGAACAGCTGGAAGCGAAGGCCAGATTAAAGAATGAGATGCAAGAAAGAGTAATGATGGAAGAACGAATGAGACAGAAGAAGGAAATCGATCAATGGAAGGAAACACCGAGATTGCAGAATGAGGAACAAGAAAGACAGTGGAATAGGAAATACAAACAACAAGGAATGAGACAGGAGAAAGAAATCTGTCAGTTGAAAGAAATAATGAGATTGCAGAACGAGGAACAAGAAAGACAGTGGAATAAAAAACTGAAAGAGTATGAATTTGAAACTGAACGACAAAAGGAAAAAAATAGGTTGGAATACGAGAAGTTGAAGGAGCAACGAATGAAGCAGGAAGGAGAAATGAGGAGATTGAAGGAACACAACGAGTTTGGAGAGGGAAGAACGAGAGGAACAATGGGATAGAAAACAAAAAGAACATGAAGCTGAGTTTGACCAATTGAAAGAAAAGGCAAGGCTGGAGTACGAGGAGATAGACAAAGAACAGCGAATGAAACACAGGAAGGAAATGGGCCAATTGAAAGAAACGATGAGATTGGAAAATGAAGAGCAGGAGAAACTGTGGGGAGAGAAAACAAAAAACAAACGAGTTTGAAATTAATGAACTGAAGGAGGTAGAAGTATTGCCAGAGACACAGGAGATAAGACACGAGGTGAAAGGAATTGGGAGGGAGAGAAAAGAACAATTAAGACGGAAAGCAAGGATGAGGTACGCGGAGATCCTGAAAGAGCAAGGAGTGAAACAGAGGGAAGGACGGGAGCGACTTAAGGAGAAAGCAAGGTTGACCTACGTAAAGATAAGGGAAAGACGCCAGAAAGAAGCAGAGACTAATAAATGTATAGAGACGCGGGAGGTAGAGAAAGGAGGAGAGACTGCACGATAAGAACGGGGTTAAAGGAACAGAACACACACACACAGAGGTAGTGGAGGATAATGGGGGTGAGCTCGCGGACTGGGTAGAGACCCGGTGCGAGCAGCTGGATGGCCACCTCCAGGAACGAGGGGAGGAAGTATGCCCCCTTGAGGCGGATCACGACCAGGTGGGTTCGGTCGTGCTTCGCGGAGTTGAGGGGACGAGTGCTCTGGACGGGTGCACGTGCAGCTTGGGGGGTATAGAGGCCCCGGGAACCCTTGTGGGGACACGAATCCCCAGTGTGGTTGTCCCGGTGTGTGTGGTGCCAGGTGTGAGTGCGCCCCCGTGTGTGGATGAGACCCCAGGTGTGAGTGCGACCCCGTGTGTGAGTGGTGTGGTTGCGAGTGTGCCGGAGTGCGTGCCTCCCAGCACGCCGTGTGTGGATGAGACCCCAGGGGTGAGTGCCCCCACGTGTGCAAGTGGAAGGCCGTGTGTGAGTGGAGCCACGTGTGCGAGAGAGGTGGCATGTGTGAGTGAACGGCCGAGTGTGAGAGAGACCGCGTGTGTAAGGTCGCTGTGTGTAAGGGAGATGTCGGTCGGCATGCGTGAGCATGCAGCCGCGTCTCCCGGTGTGAATGTGAGTGTGTTGGAGTGGAGTCTGTGCGTCGTGACACGCAGGTGTGCGTGGGTGGAACGAGAGACGACGGCGACAGAGGGACAGAAGCCGGGTAGCGGCTGTAGTTGGAGTGGGGACCGTGCCGGGTTCACCCCGCGGCGAGCGCGAGGTCCGTGCTGTGCAGCGCACGAGACCCCCACGTGCTCGCTTGCGGAGTGAAGCCCGGTCCGGAAACGCCAGCGGTGGATTTGCCGATCCCGCGGACGGACAAAGGTTAGGCAGGATACGGATTTGGACCGGATGGGTTTCTCCACGCGAGCTGTGTGTTAAGCTCTAACGGGCAGAGCACATGTGTTCGCGTGGGGAGCCCCTCGGAGTGCGATGTTTGCTTTTGGGGGTGGCGCAGGGTGACGTCATGGCTGCACGTGGGGTTGGAATCCGGCAGGAGGGTGAATCCCTGCCGGATGGTACCGTCCAAGAGGGACGAGGTACACGTGCAGCTGCATGACGTCACGGGCCAAGGTGCAAGAGCGCAGGCTGTGACTTGCCGCGCTGGTGCTGCGCATAATTGGAAATACAAAATTAATGGAAGCAAGCCTCGCTTTCGGGTGAACAGGATTCCCGGGTAAGGGGTGGAAGACCCCTTACCTGGGCACAGGATAAAACTAGTTAGGGGGAAGGGTTAGTGATAGTTAGACCGACTTCATGGGGCAGGGGTAAGTCCTCATGGAGTCCGTGGAATGGATTAGGTAGAGGGATTTAGGTCAGTTTTAGGATGGTAAATGGGAAATGATTTTTAGAGATTTGGGGACAGTGACAGACTGTGAGTGTGTAGAGGGGACGTAGGCTTAGCTACGTAGTGTTAAAAGGAACGTGCTGTATTGTAAGGGACGACGTGGGAGCACGAGTTAGTTAGGGGAGGTAGTTAGAAGGATGGCAGGATTCAGCGGTGTGTGTTGAAGAGTGGAAAGTTGTGAGGTGAGTACATGATGAGTGAGTGAGGCAGCGCGGTCTGTGTGAGTGGAGCGAATGTGGAATGCATGGTGCGATGAGTGATTGGGGGAGGAGTGACTCCCATCCAAGGGACCCCGGGGTCAGTGTAAAGTGAGTTGTGGGTTAGTTAAATTGAAAATGGAGGTCGTTTTGTTGTTGGTGGGAAGTAGGCTCGAAACCCGTTTGGAGGGGTGCAGGAGCCCTGTTGACGGGCTGGGAGCGTGGCTGCGAACGGTGAGTATCGCTGAGTGGGTACCCCGGGCCCGGGCTAGTCGGCCGTGGTAGGCCAAGGGCCCATGGGGGGCCGGGTTAGCGTAGTGGGCACGGGTGCGCCCGCTTGGTGCGGGGGCCCGGAGCGCCGTTGGCCGCGTGGGCAGTGTCGTGGGCACGGGTGACCCTCGAAAGGGGCCCGGGGCGCCAGCCTGCCACGTGTGCGTTTCAGGGGAGTTGCACAGGGGGCACTCCCCGGTGTTTTAGGGAGCTGGTAGGCTCGGAGGCAGTGTAGTGCCCGGGGGTGCCATCGTAGGGGATTCGGCAGAGGGTCGTGCCTGCCAAAGGGAGCCACGCGTCCCAGCCATGAGACCGTGCAAGGGCAGAGGGAAAATTCGAGGGCGAGGCCCGAAACTGTAAGGACACCAACACAGGCGACGGGAATCTGGGTTGTTAGAACCAATAGATTAAGCGAGAGGCGCTTGTTGAAAGCCCCGCGGGTAGTTTAAAGGTTAATGGTTAGGGTAGATTAGGAAGTGTACCCTCCGCACCATCCATCCCTTCGCTCTCGTTGTGGGCCGCTGACCACTTTGGGTTAGAGATCGCTGAGATCTGGGGAGGCCATTCCTGAGGCTTGGTTGGGCCTCGACACAGGACGCTAGCTCTCCCTTATTCCCCTCCGGGAAGGGAACGTAGGGGTTGGGAGTGGGCTAGGTGACAGGATAGGTTAGCCGAACAGAGACAGTAAAGGGGGTTAGGGGACGAATTATAGTGGGGAAGTAGGGAAGTGAAAATAAAAATAAAAACAAAAAATTAGTTGGGGCTAATTTGGTTTTTACAAATTAAGGGAGTGGGTAGGTACAGTGACAGGCAAAGGCGATAGGGAGACAGGTGGGTAGGTCCGAGCCCGCCTTCTGCGAGTGGCCAGCACCACGCACTCCCTCCACCAACCTGCACTGCATGGCCAGAGGCCGGCCAACTCCATCGGCAGCTGTTGTTTTGCTGCAAGGCCTGTGCCGGCCGGATCATCTGCAGCTGCTGTACTGCAAGGCCTGTGCCGGCCGGATCGTCCGACGGCTGTTGTTTTTACTGCAAGGCCTGTGCCGGCCCGATCATCTGCGGCTGTGTTTGCCTGCAGTGGCCTTTTCTGCCGGCTTTGTATGCCTGTTCACCTTTGCCATGCCATGCTACTGCCCTCGTCATTTTGCCCCTGTCCAGTTTTGCTTTGCCCCCCTTGTTCATTTCCATGCGCGCCAGGATCCGCAAGCAACAGTTTGCAAGCTGCAGGAACTGTCCTGTTAGCAGCTGCAACACGGGCCTGCAGTGGCGGCCCGTGCCACCGGTTTTCTTTGACTCTCTCCTTTTTCCTGCAGAGTCCATTGATCCTGGGCCATGGAGTAGTGTAAAATTATAAGGTGTTAAGTTGTATTGTAAATATGAGTGTGCCCCCGGCATGTCTGTCTTAGCGCCGGCAATTTTATTTAAGTCGTCTGTGTGAGTGAGTTTGTTTAGTTAGTTACTCAGCCCTCAGGTTATTTATTTTGGGGACACGAATACCATGAATGTCGCACTCAGGGATCCGTAGGTAAAACGTACTAGGGAGAACTACACATGATGGCACACTGATAATTTGACCGACTCGGGACGAGTCTGTAAAAAGGGGAGGGGTAGTGTTACGGCTCTGGAAATTCGCAAACACCATAAAGGTCCCGTAGGTGAGATATATTTCTTAAGTACATGTGTAGTTAGCCCAAACCCATTGTTTAGAGGGAATTAATGTGATTCATTCGGGCTGCGATCCTTTGAGTTAGGCGTTTTTCTGTTCTGCTTTATTTTCGAACCAACCACACTTCAACGTCAACAACGCCAACCAACAACAACAACGCTAACCACAGCCACCACTCTAACAACGCCGGCACCGCCACCCTCACAACCACGCACCATCTCAACCACGCTACCACAGCAACGAACGCCATCCTCAGCGGTCTACGAACGACGGTTTGCGCGCTGAAGGCGTCGAACGGCTTCGCCTCGTCCCCACAAGCCGCAGGTGGGAGGGAACGAGAGGGAACGCCCCCCTTCTCGAAGCGCGCTCGAAGGAGGGTGGAGCCGAGAACGGGGCGTGGCCCGGGCGTATAAGAGTCGGAGGCGCATGAGGTTCTCTCTCTCTTCGTTCGGTATTGCGCCTCTCTTGTTCGGTGAGCTTCGCTCTGTGCTCGTTCTTATTCGGCGTTCTGGCCTCTGGTTCGGCGTGTGCTCTCTGGTTGGTTTCGGCTTTTGGGGGTCCGTGGCGTCGGAAGCCAGTACGGTCAGGCGCGAGGCACGCCGGCGAGGCCTTCGCCGACCACGCTCGATCGGAGTCACACCACCGGGACCACGTGGACGGGCGCCAAGGACTCAACACGCTCAGGGAAGTCGCGACTTCCATTTCTTTTGGGGTTTTTGTGTGAACGTGTGTGTGTCGGCGCCAAGTCCGTGAAGTAGTATTGTTTTAAGTGGTCCGTGTGTCGCGTTAGTCGGTAGTAGCTTCTGCGTCGTTGTTTCTTTTGTGTGCATTTTCTTTTGTTTCCAGTTTGATATATGTGCATTTCTGAGTGTTGCTATACGTTGTGCTTTGTGTCCGTCTGTGTAAATAAATTGCGTCCTTGTTGAATTCTTCCCCGTGTCGCTGCGTCCTTCTTCGTTGGGTCTCCATCTTGTTTCATGTAAAGGGTTCGTCGTGGGCTAATCCGCCCGATAATTAATCTGAACCGTCAAGGCCGACGATAACACCGCTCGGTTCCCGTTAGCCCGAACGAGCCGCTTAAGCGGTCGTGTCCGAAGTCGGCCTGTGGCAGGTACAATCCCTCGGTAGGTTACCCGCGCGGGTACTTAGGTATATCGACTTTGCGCGATTCACCCTATTCCGCGCGGGTAGAATGCGGACTGGTTGTGGTGAGTCCGAAAGGTCCACCCGTGACTGGATCCCGGCGTTAGCCGGGAGGGTCACGACTGAATTGTCCGTCCGGTGGGCGAGGCGGTCGCGATTCAGTCACGTGGCGATCGCACGCCGACGGGCGCGAATTCGCACAATAATATATATATATATAATATATATATATATATTATAATATATATATATTATATTATATATATATATTGGGTAGTCGATCTAGTCTACCCTTATTAATTATCAGTATTTCCGTCAATATGTTGGGTGGTCGATGTAGTCGAAAAAAAAAATTTCCAATTTTTTTTTTTTGAAATTCGTTCTACCTTATTATCACTTTTTCCGTCGATATGTTTGTCTGTCTGTCTGTCTGTCCTCTGTTCGGTCCAGTGCTCCGTTAATACAATGGCGATTTCGATGAAACTTGGTTGGTAGGTTCATACCATGACCTAGTTGTGTGCAATGAGAACCGTTGCTATGGACACCACCGTTGCCTAGCAACGGGACTTTGAATTTTTTGAAAAATCATAAAAAATTATTTTTTTCGAAATCAAAAATCGGGCCCGGGAGCGACTGTGGGCAGTACATTCAGCCATATTGTCAAAAATTTCAGCTGGATCCTATGAAAAACTGTCGGAGAAGATAGACTTTGAATAAACCTTGGTCGAAAACAATAAAAAACGAAGTTCGTTATATCTCAGAGACTATGAGTCAGATATACATGAAACTGGTATGGTAGGTTCATGGTATGTCCTAGTTATGTGTGAGGAAGAACCGTTGCTATGGACCCCTCCGTTGTCTTAGCAACGGCCGAAAAACCTCTAAATGTGGGGTATTTTAACGAAAAAACAATCTGCAGCATTAACCCTTGAAGCTAGAATCATGAATTTTCTTGTGCTTAATCCTCAGGTCATTCCCCATCGAACGGGCCATCGCGTCAGTTCTATTTGGTAGTCGACTACCCATGTCCGCCTACCGGCTTGTTTGTCTGTCTGTCTTTGGGTAGTCAGTCGATCCAGTCGAAAAAAAAATTTCAAAAATTTTTTTTTTGAAATTTGATCTCCCCTTATTATCAGTATTTCCGTCGATATGTTTGTCTGTGTCTGTCTGTCTGTCCCTCTGTTCGGTCCAGTGCTCCGTTAATACCATGGCGATTTAGATGAAACTTGGTTGGTAGGTTCATACCATGACCTAGTTGTGTGCAAATGAAAACCGTT
>CM068966.1:73875483-73895997 GCA_035128595.1 Eptatretus atami | reverse complement strand
TCCTTGTCGGTTGTGCACGGGGCTTCCGAGCCTGTCGGTGCCGTCCCTGGACGGGCGCCTGCCATTCCCCACCCCGTCCACACCGAGATAGCGGGCGAAACCCGATCGAGTTCCCCAAAAACCCCGGCCGAGCTGTCGGGCGCACGCGCGAGATACGCGCGGCACGAGCTGGTCGGTGCACCACGCCGAGGGATCGGGAGGCTGTGGTCGCCAAGGTGGACGACGCGCACAGGGAAGTCGCGACTTCCTTCCTTCTTTTGCTTTGGTGTAAATGTGTGTTGGCGCCGTCTGTGAAGTAAAACTGTATAGTGTTGCCGTGTGTTCGCGTAGTCGGTTGTAATCGCATTGTCGTTTCTTTTGTTCAGTTGCTTTATTGTTTTTCATCTTGCAATTGCTATATGTCATTTCTGACCTGTATGCTGTATATGTGTGCTCTCGTGTGTCGTATGAAATAAATGTGCATTATGTTGAATTGTTCCCCGTTTCGCTGCGTCCTTTCCTTCGTTTGAATCTCCATCTTGCTTCACGTAAAAGGTTCGTAGTGGCGTGATACGCCCGATAATTAATATGGAACCGTCGAGGCCGACGCATAACACCGCTCGGTTATCCCGATACACGGAACGCGACCGCTTAAGCGGCCCGTGTCCGGAGTCGACTGCGGTGAGGTCGATCGCCCGGTACCATCCGCGTGGGTACTAGGTAGGTCGAGTTTGGCGAACAACCCTATCCCACGCGGGTGGCCGATTGGCACGATCCTGGTAGGTCGAAAGGCCCACCCGTGACTGGCTCGCGGCGATAGTTCCCGGAGGGCACGACAGAATTGTCGTCCGGTGGGCGAGGCGGCCGCCATTCGAGTCACGTGGCCGTTCGCACGCGCCGGGGCGCGAATTCGCGACACTGGCTGTCAAGAGCGGGAAACGAACTCTCGTCTCTCGAAGCTAATTCACGGGAATCGGTCCAGGGGTGAGAGGAGCGACCCCGATTCCCTCCAAATTACGACGATTTAAAATTAACCCTTACGAGAATAAGATGAAGTCTCAAGGCGAGCGGGTGCCGGGGTAGAAATGTATATGTGTAATAATTTGAATCCATGGCCCGGGATGTACTACTTCTTGTAATTTTAAATCTACGAGGGAGCTCACCCTCATACTCTGAGCACGGACTTGCCGGCGGCTGAGTCGCATAATGGCGGGGCGCGATCCGCACCTCAGCGCAGACGAGCGAGCGGCCATTTTTGGCGCGGCGAATGGCGCGACACAGGGCGAGCGCTCCACCAGCCGTTTCAAACCACGGGGCATGGCAGGTGAGGCAGGCGGACATTGGCGGCTTCGGAAACAATTGGAGGAAGAATGGAGGACCGAGCTCGAAAAAAGGAAACAGAAACACGAGCTGGAAGTAAAACAATTTAAAGGAAAAATAGGGAAATAGAGTTGAGTATCCATAAGTGGGAACAAGCGGAGAAAGCGAACTGAGGAAAAAGTTAGAAGAGCAAAAACGGAAAAAACAATTGGAGGTAAAGCAACTGAAGGAGGAGGTAACAAAGAGAACAGGAATATCATGAAACAATTGAAGGAAGAGAGAAAAGAAAGGCAATCAGAAAGAGGCCTAGAATGGAAGATAAAAGAGGAGAGAGACAGCTGGAGGAAAGGACGGAAGAATGCTGAAAAGTCTGAACAGTTCAAAGAACTGCAGGGAGAAATGGAGGAGGAAGAGAAAGGAAAACAAAGCTAGAAAAGGAAAAACGCAAACAAGATGGGGACTTGGGAACAACTGAAGGAAGAGGTAAGATCAGGCAAAAACAAAAGAAAACGCTGGAAAGGGAGATAGAAATGGGAAAGGAATATCAGGAGAACTTAAAGGAAGCAGGGATGCAAGAGAGGAAGGAAAAATGGAAAAAAATTCTGAGTTACACAAACACGAAAACAAAGAAAGAGGATTACAAGACGAACTGAAGATGTTAAAAGAGGAAAGAAGAGAAAAGAGAATGCAAACGTTAAGGAACCACACTGTACAGATCGACAGCTGGAAGCGAAGGCCAGATTAACCAGAATGAGAGGCAAGACAGAGTATGATAGAAGAACGAATGAGACAGCAAGAAGGAAAACGATCAATGGAAGGAAACCACGAGATTGCAGAATGAGGAACAAGGAAGACAGTGGAATAGAAATACAAAGACAAGGAATGAGACAGGAGAAGAAAATCCGTCAATTAAAGGAAATAATGAGATTGCAGAACGAGGAACAAGAGAGACAGTGGAATAAAAAACTGAAAAGAGTATGAATTTGAAACTGAACGACAAAACGAAAAAAATAGGTTGGATAACGAGAGGAGTTGAAGGAGCAAGGAATGAAGCAGAAGGAGAATCAGAGATTGTAGGACAACGAGATTGGAGAGGAAGAACGAGAGGAACAAGGGATAGAAAACAAAAGGAACATGAAGCCGAGGTTGACCCAATTGGAAGAAAAGGCAAGGCTGGAGTTCGCGAAGATAGACAAAGAACAGCGAATGAACACAAAAGGAAATTAACCAAATGAAGAAACCACGAGACTGGAGAAGGAAGGGCAGGAGAAGAAACAAGGAAGGGTAATGAGAGAACAGCGAATGAACACAGGAAGGAAATGAGCCAATTGAAAGAAACGATGAGATTGGAAAATGAAGAGCAGGAGAAACTGTGGGCAGAAAACAAGAACAATATGGTTGAAAATTGAACAAACTAAAACGGGGAGCGAGATTGGCGTTCACGGGATTGAAAAACTCCGGAGGGAGAATGAAGAACTCAGAAAGTTCGAGAGGAGGAACAGTTCAAAAGGAGCCAAGAAATGGAACAGCACAATGAGTGGGATGTGTGACAGCACCACGGGGAATAATGTTCGTAGTGCGGGACTTGATAGACATCACTCGCGGATGAAACAACAATTAGGGCAAACCCTGAAAATGGAGACAGTGGAAATAATAACGGGAGCCCGGGTGACTGAACGGTGTAAGACGAGACCGAGGTGACGACCGTCCGAAAAAGCAAAAGAGACAAAGATCCAGGAAGAAACTTATAGACACGAAGAGACAATAGAAATAAATAGTATAGAGACTCGGGAGATGGAGAAAATAGAGGAGAGACTGCACATAAGGACGGGGTGAAGGACCAACACACACACAGAGGTAGTGGAGGATAATGGGGGTAGCTCGCAGAACGTGTAGGGACCCGGTGGGAGCAGTTGGATAGCCTCCTCCAGGAACGAGGGAGCGAGTATGCCCCCTTGAGGCGGATCACGACCAGGTGGGTTCGGTCATGCTTTGCGAGTTCGAGGGAGGAGTGCTGCGAACGGGTGCACGGAGAGCTTGGGGGTATAGAGGCCCCGGAAACCCTTGGGGTGGCACAAATCCCCATGTGGTTGTCCCGGTGTGTTGTGGTGCAAGGTGTAGTGGTCCCGTGTGTGAAGTGACCCCGTGTGTGAGTGGTGGGGTGGCAAGTGTGCCGAAGTGCGTGCTTCCAGCACGCCGTGTGTGGATGAGGCACCGGCGGCGAGTGCCCCGCGTGGTGAGTGGTATGGTTTGTGTGAGGAAATGCTCCGAGTGAGTGAACGGCCGAGTGCGAGGGAGACCGTGTGTTTAGAGGAGCGTACGTAAGGGAGATGACGGTGGGCATGTGTGAACATGCAGCCGCGTCTCCCGGTGTGAGTTTAATGGAGTGGGTCTGTGCGTCTAACACGCAGGTTGTCGTGGGTGGAATGGCGACAACGGCAGCGACAGAGGGACAAAAGCCGAGTAGCGCCGTAGCTGTTTCGGGACCGTGCCGGGTCACCCAGCAGCGAGCGCGAGGTTCGGGCTGTGCAACGCACGAGGCCGCCACGTGCTCGCTTGCGGGAGTGAAGCCCGGTCCGGAAACCCAGCGGTGGATTTGCCGATCCCGCGGACGCGACAAAGTTTAGGCAGGATTTCGGATTTGGACCGGACGGGTTCTCCACGCGAGCTTGTGTTAAGCTCCAACGGGCAGAGCACATGTGTTCGCGTGGGGAGCCCCTCGGAGTGCGAGGTTTGCTTTTTTGTGGTGAGCAGGGTGACGTCATGGCTGCACGTGGGGTTGGAATCCGGCAGGAGGGTGAATCCCTGCCGAATGGTACCGTCCAGAGGGACGAGGTACGCGTGCAGCTGCATGACGTCACGGCAGGTGCAAAGTGCGCAGCTGCGAGTTGCCGCGCTGGTGTTGCGCAAAATTGGAAAAAAAAAAAATTAATTAACAAAAGCAAGCCTCGCTTTCGGGTGAAGGATTCCCGGGTAAGGGGTGGAGACCCCCTTGGCCAGGGCACAGGATGACACTAGTTAGGGGAAGGGTAGCTTAGCTAGACCGGCTCCATGGGGCAGGGAAGTCCTCATGGGGCCGTGGAATGATTAGTTAGAAGGATTTAGTGAGATTTAGGATATGGGAAATGGAATTTTAGGATTTGAGGACAGTGACAGACTGTGGATGTGTAGGGGGGACGTAGCTTAGCTACGTAGTGTTAAATGGAACGTGCTGTAGTTTAAGGGTGAACGTGGGAGCACGAGTTAGTTAGGGAGGTAGTAGAAGGATGGCTGAGTTCAGCGGTGTGTGTGTTGAAGAGTTTAGTGAGTTGAGTGGAAGCATGTGCTTGATGAGTGAGTGAGGCCAGCGGATCTGAGTGTATGAGAGCGATTGTGGAATGCATGGTGCGATGAGTGATTGGGGGAGGAGTGACTCCCGCCCAAGACCCAGGGTCAGAATAAAGTGAGTTAGTGGGTTAGCGAAATTGAAAAATGGAGGTCGTTTGCGTTGGTGGGAGTGTAGGCTCGAAACCTGTTTTGGAGGGGGTGCAGGAGCCCTGTTGACGGGCTGGGAGCGTGCTGCGAAAGGTGAGTATCGCTGAGTGGGTACCCCGGGCACCGGGCTAGTCGGCCGTGGTGGCCAAGGGCCCATGGGGGGCCGGGATAGCGCAGTGGGCTCGGGTGCGCCCGCCTGGTGCGGGGCCGGGCGCCATTAGCCGCGGTGGGCAGTGTTGTGGGCACGGTGACCCTCGGAAGGGGCCCGGGAGGCCAGCCGTCCACGTGAGCGTTTCAGGGGAGTCGCCATGGAGGCACTCCGTGTTTAGGGAGCTGGTAGGCTCGGAGGCAATGTAGTTCCCGGGGTGCCATCGTTGGGGAATCAGCAGGGGTGCCTGCCAAGGAGCCACGTGTCTCAGCCACGAAACCGTATGAGGGCACGGGAGAAATTGGGGGCGAGGCCCGAAATTGTGAGGACACCAACACAGGCGACGGAATCTGGGTTGATAGAACAATAGTTAAGCGAGAGGCGCTTGTTGAAAGCCCCGGGGTAGTTTAAAGTAAAATAGGTTAGGTAGATTAGGAAGTTACCCCTCAGCACCATCCATCCCTTCGTCTCGTTGTGGCCGCTGGACCCACTTTGGGTTAAAGATCGCTGAAGTCTGGGGAGGCCACCTGAGGCTTTATTGGGCCTCGACGCAGGACGTAGCCCTCCTCATTCCCCTCCGGGAAGGGAACGTAGGGGTGGAGTAGGCTAGGGATGATAGTAGCCGAACAGAGACAGTAAAGGGGTTAGGGGACGATTATAGTGGGAAGGATGAAAATAAAACAACAAAATAAGTTTGGCTAAAATTGTTTTCAAATAAGGGAGTGGGTAGGTACAGTGACAGGCAAAGGCGATAGGTGGGGAGACAGGTAGGTAGGTCCGGGCCCACCTTCTGTGCCAATGCTCCAGCACCAACCTGCACTGCATGGCAAGAGGCCGGCAACTTCATCGGCTGGCTGTGTGCTTCAAGGCCGTGTCCGGCCAACTTCATCGGCTGGCTGTGTGCTTCAAGGCCTGTGCCGGCCAACTTCTCGGCTGCTGTGTTTTGCTGCAAGGCCTGTACCGGCCGGATCGTCTGCAACTGTTTTCTAACTTGCCGTGATCGTCCGCCGGCGTGTTGCCTGCCTTCTGCCTGTTGCCATGCCCACTGCCCATCCTAGCCCCGTTCTGTTTTGCTTTGCCCCCCCCCCTGTTCATTGCATGTGCGCCAGGATCCTCGCGCAAAATTGCAGGACTGCCCTGATGGCAGCTGCAACACGGGACTGCACCAGCAGCCCGTGCACCGTTTTGTTTGCATTCATCCATCCATCCATCCATCTGCACCTGGACTGATTGAGCAGCCGTGCACCGTTGTTGTGCTTGCATCAGTGCCCGTTCAGTGTCTGCAGGGACTGCCTTGCAGGCAGCCGCACCCGGAGACTGCATTTGCGCAGCCCATGCGCCATTCTTCGCTGCGCCCATTTAAAAGGGGGAGGCCTAGGACTGCGTGTGAGCGCCGGCCACGTTCCCTGTCACCTGCATTGCTTGAGCCAGAGACTGCATGCGAGCAGCCTGGCTCCCTGCTAACTGCTTCTTTTTTTGCAGAGTCCATTGATCCTGGGCCATGGTTAGTGTAAATTATAAGGTTAAGTGATAATGTTGTACTGTAATATTAAGTGCGCCCCGGCATGTCTGTCTAGCGCCGGCAATTTTATTTAAGTCATCCATTGAGTGGGTTTGTTTAGTTAGTTACTCAGCCCTCAGGTTATTTATTTTTGGGACACGAATACCAATGAATGTCGCATCTCGGATCCGTAGGAATTAAGTTGGAGAACTACACATGATGTCACACGAGAATTTGACGACTCGGGACGAGTCTGTAAAAAGGGGAGGGGTAGTGTTACGGCTGTGGAATATCTAACCACCATTCAGGTCCCGTAGGTGAGATATTCTAAGTACATGTGTAGTTAGCCCAAACCCGTTGTCTAAAGGGAATTTATGTGATTCATTCGGGCTGCGACGCTTTGATTAGCCATTTTTCTGTTCTTATTGTTATGTTGGTGCACAACAACAACGAACATCGCCACAACCAACATCTCCACGATACTCATTCACTCCATGACCACAAACCTCGACGCCAACAATCACTCACTCACGCCATGACTGCATACTGCGCTACCAGCATCTTCACACTCGACATTCATCGAGCATCGTGCTGTCACGATCTCCGCGGGACGGATGGAGGAGCGGAGTGGCAGCGCAGAACCAGTGCGTGAAGGGGCATCTCCCGCCAGACTCCCGCCCAAAACGCCCGCGGACATCTCCGCCAAAACGCCCGCGCAAACATTTCCCGCTTGAATCTCGTTCCCCTCTCCACCGAAGTGAGGAGAGGGAGGGGGCCGGCGTGGGAACGGCCACGTGACTCGAATGGCGGCCGCCTCGCCCACCGAACGGACAAATTCTGTCGTGACCCTCCGGGAACTATCGCCCGGAGCCAGTCACGGGTGGGCCTTTCGACCTCACCACGATTGTGCCAATCAGCCACCCGCGTGGGATAGGGTTGTTCGCCAAACTCGACCTACCTAATACCTACGCGGATGGTTAATCGGGCGATCGTACCTCCCGCAGGTCGACTTCGGACACGAACCGCTTAAGGGTTCGTTCCGTACTGCAGAGATAACCGAGCGGAGTTATCGTCGACCTCGACGGTTCAGATTAGTTACAGGGAACTTACACCCACTACCAATCTCTTACGCGATGCAGGATGGAGAGTCAACAAAAGGAAGGAGACGAAGCAAGACGGAACAATTGAACAAGCACATTTATTTCACACATGCAGACAGCACAGAAGGCACGTATTCAGTCACAGTAATAATAATAAAAGGCACGTATTCAAGCACAGAAAGAAACAGTAAAAGAGAGATACTACCGACTAAGACCGACACACAGCAACACTTACACAGTTTTACTTAACAGACGGCGCCACCACAAGCATTTACACAAAAAGCAAAGGAAAAAGAAAGCCACCCTCATAGGCGAGGAGGCAGACAGGTCCGTAGACCAAATGTACGTGGATCCTGGAGGATCAGCCAGGTCCACCAGACCGGGGAGGTCTTACCCGCGTCCTCGTGACGCGATGGCAGGCAAGCCGCAATGTTCGCGCCGCTGCGCCCTGACTCCGTGCCCTGGCGTGGTCGGCGAGTCCTCTCCGGCGTGCTCCGCGGAGCGGTCTTGTTGGCACCACGTTTAGGGGGGGAGGAACGGGGGCCCCTCGGCACTATCTCAGCGCGAATGGGGGGGGGGAAATCGCTGATGCTCAGGGAGAGGGGTATGGCTGGCTGGCCTGGAACCCGCGACGAGTCGAGCGACCCCCACACCGCAACCTCGTCGCCGTCCGCCGTCTTCCCTGCAACTCCTCCGCAACTTCTCTCCAACTCTTCTCGAACTCCTCCAGCTCAACTCACCCTCTCCCTAGTCGCCTTGCGCTCGCATCTTTATAGGACTCAGGAGGAGCCGATATGCAAATATGCGGATCAAAACGCGATGGAGGCGGGGCCACGCCACCCTCTGTTCAGCCATTGGTCGGGCAAAAAGGGGCGTGAACCTCCCTTGATCCGCATATTTGCATAAACGGACTTCACATACACACGCTTGGAGGCAGGCCAAGCCGCCTCGCGCTCGCCAATTGGACGGAGGGGAAGTGGGCGTGAAGCATTTTGGATCCGAATTTCTCCCTCGGGAAGGCCGCCATTCGCGCTCGCGCTCGGTGCGTTTGGCACAATCGCCGAACGGGCCCTAGACAGCCCGACGTTCAGTGTTCACAGGTGGTGCGGTTGTTGGTTGTGAAGGAGAAAGGCGAAGGTGATGGAGGGTTTTCTGTGGTGGTTTGATGGTTATGGTGTCGTTTGGGAATGGCGGTGAAGCGATGTTTGCGGGATGGAGTTGTGAAGGTAAAGGTAGTGGCTGTTTTGCGTTGTGGCGGCTTAATGGTCGAAAATAACAATAGATAAAGAAAAAATGGCTAACTCAAAGCGTCGCAGCCCGGATGAATCACACATATTCCCTCTATACAACGGGTTGGGCTAACTACACATGGACTGACCGAGATATCTCACCTGAGGACTCTATGGTGTAATGCGAATTTCCACAACCGTAACACTACCCCTCCCTTTTACAGACTCGTCCCGAGTCGTCAATTCTCGTGTGCCATCATGTGTAGTTCTCCCCTAGTACGTTTTACCTTCGGATCCCTGAGTGCGACATTCATGGTATTCGTTTCCCCAAAATAAAAACCTACGGGCTGAGTAACTAACTAAACAAACCCACTCATTTCAGACGACTTAAATAAAATTGCCGGCGCTAGACAGACATGCCGGGGGCGCACTCATATTTACAGTACATTCTTAACCTTAACTTACAAATTTTACACAAACCATGGCCCAGGATCAATGGACTCTGCAAAGAGAAAGCAGTTAGCAGGGAGCCAGGCGCTCGCATGCAGTCTCGGCTCAAGAATGCAGGTGACAGGGAACGTGGCCGCTGCTCACACGCAGTCCAAGGCCTCCCCCTTTTAAATGAACGCGTGAACGCACACGGTGCAATGGGCTGCACAAACGCAGTCTCCTTGTGCGCTGCTACAGGCAGTCCCTGCGGCACAGTGAACGGTTGCGGACTCAAGCCGACACAAACAAGGAACGGTGGATGGATGGTTGCAAACAAACAATGGTGCACGGGCTGCTGGTGCAGTCCCGTGTTGCACTGCCATCAGGGCAGCCCCTGCAAATTTGGACCTACCTACCCGTCTCCTCCCAACCTATCGCCTTTGCCTCTCTCTGTCCATACCCACTCCCTAATTTGTAAAAAACAATTTAGCCCCAATTAATTTTTTTGTTTTATTTTCTTTTTATTTCTATACTCCCACTATAATTCGTCCCCTAACCCCTTTAACCGTCTTTGTTCGGCTAACCTATCGTCTCCTAGCCTACTCCAACCCTACGTTCCCTTCCTGGAGGGAATAAGGAGGGCTAGCGTCCTGTGTCGAGGCCAACGAAGTCTCAGGATGGCTCCCCAGACTTCGCGATCTTTAACCCAAAGTGGGTCCAGCGGCCCACAACGAGAGCGAAGGGATGGATGGTGCAGAGGGGTACATCTCCTAATCTACCCTAACCATTATCTCTTAAACTACCCGGGCTTTCAACAAGCGCCTCTCGCTTAATCTACTGGTTCTATCAATCCAGATTCCCGTCGCCTGTGTTGGTGTCCTCACCAATTTCGGGCCTCACCCCCCAATTTCCTTTCCGTGCCCTCACACGGTCCTCATGGCTGGGACGCGCTGGCTCCCTTGGCAGGCACTACCCTCTGCCGATTCTCTTAACAATGGCACCCCCGGGCACTACACTGCCTCCGACCTACCAGCTCCCTAAACACCGGGAGTGCCTCCATGGCGACTCCCCTGAAACGCTCACGTGGCAGGCTGGCGCCCCGGGCCCTTCCTGGGTGCCGTGCCCAATGCACTGCCCAGGCGGCTAACGGCGCCCCGGGCCCCCACATCATGGGGCGCACCCGTGCCCACTACGTATCCCGGCCCCCCATGGGCCCTTGGCCTACCGCGCCGACTAGCCCGGTGCCGGGGTACCACTCAGCGATACTCACCTTTCGCAACACGCTCCCAGCCCGTCACAGGGCTCCTGCGCCTCTCCAAACGGGTTTCGAGCCTACTTTCCCACCAACAACAAAACGACTTCCATTTTTGTTATTTGACTACCCAGCTAACTCACTTTATTCTGACCCGGGGTCCCTTGGGCGGGGAGTCCTCCCCCCAATCACTCATCGCACATGCATTCCCATTCACTCCATTCACACAGGCTCGCTGGCCTCACTCACTCAACATGTTCTTTCACAACTCACACATCGCTGAATCTGCCATCCTGCTCACTACATCCCTAACTACCTCGTGCTCCACGTCGTCCCTTACACTATAGCATGTTCCTTCTAACCTACGTAGCTAAGCTTACGTCCCACTACACAATTCCCAGTCTGTCACTGTCTCCAAACTATCAAAAATTCCATCTCCCATCCTAAATCTGAACTAAAATCCTCTAACTAATCCATTCCACGCCCCATGAGGACTTACCCCTGCCCCATGAATCCGGTCTAGCTAGCTAACCCTTCCCCCTGACTAGTTGTGTCCTGTGCCCAGGCAAGGGTCTTCCACCCCGTGCCCGGGAATCCTGTTCACCCGAAAAAGCGAGGCTTGTTTTTTTTTTTATTGCGCAGCACCAGCGCGGCAACTCGCAACTGCGCACTTTGCCCGTGACGTCATGGCAGCTGTTCGCGTCCTCGTCCCTCTTGGACGGTACATCCAGCAGGGATTCACCCTCCTGCAGTTCCAACCACACGTGCAGCCATGACGTCACCTGCGCATAAAAAACCAAGCCCCGTGTCTCGAGGGTTCCCCACACAACACATGTGCTCTGCCCGTTGGAGCTTAACACAAAGCTCGCGTGGAGAACCGGTCCGGTCCAAATCCGTAATCCTGCCTAACTTTCTCCGTCCGCGGGATCGGCAACATCCACCGCTGGCGTTTCCGGACCGGGCTTCACTCCCGCAAGCGCGCATGTGGCGGCCTCATGCGTTGCACAGCACGGACCTCATGCTCGCTGCTGGGTGAACCCGGCACGGTCCCCGATGCAACTACGGCCGCTACCCGGCTTTGTCCCTCTGTCGCCGTTGTCGTCCCATTCAACCCACGCACACCTGCGTGTTACAAACGCTCATACACCATTCCATTACATTCACAACCGGGAGACGCGGCTGCGTGCTCCCGCATGCCGACCGTCATCTCCCTTCATACAGCGACCTTACACACGCTGTTTCCTCTCCTTGCACTCGCTGCTCACTCACTGTGCCGTTTCCCTCACACACACCATACCACCACACACGCGGGGGCACTCACCCGCGGTGCCTCATCCACACACCGTGCCTCATCCACACGGCTGTTCGCACACGCGTGCCGTTTCCTGCACACAACGCGGCTCACTCACACGTGGTGCTCCATTCATACTGGCCGTTTCACTCACACACACGGCCTCTTCCGCTTGCGGTGCCCCTTGAACACACGGCGTGCTGGGAAGCACGCACTCCGGCCACTCGCAAACACACCACTCACACATGGGGTTTTCTGGCACACGCGGGGCTTCACCCATACACGCGGTCGCACTCACACCTCTACCACACACACCGGGACACACACGCCGGGACAATCGCACTGGGGATTAGTGGCCACCACAAGGGGTTCCGGGGCCTCTATACCCCCAAGCTCTCCGGGCACCCGTCCACAGCACTCGCCCCCTCAACTCCGCGAAGCACGACCGGACCACCCTGGTCGTGACCAGCTTCAAGGAGCATAGCGTCTCCCTCCGTTCCCGAAGGAGGCCATCCAGCGGCTCGCACCGGGTCCCTACACGCTCCGCGAGCTCACCCCCATTGTCCTCCACTACCTCTGTGTGTGTGTGTGTGCTCGTCTTCAACCCGTCCAATTCACCCTCTATCTCCCGTGTCTCTATACATTTTATTCTTTCCGTCGTCACCTCGTGTCTCGTCTCACACGTTTCGGTCTCAGTCACCCCGATTAGTTTTTCCCTTGCGTCACCGTTCACAGTTTCCGTCACCTCCACGCGTCTCCCCAACCACGTCTCCCGAATTATTTCGTCCTCACCCGCTCCATTGCGGGCCTGACAGCCGTTGCACTCCCCTCAGCTCGTTCGTTCCAGCACGTGGCGTCGCCATTTTGAGGAGCTCCCTGTTATTGCCTTCAGGCCCGCCTGCAGGTTCGGCCCATGTTCTGCATCTCTTCCCGCAGCATTTGCACATTTTTATCCATTTTGTTTTTTTATGCATCCACATTCCCACTGATTCCTGCCAGAATGGCGAATAGCTGGGCATGTCGGTGCGCTCGGCTGAGCCGATTCGGCCAGGATCGGGGGTTTTGTGTGGAGAGGGGGAGGGAGGTGTCATAACGCCGCGGCCGCGCCGCGCCCATTTCGGCTCTGGGTTCGGTTGGGGGAAGTTCGTCCTGTACAACCAGCATTTCCTGTACGGGGATTTCATCCTGGACCATGGATTCTACACATTCTAAATCCATATCTACCCCCGGCTCCCGCTCGCCTTGAGACTCCATCTTATTTCTCGTAAGAGATAATTAGTACGCTCGTAATTTGGAGGAGATCGGGGGTCGCTTCGCACACCCCTGGTCCGTTCCCCGTGAATTTAGCTGGAGACGGGAGAGTTTGTTTCCCGCTCTCTGTCACCAGTGTTGCGAATTCGCGCCCGCCGGCGTGCGATCGGCCACGTAAACTCGAATCGCGGCACGTGGCCCACCGGACGAACAATTCAGTCGTGACCCTCTCGGAACAACGCCGGGAGCTAGTCACGGGTGGGTCTTTCAACCTCAACACAATCGTGCCAATCGGCCACCCGCGTAGGATAGGGTTGTTCGCCAAACTCGACCTACCTAAATACCTACGCGGATGGTTAATCGGGCGATCGTACCTCGCCGCAGGTCGACTTCGGACACGAACCGCTTAAGTGGTTCGTTCCGTACTGCAGAGATAACCGAGCGGAGTTATCGTCAACCTCGACGGTTCAGATTAGTTACCGGGAACTTACACCCACTACCAATCTCTTACGCGATGCAGGATGGAGAGTCAACAAAAGGAAGGAGACGAAGCAAAGAGGAACAATTGAACAAGCACATTTATTTTCACACACGCAGACAGCACAGAAGGCACGTATTCAGTCACAGTATAATAATTAAAGGCACGTATTCAAGCACAGAAAGAAACAGTAAAAGAGAGATACTACCGACTAAGACCGACACACAGCAACACTTACACAGTTTTACTTAACAGACGGCGCCACCACAAGCATTACACAAAAGCAAAGGAAAAAGAAAGCACCCTCTAGGCGAGGAGGCAGACAGGTCCGTAGACCAAATGTACGGATCCTGGAGGATCGGCCAGGTCCACGAGACCGGGGAGGTCTTACCCGCGTCCTCGTGACGCGATGGCGGGCAAGCCGCAAGTTCGCGCCGCTGCGCCCGACTCCGTGCCCTGGCGTGATCGGCGAGTCCTCTCCAGCGTGCTCTGTGCGAGCGGTCTTGTTGGCACCACGTTTAGGGTGGGGGAGGAACGGGGCCCCCTCGCACTATCTCAGCGCGAATGGGGGGGGGGGGGAATCGCTGATGCTCAGGGAGAGGGGTATGGCTGGCTGGCCTGGATCCCGCGAAGAGTCGAGCGACCCCCACACCGCAACCTCGTCGCCGTCCGCCGTCTTCCCTGCAACTCCTCCGCAACTTCTCTCCAACTCTTCTCGAACTCCTCCCAGCTCAACTCACCCTCTCCCTAGTCGCCTTGCGCTCGCATCTTTATTAGTCAGGAGGAGCCGATATGCAAATATGCGGATCAAAACGCCATTGGAGGCGGGGCCACGCCACCTCTGTTCAGCCATTGGTCGGGCAAAAAGGGCGTGAACCTCCCTTGATCCACATATTTGCATAAACGGACTTCACATACACGCGCTTGGAGGCGGGGCCAAGCCGCCTTGCGCTCGCCCATTGGACGGAGGGGAAGTGGGCGTGAAGCATTTTGGATCCGAATTTCTCCCTCGGGAAGGCCGCCATTCGCGCTCGCGGCTCGGTGCGTTTGGCACCAATCGCCGAACGGCCTAGACAGCCGACGTTCAGTTTTCACAGGTGGTGCGGTTGTTGGTTGTGAAGGAGAAAGGCGAAGGTGGTGGAGGTTTTTCTGGGTGGTTTGATGGTTATGGTGTCGTTTGGGAATGGCGGTGAAGCGATGTTTGCGGGATGGAGTTGTGAAGGTAAAGGTAGTGGCTGTTTGCATTGTTGGCGGCTTAATGGTCGAAAATAACAATAGAGAAAGAAAAAATGGCTAACTCAAGCGTCGCAGCCCGGATGAATCGCACATATTCCCTCTATACAACGGTTTGGGCTAACTACACATGGACTTACCGAGATATCTCACCTGAGGACTCTTTATGGTGTAATGCGAATTTCCACACCGTAACAAATGTATATATGGTGAGAAAACAAGGTATAGGAAAGTAGAAGAAAACCCGAGGAGAGAGGAATAAGGAGAGGTGAGGGGTATGTCTGGAGCCAAAAAGGAATAAGGAGGGGGAAACAATCCACCAAATCAGCAACATATTAAAGAGATAGAAACCAAGGCAAATGTGTGAATCCCACTGTTAGTCCATTCCTTTGTTTCCGAGTAGTCCTTACCCATGCATACGTGATGCTGTATGTACAACATCTGTCATCACGAGCCTCTGAGAGATTTTTTCAGAATAAAATGAGATCGTGAGAGACAAAGGAGTTACATCTAGCTTAAGGCATTTGTTTTAATCAACAAAATCGTTTTGTAAAAACAGAAGGATTAACGTATGTACACAACACGAACTGCGTGCACACACATGCATGGTCATTGGTACATGTATTTCAACAGACAGGAGAAAATTGGTTCTCAAGCTCAAGATCATCTCTCAACAGTATCACTGTGTCGATGGACGAGGTCGAGGACATTCCAAAAGGAATGGACATCAATCTAATTTAATCCACCATTACGGAAAAGGAACGCATCGTGTACCATATCTGACCAGCTGTTGGTGCGCGTGCTCATGTCTGGCCTCTTGTACTTGGTGGAAACGACCACAGCTGGATCCGCTTTTTCAGCACCATATTTTCTGAATAATTAAATCTTGGCAGAAGGCGTAAGTTCTTATTGTAACAGATGGTTGGTTGCTTCTCCTCGGTCAAATCTCCTCCAAAGCCTTTTTGAAGCCTGGCTTTCCTCATACACCTGGTCTTTCTTTTCCCGCCGAATCGTCCCAAATGTCTCCGATATTCTCCTTTTCCCTGAACTCCTCTCAATTCCACAGTCAAGCAATGGCCACATCGCATCACAATGTCTTTCCATCACCAACTTGCCATCAAACAAATGGTTGCTACCCAGTGGGGAGAAACGTCACAGTGGCAAAAGAGGACTTTCGGAATTCCAGTTGAGAGTATAGCAGATGGGGGGAGGGGATGAGGAGTAGGAAGAGGAGGATGACCTTCAAATGCAGCATATGCATGAAACTCAGCGACCAGGACTGGTGAGATGTGCCAGAAACAGTGAGGTTTGCTTTGGTACTCTGTCGTATCAAACGGGGACTGATGGCGAAACGGGAAAAGTTTGGCTTCAGAGAAACCCACATACCTACTTCTATGATGTCATTGGGAGATGCCTGCTTAACATATTTGTTTTTTTGTTTTTTTTATAAGAAAGAGAAACATTTTAAAGGTTGCAGCGCTACATGAAAAATGACACTCCTCCTTTCGTATGCAGAAAATGGTTGTGGTAGCATAATTTGCTGGGGGTGCAGCTGTGCCACTGATGCAGTGTCATTTTTAGGTTAGAGGTTAGAGAAGGAATTTGTAATTTGTTCAGGGTGGCGGCGTTAGCTTGCATACTCTTCATGAAGGACACCCTGGGGTCTTTTATGTCCCCCAACTGATGCTAGCACAGATGGGACACCCAGTTTAACGTCCATCCGAGGGACGACACACACATTGATGTATCACCCTTCATGCGAAACACTGGGATGATGGTTTACAGCTGAGTTGGGATTCAAACCCAGGTTAGACAGCTCAGAGGCGAGTGTGCATACTTCAAGGCCATCTTACCAGCCCAAATGCAAATCCAAAACAGGTCTCTCAAGAAAATGTTGATGCAGGAGGTCGACATCCCAATCACACCTGTGCCACGACCCAATTCAATCATCCACCAATCCATGAGCACACTCACCATCCACAACACCAACCCAATCCACCGACATCAACTGAGTGGTAAAGGGGGGAGGACAGGAGGGAAGAGGTCCATCACAGATGGGGAATGAACAATCACAACATAGGATAATTTTTATATCTTTTTAGTTGTTGAAGCTACACTTGAAAGCTGCAACAGGACAATTGCCATGCACTGTTAGTTTGACAAAAAAAAGTCCTGTTTTTTTTATTTTAATCCATGGAGATCCATCCATCCATCCATCCATCCATCAGGACCATACTCTGTGCAGAATGTTGGTGCTGCTGAAACAGTCTCCTGTGCTATTGGGAACAATCCTGCACGGGTCGCCACTCCAACACAGGATACCAGCAAGCTGATACTCAGTTTACCGACCTTGGAAGGATGACAGGTAGAGTCAACCCCACCTGGTAATTATTCAACAGCCAAGCAGGATTTGATCTCAGGACCCTAGGATCCCAAGCCCACCACGCTAACCATTAAGGCAACACCAGGCATACCATGGAGATCAAACTCCTCAAACCCTCGATGCACAGGCAAAGAAACGTGACCCCAAAATGTGGGATTGGCAGAGCTGGCTATGCCACCTCTTCACAATTTTATTATAATCTCTGCACTCAGTGGCTAGCTGCATGCACCGGCTCTAAATTTTGATTTAGATTTAGATTTTGTTTTGATTTTGTTGATTAAACTCAAACTCTAAATTTACGGATTCAAGTGGTCATCATGAGGCTTGTCCGGTCAAAGCGATGACCTCACGTGCCATAGTGCAAAAATATTTCCAGTAAAATGAAACATTTGCAATTTGTGAAGAATGCATAAAAGCAACCCAAACTTAGAGATCTTCCGAAAAGAGGTAGAGGCTGTCTGACATTTTTACCAAAAGGCGACCCTCATCAGGGACCAGAAAACTTTGGCCCTCAAACCACACCCAGTGGCAGTTCGGTCTTAAAAATGGTTACCAGTGAACAGAGCAAACCGTTCCCTTGTCCGTCGCAAGATCAGCAACTTCATTTGAGTGGCAACAACACAGATGAGTTGACAAATCTTCGGCTGAGAATGATTATTATCAATGCTTATTTTCATAACACATTTGCCAAGAAAGAAAACATTCCGTCCCGACTTGGCCAAAATCATATTGTGCATAACCTCTTACAAATGTTATGACTGCTTTCATCTCCAGATGCTTCCGATGTACGTGGCAGAACAAAATATGTTATCCTGTCGCAGCAAGTTGTTTGGTGAAGACATCTCAGCCGTGGCCGTTTAGGCCGTCGTTTTGTTTGAATACATAACCGAGGCTCGTGGAAAAGCTCGAGCAGAATGGAAGGAAATAAAATGGAAAGGGGGAAACACCAACAGCACGGTAGATGTGAGAGTGAGAGTGAGATCAGGGGAGAGGGAGAAGAACACATGGGGGTGAACAAGCTACACACAAGCTGAATGAAACAGCAAGAAGAGGAAGGGGAAAGTGGGGATAAAACAGAAAAGGAACAAACCAACCGACAACTAACAAATGGGAAGAGTTGAGGAGGAGAGAGAAAGAGAGAGAGAGAGAGAGAGAGAGAGAGAGAGAGAGAGAGAGAGAGAGAGAGAGAGAGAGAGAGAGAGAGAGAGAGAGAGAGAGATGAAAAAATAACAATAACCGAGAAAATGAGTGCTTGGGAATGGGGTCATTTTGGGGTAAAATACATCATAGATCATGAGTATGAATCTGACCTGAGGTAGTGATGAACTGCTGACTTGAAGCCATGAATGGAAGAGTGGGACTGAACAGGCTGGGAGGTTAGTTTCACAGGCAAGAGAAAAGAGGAACAAATGAATGGAAGTGAGGAGTGAGCCTGGATTTTGAGACTTCAACAAGAAGGGGGTTACTGGCAGATCGTCTGTACCCTGCAGAAAACAGTGAGGGACAGAGGCAAGAGAGGGCAGAGGTGCAACTTCAAAAAGGAGGTGGTAGACGACAGAGAGGCCACTAACCTGTTTGCGATGCAAGAGTAACAGCCAGAGACATTCAGCTTAATCACGGGAGATCCCAATGATGGTCTTCAATCCAAGCCTTGACCAAACAGACGTGCGGTGGCCAAAACATCTCCCCTAAAGATGAAATTGTGATGGGATATATTTGCTCATACACCTCTCCACCTTTACTCCTCCAGAAACTCAACAACCATCATTTGCAGACTCAAACTCATCTTCCAAAAAACAAAAACCCCGCACATAACTCCCATCATCCTCCAATCCATCAAAGGTACGACTTAAAGCCGACATTGAGCAGCTGCTCACAGTGTTGTCGAGCTGCCCAAAGCCACACGAAAACCAGATGCCAAACCTGGCAAAGCGAGTACAATGAAGTGCAGCAAAGGAAAAGCCAGTCCAATGTGTGCAACCAGGCACGACGTAGTGCAGTGGACAGACATCCGAAACGGCAATCCCTCTGCTTTTGGACGAACCAATTTAATTTGTCCAATGTCTCATCTTGCAAATCCTTTATAGCTCATTCTTAATCTAGTTATGTTTCCCCTCCTTCAGTTTTTCATGTTTTAGTGTTTTTGGTTTTTTATCTGTCTTCTTTTCATTCTTACCTTCCGTTAATTTTTTTTTTTTTTTTTTTTTACAATTGTACACCATTCTTTCATTTCTGAGCCAATCCTCTTCAAATTTGATGTTGCCAGAGATGAGATTTGGTACAAAAGGTGCTTTCAAACTGACCATATAAGGATGTGTAGAACCATTTCGAATTAGGCTTGTTTTAGGGATTATACAGGGGTCAAAGGTCAAAATTAAAAACATTTGGCCTGCCATGCCTCTGTATTTCAACCGTTCGAGACGAGACCTGGCAAAATGATGCCTTACCACAGCCCCCAACACTCAAGCAGGTAGATTTTGTTCTGGTACCTTCTCTTCGATTTCACAGGGGTCAAAGGTCAACGTTAGTCACATAATTAATGTTTAAGACGCACTGAGCCGATATTCTGTATTTAACCCAATCCAGACAAGACTTGGCAACAAAATACCTCACCACATCCTTTTCAGAGTAAAGTAGGTAGACATTGGTCCTATGTATTCCTTTTGATTACACATGGGTCAACCTGGATGGATTGAGGGGAGGAGGGGAGAGGGTGGGATGGGTGGAGATGGGGGAGAGATATTACATTCACTTGTGAATGCTTGCGATTGTAGTTATTAATTCGCTTTCGCTCTGTCGGTTTTATTCGTTACCTTGACAGTTTCAGTGAATCCCTAAACTAGCTAGTTCTTTCACCCACATCTTATGAACATCCACCCAATCTATTATAATCATAAAGTAGATGCTTTTCACTCAATTTATATCACAATTGTAGGCATACAACGAAATACAAATGAAATAAGATGGAGAAAAAAAAGGCATCTGTAGACATTAAGGATCTCACTGTATCTCGAAAAGAGTAGGTCTTTGTGTGCTGGTACCATTAGGTTGTTCAAATTCCATGTCGAAATGTTTAAGGATATAGAAGTTAAATTGTCCACAAACAGTGATGGACTCACAATGAACCCCTGCAGTACTCCATGGTTTGCCACATATTATCCAAACATGTCTATTTACCAGGACTCTTTGTATCCCACTCTTGATCGGATATGCTGTCCAGATAGATAGCCTAGCTGTCACTGGCTCTTACCTTGTGGACCCCTTGCAAAAACTCTGATAATCTTTGGAGTCATCACCTTCTCCACTTTCCATTATTCACCTATCAAGTTATCTCTTCTAAAAATTCTGCCTCAAATTTTTCTGAATAATTGTTTTAAAACCCTTTAAGTAGCCTCAAAATTAAAGATATATATATATATATATATATATATATATATATATATATA
>CM068966.1:73850329-73866029 GCA_035128595.1 Eptatretus atami | reverse complement strand
CAGTCAGCGCGCCGTCCCACATGCATCTGAAGAGGTATACAGGCTGAGCAATGTCAGTCTCTGCGCGAAGGAGTAAAGGATCGATCGAGCTTAGTGTTGAAGTCCGATTATGGTTTTATATTGGCTTGTTTTGTACATCACCACACTCACTTACACATTAGGTATTGAGTGGTAGTCATCACGATATGACTGTGTGTCATGTAATTTGCGATGGTATATTGAGTTTTCATTCCATATTGAAAACTCATTCTACATTCATTTCCAATGAATGAATTCTCAACAGCCATTCATTCCACATTTGTCGATGGTCATATACCATCACCGATGGTATACGAGTTGTCTTACAGTTGTTCATTATCTTTACTTTTCATTAAAGTGATTCATTGAATTCCATCTTTGCCTTGATCACTTTTCCAACTAACCAATGAACCCCCCCTATGCCCGAGGATTGTGTTTCCCTTTTGGTACAATAGCCGGCTTTAGAGATTGTTGCGCCCTCTCACACGTATGTGTCCAGGCCACGCGCAAACTTCATCCTTCACCCCATAGTCATCATGAATGTTCGCATACGACGTAAGTCGTCACATGTCTAAGTCGTCACTTTTTTCTCGGTCCCGATGGTGATGACTTACGCCAAGTCTACTGTATATGTATATATATATATATATATATATATATATATATATATATATTATATATATATATATATATATATATTAGGTGATTTAATCTTCTGTACATATTCTGCGGCGAAGCCCAGTATCAGTTCCCTATTAGTAGATGATAAAATGGGGCTTCTGGGACACCCATCAAATGAATGGGGGGAAAGGGAAAAAACTTTTCTGACTCCAAGCCCCAAAAGCCAAAATAGGAGACTGATTTTTCTCCCCACCTATCCCCTTCCCTCCCATACAAGCAAATGTAAAATTGAGACTGAAAGATTGAGACTTACTGATTAAAGCACTTCTTCCCCCCAACATAATCACAGTCCTTTTATATTTTCATTCCACTCAAAGAGCGAACCAACGAATATTTTGTCCATGTTCTTTCTACTTTAGGGAATAACTTCATTTTCTTAATAAGATTCATTTCCATCGAGTATTATTCACAAAGAGAAATCTTGGAACATTAGGTTCTGTATAAGTGATTCTTTGTTGGAGCAAGAAATGAAATGATAAACTTCTTTAATGCTCTTTATTTGACTACCTCCTGAGCACATATTCATTTTGAGATTTGTTGTAAATTGTTTTTCCATTGTTCAATTGATAATCATCAAAGTTTTCAGTGTCCATTTCAAGGATATTAATTTTTTTCTTGTACATCCTCCAAACTTATGTTATAATTAAATTGGTTATCCGACTTATTTGTTTTATCTACTTTTACCCCGGTTTTTCTTCAATAAGACTTATTTGATATCTCCACATTGTTTATGTTTCCCATTTGAATACCAAGGCTATTACATCATCCACTCTTTGGTTTGTTATTGTCCTGGTTCTATTCATTTTATAAATCAGATAAAAAACGATGGCGGTAGCCTGTTTAAAATTCCAACCCAATATCTTAACACTATATTATAACCAAAGGGAGACTATTGATTCCATTCTCTAAAATATATATTTTATCATCCCAACTCCTAATGCTTTCTTATTTATCTGTCTGAATATAATTGATTGTTATATAACTTCTTATTTGTATTCATTTCTGTACTCTTCTTTTTAAGGTTAAACAGTTGTAATAATGTTTTCAAGTTTATTGTTCCTTGATTATAATTTTCTTTATTCCTTTAGGCTCCTTATCACACCTTTCAATGTTATTATTATCAATAATACGTAAAAGCATAAGACTTGATTCTCAATCCTAAATTCACTCTGACCTTCCCAGCCCAATTCATCTTTAAACTTCCCAATAACTTTCGTTTCTTGATTGAAAACCGCGATCACCTGACCTTATAATTACTTTGTATCATATATATTCAATCAATCCTCACATACATCATTGTCTTATTTCTAAATAAAACTATCTGTATATCCATATACAACAATGGACACATTATCTATACTTTGATTTTAAATTATTATAGTAATAGTTCATACTATTAACGACTTTGAAAGTTCAAGAAATTGATGTTCCTATATAAATAGTGGATCCATTTCAATACTCATCTTTTTTCAAATGAATAGCACAAAAGTTCTCTGAAAACACCTACCGCTCGGTTCAAAACTTGAGTCATTAATTAACTTTTGAAGCCTGTTCCAAGATGTAGAAAGTTCTTATGTTCTTGTCGATTCCTAACATTTCCCATAGTCTTTCCAAATTTACAGGCATTATTCATTAATTTATAAAAGTCCTTCTCAAAATCTTTTTTTGCTTTCTGTTCTCCTTTTGTATTAAACAATATACTTCTTTAACCAATGATTTGTTTGAATTCAAAAATTCCTATGAATTCCTCACTTCTCAACCCAGCAGATAAATTATTGATCTCAAGTTCCTTTGATGCAAAACATAACATTTCTTTATATTTTAATGTAGTAAGTAGTTTTTCTGGAGATTTACCTTTTATTAGTCATTTCAATGACCTAATAATATTTGAGTGAGAGAAAGGGTAATATGGGTCCGTCCCGGTCCGGTCCGTTCACAAAAGTTGAAGCGGGAGATCTGCGTCATTAGTGATTCCTGATAGAGAGTCGACTGAACGTATACACGTGGTAGACTTTCAAGGTCACGAAGTCAAGGTCAAGGTCACGAGCTTGAAAGTTGCGAAAATGACGATTTTCAAATTCTATCTCCTCCGCCATTTTCTCAAGCGTCCTGATTTGATATGTAGCAAATTGAATCTATGGGACAATATCTTAAATTTTGATGGACCGGATTTTCGTATTTCGCTTTCGTTTTTCGTTGTTACGTGACTTCAAAGTTGGCAAAAAAGCGAAAATGACGATTTTAAAAAATCTTATCTCCTCTACATTTCCTCAAACAATCTTGAATTTTGATATGTGGCATATGAAATCTATTTGGACAATATTCAAATTTGCCAACCGGATTTTCGATATTCGCTTTGGTTTTCATTCACGTGACTTCAAAGTCTTGGCAACAAAAATTGCCGAAAATGACGATTTTCAAAATCTATCTCCTCTACATTTTCAAAGCAATCTTGAATTTGATGTGGCTATAATCTAGGACAATTATTCTAATCTTGGTCAGGACGGATTTTCGAATTTTGCTTTCGTTTCGCGTCATGTGACTTTCAAAGTTTGCAAAAACTGCCCTACCTTCAGTGAGGCTATATTATTTTCTCGCAGAAGATGACCGTTTCAACTCCCGCACGGGTTGGTAATTTTATATTAAATACTGTTGGTAATCACTTAACCCATTCTTTCTTGGACTTTCTCTTATCAGCGGCATAAGGTAGGTCTTATGTTTGTTATGAGTTCTTCTGGATATTTTAAATGAACTCAAACTAATATCAAACTATCAGCTTCATCAATTCTTTTTGAGAGGAGACAACCAATGTCTTGTGAAACTTTTTCATAATGTTTTTCTTTAAACCCATTTAAGTTTTCCATAAGGTAAAGTTTGAGACATAGCCCACCCAACAAATTGTTAGCACATAATACATCAGGTAGAATTGTCCACATTCTATATAATCACGGAAGATATTTGTTATTTGGCTTTAGCATATTCTTTGGAACATATTGAGCATATTCCTCCTCTTTTAGCCTTCTCTATCATTAAAAGCATATCTTTATCATTGATTAATTCCAAATTCTGTTTTGTCATTTTCACAAAGCACTCCAAGCCAAACCCGGCGGCTGTGTAATCGTAGTGACCGGGGTCTAATCCATAATTAATTATTATGACAGGACTGTTCTTAAAAGTTTCAAACACATTCAGCCAATAAAAATACATCAGATTTAAGATACAAATCATGATAATTCCTCCCAAGATTCTTTATATTGAACTTCTCCCAAACCATTTTTAGCTTGTGTATAATCTCTATCGGAAAATTATGAGTTTTTATTCAAAACTTGCTATTAGAAACTTCCCTTGAAGGAAAGTGTGTTTCTTTAAAACTTCTCAAATGAATCCATAGTATCATTAACGGATATATTCCCCTTTTGTTGTGATAAGAGGATCAATCTTTCTTGATTTGAGAAAATGTATTTAAGATTTGTAAGTTTTTAATATTGATGCCCAATTTAATAATGGACTTTGCCATAAAACTTGTATGTGTCAAGAAATCTTGATATGGGTTATGGGGGATGTATGTGAATTTGTTTTTGTAATGAGATGTATTTTTGATCTGTGTAGGAATGGCAGAAATATCTCCAGATGTCTTGAAAAGTATCATTAATAAATATATGTGTGTAATAGGCAGCGTTAGTTGTGGAAAGACAGAATAAAGTTATGGGGCTTGTAATTAAGTTTACAACGCGGAATTGAGCTGCACCTCTAATATTTTCCAGTAAGATGACAATGATCCCCAACCTTTGATGTCTCCCTTCAATTTTCTCCTGATAAATTATGACAGATTACTTGTTCTTTCTAAATTCCTTTTCTCTCCCTTTTCGTAAATGACATTGGTTTTTGAGTTTTTAACCGATTATTTCTCTTATCTATACACGGCTTTTTCAATCGTCTTCCAACTCCTCTGAGGGCATTTTCTCCTCTATAAAGTCTAACTTGTATTCATCACCAAACAGATGATCTTATATAATTACCAGCTTGCACAACTAAAAAACTCGGTCCGCCGTCACACGATCCCCTATGAAAATTGCTGTGGCACTTAAACGACATGCCGAAATGTTTGGAAGATTCTTGCGTTCCATAGTACCACTTGCATTTGCACAATGCGTATTTTTGTCATTCCCCGGTGTATGGTTCTGATCGTTCTGCTACCAGCTATGTTGTACTGCTATCCCGGCATCAGACTGCTGCACGGGTATCGCTATTTTGATATAATAACAGAAACCACAAGGAGTATGTTTTGTATTTATTTGTGTGATTTATTTAGAGATTTGGAGAAAAAGCATCTATCTTTTCAAGGATACTTTCAACAATCAGCCATTATATCACAAACGGATGTTCTTATAATTTTTGTTAAAATCTTTGAATGATATGTTTGAAACCTGGCTTTTTGGTAAATTGATTCATGGTTGATTTAGATTACTTACAATATTTCGGAATGTTGATTATAATAGTCTTTTGTGTGAAAGGAGTTTGAGACCATCCTCTTAACAAGGGTATTAGTCTAGTAAAGCCAGATGCCACTTCCTGTGCACCCCCGGAATATTAATGCCACCGTATTTTTTTAAATGCACAAAGGTGTCAGAAACAAATTTAAGATGTTGCACATTCGAAAATATTGTCCCATGGGTTTTTATGCGGCATCTTGGATTTAGTTCCAATACAGGTGACCCAAATTCATAAATCTTTTGAAACTATACATCATAAAAAACGTGTGACCCCACTTTTCTATGTTACAGTTTCACACGATTAAAAATGTTTCGGAGCATCATTTCTAGGATTTAACAATTTATTAACGAGTAATCCACGCATTTTGCTTTAAAAAATGAAAACTTATGCACAATATAGGCATTTTGTACAAAGGAAATAAATATATCGGTGCCTCGCACCATTGTTTTGATGATGATTGATTTGGTGATTCATCTCCAACAGTGATCAACAAACATTCGTGTGGGATGTGGGTCTGCAGGCCTTTGTCTTCCGGCATAATATTGGCATCATGCTGTTTTTTGCAATATTTTCAACTTGTTTTCACAAACGGTAACATCAAGTGAAACTGAAATTTGATTCGTTCCTTCCAACATCGCGAGCCCAGGCTTCGTAGATGCTTGGGTCGCAGCTCTCCGTAAAAGTAAGTGTTTTTCTAGGTTTATTGGAAGCATTTTATTCTCCAAACTGTATTATATATTTTTACAAGATCTGTTAGGTTTCATATACGAGTAATTTTAGATACTTCATTTGATATTTTTCTGAACATTTTGAAGAATTGGTTGCTTATCTGAATGTTCTAAAATTTCGAGCGTCATCTTGGATCTCTTGTTATGAAACTGATTGC
Source organism: Eptatretus atami (assembly GCA_035128595.1). NCBI lineage: Eukaryota > Metazoa > Chordata > Myxini > Myxiniformes > Myxinidae > Eptatretus > Eptatretus atami. The sequence continues at coordinate 73,859,950 of CM068966.1, read as the reverse complement.
AATTATTAACCACATCTGCTGTTGATGGCTTGCTGTCATGTCCAACTTGGCCCATTAGTAGTTCCATTCACGGCCAGGCCATTGCCCTACATTGAACAGCCTCCATGCTATTCCCAAGCATGATTGTATGTTCTGCTGGCGCGAAACCAGCTTATCCCATGTCAGCCATTTCAATTCTTAGATTCTCATTAAATTAGATTAAACGCACTTTGCTTTGTGACAACTAATCAATGTCATTTTGCTTTCAGCGCTTATTGGGCGACAGAAAACCGTAAAAATCATGAGTAAAAGCAACAATAAGTCTGTTGACACTTCTGGCCAGCAAAGAGAGTCAAGCTCCAAGAGTGTGTATTGCATGTTAGTGGACTTTATCATGGAAACTTAAAAAATTTCGTTTAGAGATATCAAAGTTTGGAACCCTGCTGAAAAACTTTCCTTCTTGCACCCCAGATTCGTGAATTAAGGCCTCGCTCAACCGCCTGATTCACCTCACGTATTGAAAAATGCTGTGAACTTGCATCCAGAGGACACTTGAAAGCGTTGCTTGATCTGGAATCTATTGGCACCACAGAAATGCTTAATCAGCTGTCTCACTAAGAACCAAGATCAGACTTGAAGCAGATCTGAACAGTCCAGAGTCGACGTTCATCATCACAAAAATACACTATTCACCTTCGCAAAAAAATTTCAGTGTCTGTGAAGTAGGACTCATATTTCCTCCTGAGTGCCATCTATTGCTATAAGATTGAGATAAAAAACTGCTGCGGACAAGACTGAGCGCCATTTACTTCACTCTGAATAGTGCATTGGCAACCCATCAGAATGACAAGCGAGACCTCTGGCGGAAGACCAAAGCCTTGCTCGTTAAAGTGATGGGATTGATCTGTGCTCTGGGAGAGGCGAAACATCATGCACTCATGTCATCGGAGTTCAAAAATGAACATCACAACTTTTCCGCCACACAGGAGAGAGCAAAGCCAGCATAACTGATACAGAAGCAGGTCCATATCACTGCAGCTCACAATGAAGCATTCGGCTCAAGCTCTTAAAGTTGTCCCAAAGAAACATTCATCTGAGGAGAACAAAGTTCTACCACTGATCCTCACTGAGAATTGATCTATTGTTGATAAGTGGAGTGAGTGCTGGCTATCCCGAATGATGGGTATCGAAGTGAACATCTGATTGAGCGACTGAAAAATCTTCTTCAAAAAATCTTCTTCAAAATCCAAGTGCGACTTTTGCCCGCCTTCCCCCCTCAGGACTCCCTCTATCCACACATTGACAGAGTTAATTACCGTGTCTGTTCAATGGAAGGGTGCTCACATATCCAATATTACGACTGCCCGTTCCCTCAGGATGGCACGGCTGAATAAGGATTGACCGGTCCCATCGCAGGCCCCTGCGCTCCTGTGGACCATTTCGCCCCTCCGTCCCATGGTAGAATATTCTTCAGAAGGAGGACATGCTGAGAAAGTGATGAGGAAGATGGGAGTAAATGACTATGAGAACTTCTAGCGTATCTGATGATGATGATTGAATGAAGAGTGAGTGATAATGAAGGAATTGTTTACCAAAATGACAAAATTTTCTGGGACTTCTGTACTTTTCAGTGATTATGTCGTTAATAAATTTTCAAAATGTTCGTTTAAGAAATTGTTCAATTCCTAGAAATGATCCTCCAGAAACGTTGTATTGGTGAAAACAGCATGAAAAGTGGGGTCACACACGTTTTTATGAGTATAGTTCAAAAGTTATGAATAGTTCCACCGGTATGGAACTAAATCCAAGATAGCTGCCATAAAAACCCCATGGGACAATATTTCGAAATGGGAACATCTTAAATTTTTGTTTCTGACACCTTTGTGCATTTAAAAAAATAGTTGGGTGGCATTTAAATATTCCAGGGTGTGCATGGGGGGAAGGCCATCTGGCTAAAGATGATATGTTTACATTTTCTCTTGTATAGAGTCAGGAATATTTGCAAAAATCTGGGAACAAATTCCTTACCAAGAATTTTTCACAATGTGGTTTGTAGGGTGTCCACTAACACATTTCAAAAAGTTAATTCAACGCCCTAGGGGGAACCCGTGCAGGGGTCAAACAGCGGTCAGATGACCTTTTTTCGGTCATTTCCAATGACCTAATAATAATTGGTGAGAGAAAGGGTTAATATGGTCCGTCGTTCCGGTCCGGTCCACAATGAAGTTGAAGCGGGAGATCTGGTCATTATGATCCTGATAGAGAGTCGATGAAGTACCGGTGCTTAAGCAACGAGGTAGGTAGGTAAGACTTAAGTTCGAAATTGATTTTTATCTGCCTTCTCAACATCTGATTTCAATGATTAGGAATACTAATTATGGAGATCGATATTCGGCTTTCGTAGTTCACTGACTTTCAAAGTTGGAAAGCGAAATGACGATTTTCAAATTCTATCTCCTCCTCAATTTCTCAAGCAATCCTTGATTTGATTGTGGCAAATGAATACTATGTGCGACAATATACTAAATTTTTGTCGGACCGGATTTTCGATTCTGCCTTTGTTGTTCACGTGACTCAAAGTTGGCAAAAAAGGCGGAAAATGACGATTTTCTGCGAGAGATTAAAAATCTATCTCCTCCCTACATTTCTCAAGCAATCTTGAATTTGATTGTGGCATTATGAATCCTATGGACAATATCTAAATTTGTGTTGCCGGATTTTTCGATATTCTCTTTCGTTTTTCTGGTTGTCACGTGACTCAAATTGGCAAAAAATGCGAAAATGACGATTTTCAAAATCATCTCCTCCTACATTTCTCAAGCACAATCTGAATTGCATTGTGCGCATATGAATTCTATGGGACAATATCTAAATTGGTCGGGACGGATTTTTCGAATTTTGCTTCGTTTTCGCGATCACGTGACTTCAAAGTTTTTGCAAAAACTGCCTACTTCAGGAGACTATATATTTTCTCGCAGAGTATGACCGTCACTCCCGCACGGGGAGGTAATTTTTTAAGATCAAATTTTCTTATATTACATTTGGATCACAGTATCGCGACAGGAAGCATCAAAATTATTCAAAGTAGGCCTCATTTTTAAAGCTTAGAACGATATCTGAATTGGTGTATACCTAAAACAAATCAATATGTTTAAAAAGTTTACACATTTTGAGCAAAAAAACAATTTTTGTCATTTTTTTGGGTAAAAAATTTACTTTTCTGTCTACAAAACGTCTTCTAGTTAGATACCCCTTCGGTTTTCATTGTTCTGAAAGTTTCCGCAGACTGCCCAAGGATATGCAGCACTTAATGTATTAAAAGAAAACATTCTGTATTTATAAAATGAAATTATGAAGGTCATTGAGCTTTTACTGTTTTCCCTTATTGTAACATAATTGTAATAACCGTTACAGGTATTTTATCTTTTGTTACCCTAATTTTTTTAACCCGAGCTTTTCCTTTGTAGGGCAGTACAGCGCTACAGTATGGCGTAGACATTATTCCCTGCACCTCCGCTCAATTCTTCATCTGTGAAGGCCCGGAGCGAGCCAGCTAGAAGCTCGCACAGGCACTCCTAAAGGCTTACCCTACTCTGTTGGCGTATGCAGAAAGCGGTTGGACTTGCCCTCAAGTGTTGAGAGGAGGAACAATCCCTCGACCACGAATCGCGACAAGCATTTGCTGTATCCTTCTCAACAGGGATTCACGAGCACTGCAGAGACACAGTCAATGCTGAGAGAGCGGTGAAGTAGGGAGGGAGATGCAGATAAAGCGTGAGGAAAGTTAGTGACATCGAACCATGCAGGCTGAAGTTCAATGTTACAGGCCCTGTCATCGCTTCAGAAAAGATTCCCAGGTCAATGAGAAGGAAGATTCACCTAAACTCACTCAAGTGTTTTCAACCGACTGAACTAATTTTCGCCCAACGGCATAGACAGTCGAGACAAAGCTTTAAGTATGAGCCTGACTCCTTTGCCCACTTGTCCTTGTTCAAGCAACAAAGATCAGACAAATGAACAAGGCGCAACAAGCAGGCTTTGTCCAGACTTAGCCGAAGGAGTTGACCGATTCGCTTGAACCTCACTGACCAAGCCTGCTCCAAGCCTGCTGTGGTTATGGTGTGCTTCTCTACATGTAAAGGAATTAAGAAACGTGGGAACAAGCGTCAGAAAACCTTGGGCAGGGAGATTTTTTTGCCGACAGTTACCTGAGCTACGTGCAGTGTCTCGGCCGTCCGGGCTCTCAGAAGATCACTGTGGTCTTCGATGGCTATAGCAGTCGCCAAAGATGCACGACCACATTCCGGCCGTTACCAGAACTCCTTGCTGTGTTATTACAGATTCGCACCGGAATTGATACATTGACACCAAAGGCAAAGTTCATGACAACACTCATAACAAGTGTGAGCTCATCATCTCCTCTCTTCAACATTCCGCGAAATTGTCAGTCCGTGGAGCAGTGTGACAATTGATGCTGACACTTCGATTGTGAGAGCGGCACTGGCTCCTGCTACAGATGACTTCTGTTGAGCGTCAGTAAAATTTTGTGTAGGTATTTTAATTACATCAACTCGATTACTTTTGATTTTGTTTCTGTTGTTGATAAAAAAAACAAAAAAACCTTACATTTGGCACATATAAAACTAATTAAAACTGAGTTAAATAAAAAAAAAAGAAGAGGCAATGTTATTTTTTTTTAATTTGGCAAATTGCAAATGTTGTGCTGCACTGGGCATCAGTAAACAATGATTTCGTCATTTTTGTAACGCATTGTATTGTGATGTGCACATTGTTATGAAGTGCATTTATCCCGTCAGAAAAAGAAGAGTAGCATAGTTACAATTAACTTTTCAATTGTTAACGTTCACCGTACTTTTTTCAAAATCAAGACGCTTTGCTCGTATTCTTATTCTATTTTCAGGTGCGGGCGAAGACGCAGACGTGCATAATGCTGGGTACACCATAGCTCAAGCACCAACCATCCACCTTTCTTAAGCCACATCGAAGGGCTCTTGACGATGTCAGGAGGATCCGAGGAAGCTCTCTCTGAAAGACACGCGGGGGTACCTGCTCTTACTCATGCTTCACTGTTTGTGATACGGTTTCTGCAATTGGAGGGCCATGGGAAAACGACTTCTATTTGACAGGTTTGTGCAGGGGACATTAAATAACATCTTCCTTTGACGTCGTATACTGTGTCGGGGCTTCGGTATTGCTTTTTCCAGATTTACCATGAAACAGGTACTACTTTTGGTGCAATTCGAGACAACATGTTTCTCACGGAAGGCGGCGGTGCGGCTGATTTCAAACCAGGAGACTCTACCTTCCAACAGAGTGGCGCACAGCATTCTCTCCGTGCCTATCTCCAAACCCGGGACTCGATCTGCTGCCAGAGCATGTTTTGGGACCCCAGGGTGACTATGGATGGAACGGTAGAGGTTCGTGGTTATGAGCCAGTTCCAACAGTAGACCCCATGGCTCCTGAGGAGCTGCTCCGTTTTCAAAGACCTGCAATTGTGCTGGAGATTGCAGCAACGGGCGGTTGCAACTGCAAGAAGAATGGTTTTGTCAAGTGTATCTTCAGCATGCGGAAGTTGTTTAAAGGCAATTACATGTATGAACTGTATCCCTGATGATGTAGAGTTGGAGAAGACTCAGACTCGACTCCTGAGTTATTTGACATTGTGGAGCAGTATCGATTTAAACCCTTACACGAAGCGACGCGAACGATGGAAAACGATTCCGGATTCCCAGTAACGGGTTATTACAATTTATGTTACAATAAGGGCGAAAAAGTAAAGGTCAGTTAAGACCTTCATAATTTCAATTGTTATAAATACCAGAATGTTTTACTTTTAATACATTTAAGGCTGCATATCTTGGGCAGTCTGGCCTGGAAAACTTTCAGAAAATGAAATGAAGGGTATCACTCGAAGACGTTTGTGTAGACAGAAAAGTAAATTTTTTACCCCAAAAAATGACAAAAAATGTTTTTTTTGCTTTCAAAATTGATGTAAAACTTTTAACATATTGATTTGTTTTATGTATCCACCATGCAGATATGTTCTTAGCTTAAAATGAGCCTACTTTGAATAATTTCATGCTTCCTGTCAGATACTGGTGACCAGAATGTAAATATAAGAAAAATTTTGATCTTAAAAAAGGCCATGACCCCTGTCGACCCCTTGCACGGTTCCCTAGGGAGTGAATTTAAACTTTTTGAAATGTGTTTAGTGGACACCCTCACAAACACATGGTGAAAGAAATGTTCTGGTTAAGAATTTGCTTCCCGATTGCCAGATTTCTGATAATATTCCCTGACTATCAGGTGAAATGACATTTGTTCAATAGTAGTAAGGAACCATTTTAAAATTAACCTTATAATATAAAAAATGTTAGAGTTTATCTGTTAATGAAAAAAGTACTATAGCTATAATGCGTAATGTTTTTTCTACTAATTAAATATGAGTCATTATTCAACTGAAGATTTGAAGAATTAGAGAGTAAATGATGTGATATCTCTGTTGGAAATAGAAGACAGATTATCATACCGAGAGTTTGAGTTCAAACGATAGTTATGCAAAGTAGTTTTATAGATGATAATGGTTGAAAGCACCAAATGAAAGTACTGAAGATGATAGCTGAAGAGAACTTTATTTGAAGTAAAGTTTTTACTTTTTTAATATGAATAGTTTACTGAATTTTCAGCCTCTTGAATTTCCCTGATTCTCCACATGACAAATTTTGAGAATTGTCCTCATGTTGAAAGAAACTACATTTGAGCCTCTTTGAATTTCCTGATCTCCACCATGACAAATTAGAGAATGTCCTGTCTACGTTGTGAAAGACGGGGATTAAAACAGAGTCAAAAGCCGATAAAACAATGTATGTTCTGTGATTAATCTTCTAATAATGATAAATTAATAAAAGAATATTATTCTTTGAGATTTACACCAAAAAATGAATTACTTTACAAGATTGATTCCGAGAAATATGAATGTTAATATCGAGGGTGATAATGCCACCTTTTCATTACAAGCAGAAGAACTGAACAAATGGACAACCATGTTTCATGGATTTGATGATTATATTATTAACGATTTCATTTTCAGGGTAAAATATCAACACAAGATATTGTTATAAGTAAAATAATGGATTTATCTTGAAAATTAAACCTGAACTTCGGATAAAACATAGTGTCCAAAAAGCCAATAAAAAAATTAAATAACCTGCTTTTTCAAATATAAAAATAAATATTTTTTACCCATTTGGGGAAAATAAGATATAAATTTCAACAAACCATAAAAATTCTTCCAAATTCCATTTAAGATGTCTCATTAGTTTGTTCAAGCGGGTGTGTGGAAAAACTGCTTACTTTTAAAGATGCTTCCTTACTCCCACTTTTTAATTATGATAATTTTAATAATTTTCACAAAGTCAAGTATTTCAACCTGAGTATCAAACTACTCTCACAAGTTTGAATGCTGGTCTTCATAAGAGATATAATCGGTTTTTATTTAAACTTCAAAAACAAACTACATGATTACAACAATTAAGGATATAATACAATATTTTGTGATACACATGAGTTATTAAAAATAAATCAAAGCCGATAACTTGTATTTCTTAGTTGATTAATTACGGATGATATACCTTCTCCCCAAGATTTGGATTAAATCAAAAAAAGAACCTCGGGTATACTTTGATGATTGTGTAATGAGAGAAAACCAAACGGGTAATGGATAGATACTTCACAGGGGAGACATTCTTCTTTGTAATTGTATTTATCTTAGTCAATCATACTTTTAACTCCTGTCGCTCATAAGAAAACCAATGCTAATACTTTCATTTTATTCAAGTTTAAATTCAATATATTGAAACAATTTTGGAGAGACAATTGTTCTACATTATGTAGTAAAAAGGAATTTGGGGGGATATATGAAGCCACACGACTGAAAAATATAAATATAATTGTTGTGAAACAGATGAGATATTAAGGGATATATTTTTAATTTTTATTAAACAATTTAATATTATAAATGGCAACTATTATTATAAATTCTTGTGCGGTAAATCTGATTCTGAAAAATTTATCATAACTAAGGTTCTTCAATATACAAATGAGAATATTGTAAATTTGCTTAAAAAGCACCATGTCGTTCGTATTGTATCTAAACAACAACTTAAAATTTTTTTTTTTCCATCTCTTCCCATTGCTTCCTCTTCACCCTCCATTGTGACTTCATGCGGAGGTTCTGGGTCAATTTCCCTATCCATATTTACATCATCTACATGGCCACCGCAGACCTGCCCGTGTTGTTCCGCCATTGTCCTTCCCAATAAATTAACTAAAATTTTGTCTAACGGCTCTGAATTTCTGAGCGTTGCGTGAAGCACATCACAGGTCAACGACCTGACACAATTTATTGATCAAGGGGTTCAAAAAATCTCTCACTCCCGACACCAGTTCTGCGGCCACGGTACAAAGACACCAGCTTATACTCAGGGGATTAATCCCCGGTTTTTCCTTCAGTAGAGCCGGACCTGGGGCCAAACGCTCACAATTAACGTTGTGGAAGGGTGGGTTGTTTTTAAAACCACGAACGGCACCCATGTTACCACGAGTTCCAGTGTCCACCATCTAATTATTCCGTTTTAACTAAAGGTCACGTGGTTAACCGACGTCCGGGGAGCGCTGCCCTCGGCAAAGCCACCAATGCTATCTAGATTAGATTTTAATTATGGCGGGCCGTAGGTTTGGTAAACCGTCTGTGCGGTGCCCGACTATTTTGGTCAAATCTGTGCGTAATTACCTCCCCAGTCTATCTCGGTTCAGACAATGCTAGACCAATTGGAAGGAAAGGACAAACAACGAGAGGTTGGAAATCGGCAAATGATTTATTAATAATAAAATCAATTAAATGGAAAAATTATTTTCTGAGGTAAATGAAAGATATAAATTTCAAAGCCAAAATCAAATCAAAATGCCAGGAAAAGAGACAAAGAAGGGCAGATGTATTATCGGGGGTTGACTTACTTTACCAGCTAAACACAACATGGGTACGCCAACAGATCATTCAGGTGGGGGGGGGGGGAAAGAATCGTCTCGCCTCACCAGAAAGTCGTCGTTCCGTGAAGTGAAAACGTTCCTGAAATGTGCTGCGTTGCGCTGTCACATCTGTCGCCAGCCACCCAGCGAGCGTGCCACCCTCTCGCGAACAGCCCCGAATTGCCACTCGACGTCTGAAGGCACCGAGACCGTTTGTCGTGGGGTTTAGACCCTGGGGGTTGTTGGTGACGACCCGTGCCTCACGTTGTTGCGGCGCCTGCTCACACCCACATCTTTTTCGCATGGCTTCACGTTGCGGGCTTGCACACTTCCTCCTCCTTTTCCTCTTCTGCTTTCTTTCTCTTTCTTCTCTCTGCCTCCTCTCACTCTCTCCCTTTCCTCTCCTTTTCTCGCCTCCGCCTTTTCTCTTCTCGCCCTCAGAATCTCTTCTCTTTAGCCTTCTCTATCATTAAAAGCATATCTTTATCATTGATTAATTCCAAATTCTGTTTTGTCATTTTTCACAAAGCACTCCAAGCCAAACCCGGGGCTGTGTAATCGTGAGCGGGGTCTAATCCATAATAATTTTTATT
>CM068966.1:73769025-73819771 GCA_035128595.1 Eptatretus atami | reverse complement strand
AAACTGTTAAATTGTCCAATTCAGACATTGTTTGACATTCCGGGCATCTCTGAGTGGCGTTTGTTATAACCGACCGCTAATCGCTTGCCAAGCCAGCACAATCATATTAAAGACTGCCCGGAGACGTCCGGAGCGTCAAACAATGTGCGAATTGGAAAAATGAACACTTTTGGTTTATTTTTAGCAGTCTGAACTGCTGCTAAAGTCAATTCCACAGTATAAAATTTGAGATTTGGCTCAGGTTAAGAGATTCAAGAGCTAATCACATCTCAGCTGTAATGCTTAAAGATGTCCAGAGGGTTGTATTCACACATTATTTGATATCCAGAAGTTCTGGCCGATGTTCATCTCCGGACGTGTCCAGCTAGTATTTGTCTCCGGACGCGTCCGGCCGGTGTTTATATCCGGACGGTGTTTATTTATTTCCGGACGCCTCTGGACGGTGTTTGTGTCGGGGCGGTGGTTATAGTATGACCATTAGAAAAAGTATTTCAGACATTTTGTTTCCATCTTCACTGTTATTCTATGCAGAATCATTTTGATGAGACAGTAGGAATCGTAATTAATGCTCCACCGCATGTCTGCCTTCCCTTCCTCTCACCTCACGCTTAACTCCTCCCAAACCCGTTTCCACCTCCTCCTAACCCCCCATCCACAAAAAACTCGATTTTTATAAGCATTACAGCTGAAATGTGATAAGCTCGAGAATGTCTTAACCTGAACTGAATTTCAAAATATAAACTGTGGAATTGACCTTAAGGCCCTGTCACACCTTGACGATTTAGCAACAGCGTATGCCGACGTATGAAAAATTTGTCTAAAACGCTGGCACACGTCGAATATGTTATGGGTAAGTTTTGTATATTTAAGAGCGCTGGCATACGTCGTAGTACGCTGGCATACGTCGTAGTACGCTGGCATACGTCGTAGTATGCCGAGCTCGTCGACAAATTAAACATGCTTGAAATTTTTCGACGTATGCCAGCGTATGACTCACACGTTCCGCATACGCTGGCCATAAGTTGTAGGCACGTTACGCGATCGTTGACCACGTCGACACACGTTACTTGTAAGTTACTCATAAGTCGAAACACGTCGAGGAAATGTTTAGCAGACCTGAAACTTATTTCTAACCTATGAGTAACGTGTTGTAGGCACGTTACGCGATCATTGACACACGTCGCACATGTTACTTGTAAGTTACTCATAAGTCGAAACACGTCGAGGTAATGGTTAGCGTCAGTGTTCCAGACTCCCTGTTTTTTTTTTTCTTCGGTATGACGGTGATGTTGAACTTCGATTTCTAGTGCGGTTATAATATAATATAATTAATAGGCTGCCGCTCAACGATTTAAATCATAACCGCACTAGAAATCGAGGTGTCAACATCACCGTCATGCCGAAAAAAAAAAAAAAAACCAGGGAGTCTGGAACACTGACGCTAAACATTACCTCGACGTGTTTCGACTTAGAGTACTTACAAGTAACGTGTGTCGACGTGTGTCAACGATCGCGTAACGTGCCTACAACTTATGGCCAGCGTATGCGGAACGTGTGTCATACGCTGGCATACGTCGAAAAATTTTCAACATGCTGAAAATTTGTCGACGTACTCGGCATACTACAACGTATGCCAGCGTGTTTCAGCGTGCTCTTAACGTATACAAACTTACCCATAACGTATTCGAGTGTGCCAGCGTATTCGGCAAATTTTTCATACGTTGGCATACGCTGGCTAAACGTCAAGGTGTGACAGCAGCTTGACACTTCGATGTCTAGTGCGGTTATGATTTGAATCGTCGAGCCGCAGCCTTTTATAGGCTACGCCACGTGATCGTCGGCGATACGCTGCCGCGCTTGCATAAGTTAGACTATCGTTGGGCATAGGTTGTGAACGCCGACAACAGCTCAGCATTCGTTGATATAAGTTATCTATATGTTATCGAAACGTTCTGTGTACGTTACTAATACGTTATGCATACGTCCAACTCGTTATGAATACGTCCAAAACTGGAAAAACATCAATAGTTCAGCGTACGCCAGCATTTAACATACATTTTGATACCTTGCCATAGACGCTGGCTAAAACGTCAAGGTGTGACAGGGCCTTTAGCAGCAGTTCCGCCTGTCAAAAAAAAGTATTCATTTGTCCAATTTGCACATTGTTTGATACTCCAGTCATCTCCAGACTTCTCCGGACAGTGTTTACTATGACCCGGCCAGCCATTCCTTATCAACCGTTTCGTTGGAGTGCTTGCTTGAGTGCTTGATAGTGGTGGGTGGAATAAATTCTAAAGTACTCAATTTTAACCATGGAATCGAAAATAATTGAGTGGTGAACTGGTATCGACGTCGATTCTGAGTAATTCCTACTTCATAGAAAGAAGCATTTTTATCGTCCCTGTTACGGATGGCCTGGTAATGTATTAATTAAAAAGGAACATGCCCATGGGGCGTCCCGTTTGCAATGTAGCAGCAAAATAAAGTCACTTGGAAACTAAACACAACCACGGGCGTTCCATTTAAATGAATAGCAAAGTATTTAGAGTTGGTCGGTAAAGCATGCTGATTGCTTTGCTGATGGACAAGTAGGCAATATATCGAATGATAAAGTTTCCACACCACGTCATTCAAAAGGTACAGAAGTGCAGTTTGGAACTATTTCGGGAAGGTTAAAAAGACTGACCAAAAGTTGCACGCTCACATTGTTCAACAGACCTTGCTCATGACTGTAGTACGTGCAATATGCCAAAACATTTGAAAACCAAACACCAGAGTACAGTTCCTTCAGAAAGTATTCACACCCCTCGGCTTTTGTCACATTTTGTTGTTACAGCCTGAAATTAAAATGGATTAAATTAAAAAATGTTGTCACCAATCCACACAAAACACATAATAATCACAAAGAGAAAACATGTTTTTAGAAATTTTTATAAATTCATTAAAAATGAAAAGCTGAAATGTCTTGCATCATTCAACCACTTTGCTGACACTCCAAATTGAGCTCAGGTGCATCCAATTTGCTTTGATCATCCTTCAGATGTCTCTAAAACCTGATTGGAGTCCACTTGTGGCCAATGCAATTGATTGGACGTGATTTAGAAAGAAACACACCTTTCTACATAAAGCCACACAGTTGACAGTGCATGTCAGAGCAGTAACTCTACCATGAAGTCCAAGGAACTGTCCGAAGAACTCTGAGATACAATTGTGAGGAGGCGTAGATCTGAGGTAGGGTATAAAACTATTTCTATAGTGTTAAAAGATCCCAAGAGCATAGTAAGCTCCATCATTAGGAAATGGAAAGGATATTGAACTACTCAGACTCTTCCTAGAGCTGTTCGTCCCACCAAACTGACCAACTGGGCAAGAAGGACCTTGGTCACGGGAGGTGACCTTCATTCATCATTGGCACATTACAAACATTCTCCCAACTATCTAAGATGGGAGAACCTGCCAGAAGGACAGCAATCTTTGCAGCACTTCAAAAATCGAGGCTTTATGGTAGAATGGCCTGACGGAAGCCACCCCTGAGAAAAAGGCACACAACAGCATGCCTGGAGTTTGCATAAAGGCACGTGAAAGACTGACAGCATGAGGCATAATATTCTGTAGTCTGATAAGACAAAAATTGAACTCTGGCCAGAATGCAAAGTGCTACATCTGGTGGAAACTGAACATAGCTCATCACCCATCTGACACCATCCCTATCATGAAGCATGGTGGTGGCAGCATCATGTTATGGCAATGCTCTTCAATGACAGGGAATGGGAGACTTGTAATGATAGAGGGAACAATGAATGGAGCCAAATACAAGCAAATCCTTGAGGAGAACCTGCTTCAGAGTGCAAAAGAACCGAGACTGCGGTGAATATTTTGGGTTCCAACAGGACAATGACCCCAAGCATACAGCCAAAGCAACACTGGAATGGCTTCAGAACAAGAATGTGAAAGTCCTTCAGTGGCCCAGCCAAAGACCAGACTTGAATCCCATTGAGAATCTATGGAAAGACTTGAAGATTGCTGTTCACCGAAACTCCCCATCCAACTTGACAGAGCCTGAGCAAATCAGCAAGGAAGAATGGGAGAAACTCATAGTGGGGCAACTTAGCATAACAATTGTGCATTTTGTGAGGAAAGCACCAAATTTGGCACACTAGTAGCCTATCATATTATGAACAGATTTGGATATTGGGCCATCTCAAAATTTTTGATGGCAGTGGAAAATGGCTGCCACAGCCATCAGCGGCTGAATTTGAGATGGCCCTATATCCAAATCTGTTCATAATATGTTAGGCTACTAGTGTGCCAAATTTGGTGCTTTCCTCACAAAATGCACAATTGTTATGCTATATTTAGCTAAGTTGCCCCACTATCACCACATTGAGATGGGCAAAGCTAATACAGACATACTCAAGAAGACTCGAAGCTGTAGTCACTGCCAATGGTGCTTCTACAAAGTATTGACTGACTCAGGGGGTTGAATACTTATTTTACTTGCACAAGACATTTCAGCTTTTCATTTTTAATTAATTTGTAAGAATTTCTGAAAACATGTTTTCACTTCTTCATTTCAGGATATTTTGTGTATATATAATCAGTGACAAAAAATTTAAATTGAATCCATTTTAAGTTCAGGCTGTAACACAACAATATGTGACGTCGAGGGGTGTGAATACTTTCTGAAGGCACTGAAACTATTAATGACGGTTGAGAATGCGGATTCAAAGAAACCAAAGTCTGCAACAGCAACAAGTTCGCTTTCGCAATTGACTATCGAAAGCACTTTCACCCCGGTACACTGCCTTCCCTTCCACTCCCCTCATGCTGTCTTCCCTTCCCCCACCCCTCCTCACAAGCTGCCCCTTCCTCCTCTCTCTCTCTCCTCTCTTGCCCCCTCCTCCTCTCTCTCTGCTCCCTCCCTCCTTCTCTCTCTTACCCCTCCCTCCTCTACCCCTCCTCACCCTCTCTCCTCCCTTTCCTCCCCTCTCTCTCCCTTCTCCCCTCTCTCTGACTCCACCTCTCTCTCCTACCACACCCCTCATTCCTAACCACACCCTCTCTCTCCACCACACACCTCTCTCTCTCCACCACACCCTCTCTCTCTACCACACCCTCTCTCCCTACCACACCCCTCTCTCTCTACCACACCCCTCTCTCTCTACCACACCCCTTTCTCTCTACCACACCCCTCTCTCCTACCACCCCCTCTCTTCCTACCACACCCCTCTCTCCCTACCCCACCTCTCTCTCCCTACCCCACCTCTCTTCCCTACCCCACCTCTCTCTCCTACCCCACCTCTTCTCTCCTACCCCACCTCTCTCCTACCTCCCTCCACACCTCCTGCCCCCCCCTCCATCTTTAGTATTCCTGTCAACGAAGCGATGGTTGGTATTTGCTTGTTCAGCAATAAAAACAATAAATATCAATCCTTCAAAATAAAGTTCTTTGTGAGTGGATAACCTTCTCCAGGAGCTCTGTTCCTTCCTTGAGTGCACACAGACATCCTTTAAGTACATTTATTACAAAACACGTCTATGAATTTACATCATTGGCACATTACAAACGTTGGAACTGCATCGGTAAATGTGGTCATGCCTTTGTAATGATGCAACTAGCAAGCAGAATTCATAATCGGCATCCCAGTACAACACAGGATGGGTTCAAGAGGTAAAATATCTCATTTGAGAGACATTCGTTGTTGAACCCAAAACTTTGCCCATGTTTGGTCTGTGAAGAATTGAAGCAACGAACGAATAATTAACATTTAGAAAAATTACCATCAAAATGTTTTTGTTTTTTTTAATTGAAGTTAATTAGAATAGGTTTAACCATTCCACCCCAAAATCTCACCAAATTCATCTCTGAGGCTTGTCCTTACATTTCATAATGATGACCTCAAATCAGGATTCTGATTCACATGTACCAGACTCTGTTGCTGAGCATCGGTGTTGCCAATGCATTTTTTTGGCAAGGGTTATACTGGGTGTTTTGCCATTGCTGTCACAGCGGTAGTCATGGCAGGAATTTCTAATTTGTGCAGGGTGCCGGTGATAGCTCACCTACTCTTCACAAAGGACACAGTGGGATTTTTAACATCCACTAATACCGGCAGACTGGACGCACGTTACCATCCATCCGAGGGACGGCACACACACTGATGAATCACCCTGCATGTGAAACACCAGAATGACAGTTTATAGTTGGGCCAAGATTGGAACCTAGTTTAGACAACTTAGAGGCGAGTGTGTGTACCTCTAGGCCATCTTGCCAGCCCCAGTTCACAATACCACTTAATTAATGAACTACTTACACAAGTTCTGGATACAACTCGTGCAAAAGATTAAGCGTCATCCTTGATGGACTCATGGTCCTTTACAAAGTCCCTTTCTACATGTTATTTCAAAACTGTGGGCTCGAGCATCTTCAATAAAGCATGTTATTCAACCATATTCTCCTCAGTGTTATATTTACAAAGCCAAGCAAAATTGTTTGATGTAAAAATAATCTTGAAAAAGCCAATGCACACGGGCTTACCTTAAACAATATAATCAGTGCGCTCTCAAAACATTCTCCGCACACAAACTTACAGGACCACCTTAAACAAAAGACAAAAGTTAGAAGTGGCATTTTGTTGGACAATTTCAGAAAGAAAATATTTTGGCCTTCACCTCTCAGATGACAAAGAAATGAATAAGGTCACAGACAAAGGAGACAAATAAAAGACTTTCTGGGCCGTTACACTGAAAACCAAGAAGCACAAGCAGGACTTCGTTGATTTAGGAAGTGCTCCGAATGAGAGAGAGGAGAAGAACATTGAATAAGTATGGCTGCACAGCCTACACTTCAGAAGAGGTGCAATGAGATGATTACAATATTCAATCTCATGGAGGAATTTGGAAAATGATTTATGAGAATGATGGAACAGAAAATCAAAAATGGGATGATCGGGTCATGAAGGCCGGAAGCTCCTTGTGTGGGCAACCTCTTGGTGTTCTTCATATTAGCCAATCGATGCTGCTGCTGCTGCTGCCTGGAAAGCGTCAAAAGTTAAACTGTAAGTGAAAGAGAAATGCAAGATGGAGAGAAATTGACAGGTTGTTGTACGTCAGAAAAAAAAACCATAACTGGAGTCCATCTTGTCAAAGATAAATGAATAAAATATAATACTAGAGCGAAGTCTATGGCACGCTTTCGCAAATCCCGACGCTTCCAACCGAAAGCAAAGTTGAAAGATGGCAAAATGCTCACCACGAATGACCCAATATCAAAATTTGAGTTTAAAAAAAAAATCTTCTGTTTTGACGCCTGTGACCCCAAGTCCGCACCCCATGGGGCCAAATCCAAAAAATAGTAACATATTTTGTGTGCGTTAAAAAAAGAAAAAGTTACAATGTTGATTGCATATACAAAGTTTCATCAAACAATGCTTTAAAATGTGCCAGTAATGGCATGCTTTGGTAGGGTTACCATATTTAACTTAAAAAATAAAAAAAGAGGACACTCCGGAGAGGGCCACTCTGAAAAAGAGGACACTCCGGAGAGGGCCACTCTGAAAAAGAGGACACTCCAGAGAGGGCCACTCCAAATAAGAGGACATTCTTTTCAAGAGTATCCTTTCTGTAATGAGCAATCGTGTCAGCAGTCTCATTAGGGGTGTTCCGGACCTTGATTAATTTTGACTGTAAACCGCCGTTCTCACAGTAGAAATCCTAAATTATTACTGGAAACATTGTGCTTGTCTGAGCCCATATGCAATTATACACCAATAGCATCTATATTTGCCAGTTCTACATACCAAGCAGTCGCCTTCCCATTCTTCTCGACCACTTTGAAAACACGAGACTTCTGTCTTTAATTCTGACAGTGAATTTACACTTTTGTTTTGGCATTGTAAAGAGCTCTTGAAGAAAATCAAACAAGTGTGTACGGTACGGACTCAGAATACACTGACTCGCGGACTGAGCACGCCACTGGACTCTTACTGCGAGGTTGGCCAGAAAGTGGACGTGTGAGAGTCGATGTTCGAACACGTCCATTACGTCATGATGGAGTAGTACAGACTTGTACCAAACTGTCCTGGTCCAAACATTACATAACCACATTTTATCACCAGAAGAAAATGTACAAAAATTATTGAACTGTTTAAATAAGGTAAAAAAAGTATCCCAAATCATAAAACCCTTTGAAAATGCAAAGTAAAATAATGGTAAAATTCCACACATTTCTAGATATTTCAAAAAAACCTGCTGGACAGAGATTTTAGGACCAAAAAGGAGGACTTGTCCAGGGCAAACCAGACGTGTGGAAACCCTAGTTTTTGACCTTTTGAACTCACCACACGGCAAGGGGCCAAAATGATGCTGCTCTTGCACCTTTCTTGCTATGTGGTGATCACAACTTCCAAGTTTAGTGAATTTCTGCACAACAGTTTAGGAGATAGCATGATGGATGGACAGACAGATGGACAAAAGCACAGACAGACAGACAGACCTGATTGCAATATCAAAAAGTGTGCGGATAATCCAAAATGAAAAATTCCAGGTATGCGTTTAGAGGGTACAACACTTTTGTTTCATAATTGCAATAATAATAGAATATACAAGTTATACTCTGAAAATGTCAAACCGACTGAGGTGGAATACAACCAAGTGGAATGAGTGGAGGAGGAGGAGGAGATTGGGACCATACTCTGTGTAGAGCGTTGGTGCTGCCGAAACAGTCTTCTTGGTGATTGGGTACAATCCTGGACGGGTCGCCACTCCAACACAGTATACCAGCAAGCTGGCACTCATTTTGCCGACCTCGGAAGGATAACAGGCTGATTTAACCCCACCTGGTATTAATTCAACAGCTGAGTGGGATTTGAACTCAGGACCCTAAGATCCAAAGCCCGCAACCCGAACCATTAAGCCAACACCAGGCATGAATGAGTGGGAAAGTGGAATATTTCTCTCTCCAATCAGGTATTATGACTTCGGGAGATCTGACATACTTTGTCAGACCATTCATTGCCAATGACTCCAAAGTTAGCGAGAAAGTTCCAATATTACTCAAAATAGTATCTCTTAGCCAATAGCAATGGTTGATGGCAAGACCAAATTGTAAAAATAATATAATAAATTTAACAAAACTGCACCACAATGTTTATTCTTTATTAAATTAGATGGTATTCATAGAATGTTTGGTTGTTTTTGGCGTCATGTTTTGTTTTGAAAAAACAGTTTTGAGAAGGACTTGGTGTGAGCCAACTCTTTTTTTTTGAAGGTTTTTATTCTTTTATCCATTATGGCTGCCAGACCACATGTCCGATGATGTTATCTTTATCAAACCATATTTCCCATGGGTAGTTGATCAGTTAGTTAAATTTTGCATTGATCGGTGAAGCGATTTCTCCGACAAAGATTTTCCCTTAAATTCAATATGGCTGCCTGACCAAGTGACACATGATGGTCATTTTTATGAAAATCCTGTTCAAATTTCAAGTCAATCAGATGAAAATTGACAATTTTAGAAATTTGGCCGATGTTGACCTCAAAAATAATTGGTGGTTGATTGCAGTGACCTGATATGCAAATTATCTTCAACTTTCAAGTCAATCGGATGACAATTAACAATTTTAGAAATTTGGCCGAGGTTAACCTGTTGGCCAAAGTTGACCTCAAACGAATGACCACAATATCACATGGTGATGTAACATGTGGTAAAGTTTCAATTTCCTCCACCGAATGGTTTTCAATGTACACTCTTAACAAAATGCAGACACGTACAACGTATGACATACATACGTACGTTACTGATCGTTTTACCCTGCTTTTTGCTTCGTGAGTGCAGGGTAATAAAGCTAACCATACCAAAAGATTGTACCAAGGGAAGCACAATGATTAAACACAAACAAAATCATCCTTCATTTTTAACTTGGTGGAACAATCAGGTAATTGTGAGGAATCGTTGAGAAGCAACTGGATAGGGCAGCCGGGAGGAGACCTCTCCATTAATCACCGAAGTCAAGAATCCCTAAAGAGTATACACGTAGGTTCAACATTTTAAGAATCTGTCTCGGACACGCGTTTATGCCTCCGAGCATCATCTACAAGGTGGACATCACCTTAAAATGTGGAACATGCACTGCTACGTGCACAGTGTTTGACACACAGCATCTATGATCGGAGGGTATCAGAACAACAGCAAAGCAGGATGCTCAAAGGTCAACAGTCAAGATAACAAACATTTTGAGGTTGCCTGGAAAATGTTTTGCATATGTTGATTTTTGATTGAGTCATTATGAATTTACTTTGTACTTGCATCACACAGGAGATGGTGGAATTACCTTTTCATCTAAAACCTGATTGGAGTCCACTTGTGGCCAATGCAATTGATTGGACGTGATTTAGAAAGAAACACACCTTTCTACATAAGCCACACAGTTGACAGTGCATGTCAGGCAGTAACTCTACCATGAAGTCCAAGGAACTGTCGAAAACTCTGAGATACAATTGTGAGGAGGCGTAGATCTGAGGTAGGGTATAAAACTATTTCTATAGTGTTAAAAGATCCCAAGAGCATAGTAAGCTCCATCATTAGGAAATGGAAAGGTATTGAACTTCTCAGACTCTTCCTAGAGCTGTTCGTCCCACCAAACTGACCAACTGGGCAAGAAGGACCTTGGTCACGGGAGGTGACCTTCATTCATCATTGGCACATTACAAACATTCTCCAACTATCTAAGATGGGAGAACCTGCCAGAAGGACAGCAATCTTTGCAGCACTTCAAAAATCGAGCTTTATGGTAGAATGGCCTGACGGAAGCCACCCCTGAGAAAAAGGCACACAACAGCATGCCTGGAGTTTGCATAAAGGCACGTGAAGAACTGACAGCATGAGGCAAATATTCTGTAGTCTGATAAGAAAAAATTGAACTCTGGCCAGAATGCAAAGTGCTACATCTGGTGGAAACTGACATAGCTCATCACCATTGACACCATCCCTACATGAAGCATGGTGGTGCAGCATCATATGCAATGCTCTTCAATGACAGGGAATGGGAGACTTGTAAGATAGAGGAACAATGAATGGAGCCAAATACAAGCAAATTTGAGGAGAACCTGCTTCAGAGTGCAAAAACCGAAGACTGCGGTGATATTTTGGTTCAACAGGACAATGACCCAACATACAGCCAAAGCAACACTGGAATGGCTTCAGAACAAGAAGTGAAAGTCCTTCAGTGGCCCAGCCAAAGACCAAGACTTGAATCCCATTGAGAATCTTGGAAAGACTTGAAGATTGCTTTCACCGAACTCCCCATCCAACTTGACAGAGCCTGAGCAAATCAGCAAGGAAGAATGGGAGAAACTCATAGTGGGGCAACTTAGCATAACAATTGTGCATTTTGTGAGGAAAGCACCAAATTTGGCACACCGTAGCCTATCATATTATGAACAGATTTGGATATTGGGCCATCTCAAAATTTTTGATGGCAGTGGAAAATGGCTGCCACAGCCATCAGCGGCTGAATTTGAGATGGCCCTATATCCAAATCTGTTCATAATATGTTAGGCTACTAGTGTGCCAAATTTGGTGCTTTCCTCACAAAATGCACAATTGTTATGCTATATTTAGCTAAGTTGCCCCACTATCACCACATTGAGATGGGCAAAGCTAATACAGACATACTCAAGAAGACTCGAAGCTGTAGTCACTGCCAATGGTGCTTCTACAAAGTATTGACTGACTCAGGGGGTTGAATACTTATTTTACTTGCACAAGACATTTCAGCTTTTCATTTTTAATTAATTTGTAAGAATTTCTGAAAACATGTTTTCACTTCTTCATTTCAGGATATTTTGTGTATATATAATCAGTGACAAAAAATTTAAATTGAATCCATTTTAAGTTCAGGCTGTAACACAACAATATGTGACGTCGAGGGTTGAATACTTTCTGAAGGCACTGAAACTATTAATGACGGTTGAGAATGCGGATTCAAAGAAACCAAAGTCTGCAACAGCAACAAGTTCGCTTTCGCAATTGACTATCGAAAGCACTTTCACCCCGGTACACTGCCTTCCCTTCCACTCCCCTCATGCTGTCTTCCCTTCCCCACCCCTCCTCACAAGCTGCCCCTTCCTCCTCTCTCTCTCTCTCTTGCCCCCTCCCTCCTCTCTCTCTTGCTCCCTCCCTCCTCTCTCTCTTTACCCTCCCTCCTCTACCCCTCCTCACCCTCTCTCCTCCCTTTCCTCCCCTCTCTCTCCCTTCTCCCTCTCTCTGACTCCCACTCTCTCTCCCTACCACACCCCTCATTCCCTACCACACCCTCTCTCTCACCACACCCTCTCTCTCCACACACCTCTCTCTCCACCACCACCTCTCTCTCTCACCCACCCCTCTCTCTACACACCCCTCTCTCCCTACCACACCCCCTCTCTCTACCACACCCCTCTCTCTCTACCACACCCTTTCTCTCTACCACACCCCCTCTTCCTACCACACCCCTCTCTCCCTACCCACCTCTCTCTCCCTACCCCACCTCTCTCTCCCTACCCCACCTCTCTCCCTACCCCACCTCTCTCTCCCTACCCCACCTCTCTCCTACCTCCCTCCACCCTCCCTGCCCCCCCTCCATCTTTAGTATTCCTGTCAACGAAGCGATGGTTGGTATTTGCTTGTTCAGCAATAAAAACAATAAATATCAATCCTTCAAAATAAAGTTCTTTGTGAGTGGATAACCTTCTCCAGGAGCTCTGTTCCTTCCTTGAGTGCACACAGACATCCTTTAAGTACATTTATTACAAAACACGTCTATGAATTTACATCATTGGCACATTACAAACGTTGGAACTGCATCGGTAAATGTGGTCATGCCTTTGTAATGATGCAACTAGCAAGCAGAATTCATAATCGGCATCCCAGTACAACACAGGATGGGTTCAAGAGGTAAAATATCTCATTTGAGAGACATTCGTTGTTGAACCCAAAACTTTGCCCATGTTTGGTCTGTGAAGAATTGAAGAACGAACGAAATTAACATTTAGAAAATTACCATCAAAATGTTTTTGTTTTTTTAATTGAAGTTAATTAGAATAGGTTTAACCATTCCACCCCAAAATCTCACCAAAATCATCTCTGAGGCTTGTCCTTACATTTCATAATGAGTACCTCAAATCAGGATTCTGATTCACATGTACCAGACTCTGTTGCTGAGCATCGGTGTTGCCAATGCATTTTTTTGGCAAGGGTTATACTGGGTGTTTTGCCATTGCTGTCACAGCGGTATCATGGCAGGAATTTCTAATTTGTGCAGGGTGCCGGTGATAGCTCACCTACTCTTCACAAAGGACACAGTGGGATTTTTAACATCCACTAATACCGCAGACTGGACGCACGTTACCATCCATCCGAGGGACGGCACACACACTGATGAATCACCCTGCATGTGAAACACCAGAATGACAGTTTATAGTTGGGCCAGATTGGAACCTAGTTTAGACAACTTAGAGGCGAGTGTGTGTACCTCTAGGCCATCTTGCCAGCCCCAGTTCACAATACCACTTAATTAATGAACTACTTACACAAGTTCTGGATACAACTCGTGCAAAAGATTAAGCGTCATCCTTGATGGACTCATGGTCCTTTACAAAGTCCCTTTCTACATGTTATTTCAAAACTGTGGGCTCGAGCATCTTCAATAAAGCATGTTATTCAACCATATTCTCCTCAGGTTTATATTTACAAAGCCAAGCAAAATTGTTTGATGTAAAAATATCTTGAAAAAGCCAATGCACACGGGCTTACCTTAAACAATATAATCAGTGCGCTCTCAAAACATTCTCCGCACACAAACTTACAGGACCACCTTAAACAAAGAACAAAGTAGAAGTGGCATTTGTTGGAAATTTCAGAAAGAAAATATTTTGGCCTTCACCTCTCAGATGACAAAGAAATGAATAAGGTCACAGACAAAGGAGACAAATAAAAGACTTTCTGGGCCGTTACACTGAAAACCAAGAAGCACAAGCAGGACTTCGTTGATTTAGGAAGTGCTCCGAATGAGAGAGAGGAGAAGAACATTGAATAAGTATGGCTGCACAGCCTACACTTCAGAAGAGGTGCAATGAGATGATTACAATATTCAATCTCATGGAGGAATTTTGAAAATGATTTATGAGAATGATGGAACAGAAAATCAAAAATGGGATGATCGGGTCATGAAGGCCGGAAGCTCCTTGTGTGGGCAACCTCTGGTGTTCTTCATATTAGCCAATCGATGCTGCTGCTGCTGCTGCCTGGAAAGCGTCAAAAGTTAAACTGTAAGTGAAAGAGAAATGCAGATGGAGAGAAATTGACAGGTTGTTGTACGTCAGAAAAAAAAAACCATAACTGGAGTCCATCTTGTCAAAGATAAATGAATAAAATATAATACTAGAGCGAAGTCTATGGCACGCTTTCGCAAATCCCGACGCTTCCAACCGAAAGCAAAGTTGAAAGATGGCAAAATGCTCACACCGAATGACCCAATATCAAAATTGAGTTTAAAAAAAAAATCTTCTGTTTGACGCCTGTGACCCCAAGTCCGCACCCCATGGGGCCAAATCCAAAAAATAGTAACATATTTTGTGTGCGTTAAAAAAAGAAAAAGTTACAATGTTGATTGTATAACAAAGTTTCATCAAACAATGCTTTAAAATTGTCCAGTAATGGCATGCTTTGGTAGGGTTACCATTTTAACTTAAAAAATAAAAAAGAGGACACTCCGGAGAGGGCCACTCTGAAAAAGAGGACACTCCGGAGAGGGCCACTCTGAAAAGAGGACACTCCAGAGAGGGCCACTCCAAATAAGAGGACATTCTTTTTCAAGAGTATCCTTTCTGTAAGAGCAATCGTGTCAGCAGTCTCATTAGGGGGGTTCCGGACCTTGATTAATTTTGACTGTAAACCGCCGTTCTCACAGTAGAAATCCTAAATTATTACTGGAAACATTGTGCTTGTCTGAGCCCATATGCAATTATACACCAATAGCATCTATATTTGCCAGTTCTACATACCAAGCAGTCGCCTTCCATTCTTCTCGCCACTTTGAAAAACATTCACATCCCTTGACCTTTGTCGCATTTTGTTGTGTTACAGCCTGAATTTAGAATGGATTAAATTGAAATATTTTGTCACCGATTGACACACAAAATACCCCAGAATGACAAAGTGAAAACATGTTTTTCGAATTTTTTACAAATTAATAAAAAAATGAAAAGCTGAAATGTCTTCTGTTAATAAGTATTCAATCCCTTTGCTCTGACACTCCAAATTGAGCTCAAGTGCATCCATTTTCCTTTGATCATCCTCGAGATGTCAAGCCATTTGACATGTCAAAAGCTGAAATGTCTTGCGTCCATAAGTATTCAACCTCCTGAGTCAATACTTTGTAGAATCGCCTTTGGCAGTGATTACAGCTTTGAGCCTTCTTGGGTATGTCTGTATCAGATTTGCACATCTGGATTTGGGGATTTTCTTCCATTCTTCCTTGCAGTTTTGCTCAAGCTCTGTCAGGTAGGATTGGGAGCGTCGGTGAAGAGCAATCTTCAAGTCTTTCCACAGATTCTCAATGGGATTCAAGTCTTGGCTTTGGCTGGGCCACTCAAGGAATATCACGTTCTTGTTCTGAAGCCATTCCAGTGTTGCTTTGGCTGTAGGTTTGGGGTCATTGTCCTGTTTGTACCGGAAATCATCACTGCAGTCTTCGGATTTTTGCACTCTGAAGCAGGTTCTCCTCAATACTTTGCCTGTAATTGGCTCCATTCATTGTTCCCTCTATCCTTACAAGTCTCCCAGTCCCTGTCATTGAAAAGCATCTCCGTAGCATGATGCTGCAACCACTATGCTTCACGGTAGGGATGGTGTTAGACGGGTGATGAGCTGTGCTCAGTTTCCACCAGATGTAGCACTTTGTGTTCAGGCCAAATATTTCAATTTTCATCTCATCAGACTACAGAATCTTTTGCCTCATGTTCTCAGAGTCTTTCACGTGCCATTTTTCAAATTCCAGGTGTGCTGTCATGTGTCTTTTTCTCAGGAGTGTCTTCCTTCTAATCAAGCTTAGATTCTCCCATCAAGCTTAGATTTGTGAAGTGCTGCAGAGATGGTTGTCCTTCTGGCAGGTACTCCAATGTCAGCCAAGGAACCCTTTAGTTATTTCAAAGTAGTCATTGGGTTCTTGGTCACCTCCCTGACCAAGGTCCTTCTTGCCCAGTTGCTCAGTTTGGTCAGATGGCCAGCTCGAGGAAGAGTCTGGGTATTTCCATATTTTTTCATTTCCTAATGATGGAGCTCACTGTTTCAACACTCAAAAAATGGTTTCATACCCTTCCCCAGATCTATGCCTCCTCACAATGGAATTCTACAGACAGTTCCTTGGACTTAATGGTGGAGTTTCTGCTCTAACATGCCCTGTTAACTGCGGGTCCTTATATAGAAAGGTGTGTTTCTTTCTACATCATGTCCAATCAATTGATTGGCCACAGGTGGACTCCATTCAAGTTGTGGAGGCATCTCAAGGATGATCAAAGGAAAATGGATGTATCTGAGCTCAATTTGGAGTGTCATAGCAAAGGGGTTGAATACTCATTAACACAAGACATTTCAGCTGTTCAATTTTGAGTCATTTGTATAAAAAAAATTGTAAAAACATTTTCACTTTGTCATTATGGGGAATTTTGTGTCGATCAGTGACAAAAATATTAAATTTAATCCATTCTAAATTCTGGCTGGAACACAACAAAATGTGACAAAGGTCGAGGGGTGTGAATACTTTCTGAAGGCACTATATATTGTACAAGGGTCGGTACAAAATTAATGCCTCTTATTCTGTATCTCAATAAATATAATTACAATGAAAACTACAAGGGCACTCCGTGGAGCGCATACCTCCGCCTTGTAATTTCTGATCCACGAGAACATATCTGGTCCAACACATTTTTGAAATATCATGCTATATATATATCGTGTTTGAGCCCTATCTTATCTGTCAAAGGTGAAGAATCACTTAAAAAATTCAAATCATCAGATCCGGATCTGGATCTTCACCAAAATCTAATCAGTTCATCCTTGTCACACACACATGTCCACCAAAATTCATCTGGATCCGTCCACAACTTTTTGAGATATCCTGTACACAGACAAATAAACAGACAGATAGACAGAAAAGGGGTGAAAACAACCTCTTTCACCTTCGGTGGCAGAGGTAATTACAGGGAATATGCATACAAATGTGACAAATGAGTTATTTTTCCACAAGGTCTCCATTAATTCCAATGCACTTTCACAAGCACATCAATCAGACTTGTTTTCCGGTATTACTGCGGTTGCAGGCCGAACACTTCGAGGCTGGTTGTCGATATCGGTTTTTCCGCTATTGAAACGCTTTACCCAATGTCTAATGGTGCTCACATCAACAGTTTGTATCACTGTACACATTCTTTAAACACCTTTGAATATCAACTGGAGGAACATCTTCCACAGTAAGGAATTCAATAACTGTTCCTTGCTTCGTACGAACATCTAACGGGGCAGCCATTTTGAAAGCGTGGTGTGGTGATTTTATGTGACTGATCACAGTACCGCTCAACTTAAAATGGGGGCAAGATACAAACTTTTAATCGTGATCTCGCGTAGCTTTCCTATGATGCTTTGGTTACAAAATGAAAAATAAAAGGCATTACTTCCGTACCAACCCTCGTATATGTGTTTATAATCTTTCAAATTAAACTTTTATCAAAATTAAGGAGGCAACTAAGAAAGCATCCATTTTGAAATTACAATCCCCATCATCCAGATAGCAAACATTTTTCAAACGGTTCATCCATGTACAAATTTGACATTTATTTCTACAATAATGCACAGAGATGAAAGTGAGGTCAAAATATATATATACATATATATATATTTCTTTATATTTACCGGTTTCTGAAAATTTGTTATGAAATCACATTAAAGAAGCACAGATGATCATCGCCTTTCGGTTTAAACACACTTTACAAACTTTATGTACAACGAGTGCTGCAAAGTTTCTTTTACGCAGGTCATTCACACCAAATTATTGTTATAAAACAAAGCAAACAAATAATTCAAAATGAAAATCATTCTTCCCCGAATTGCATTTCTATGCTTTTGGAAAAAAGAGAAAAGAAAAGAAAAACCAAGAAAAAAAACAATAAAGCTGTTGCGCGATCATTTTAATTCCTTGCTTTGGAAAGCAAAGGAAAAAAATAAATAAGGATTTAAACCAACAGGGTGGAAGAGTGCCGGGCTAGGGATTAGCACAGCACAATCCACGAGTTATTGAATAAGCCCAGCGTGACATCAAGATTTTGGCATTACTGCAGGAGCACAGCAGTTGAAGTTCTGCCAATCAACAAGCTCTCCCTCTGTTGTTCCCCGTGTTCAGGTTGTGATGTATTCCATCAGGAGCACAGCGGGATCAAATCTGCCACTCATGACACCCCGCAGGGGCAAGGCCAGCTGCCATCTATCGCAACTTCGAGGCAACGAGAAGAGAAAACAAAAACGCGTCTAATGGACAAGCATGTCCTCTTACAGTTGCAGTGCCGCCTGGTTTCCCCCTTTGAATCACGTTCCAGGTGCAGTTCCACCAAAGTCCATGCAGAAGAGATTCCGACTATGCTACAAGTACTCAAGTTCCAAAGCGTGGTGCAGTGCCATCAGGTCCGAATGGCTCGAGATCCTCCAGAAGGGCATGTTGTGCTGCCAAATGAAAAAATAAAATAAAATAAAATGACATTAAAGAAAAAAAATCAGACGACAAAAGCTCGCACCACAACTTTTACTTATTTCATTATAATGGTGATTTACCTCCGTCAACTCTCAAAATGGAATCTAACTAGAAAATCTTGAAAGGTTGTGAACAGCAAGTAATGTACAGAATTGTGTTGCAATGTTTCATACGAGTGCTGAAAAGGATTATGGAACATCAACGGTGACAGCAAAATAAGCAAAATGTTTCATTCTTCCAACTGCCCTTTTGCAACATTCCACATCGTCACCTCACACAATGTGATGGTAAAGCACCTAAAAGTGCCTCTGATACTGTGGTACCTGTTTGGAAGCCTGCTCCTCATCCCGCCCATCACCAATCACAACATATGTGACTTTCCTGCCAAACCTCGAGATGATGCGCTCAAAACAGCTTTCTTTTCCTGCAACACAGTAAAAGTTTTAATACAACTTACTAGAACCACCTTCTGACCACAATGCTCTCAGAAGCGCCTCCAACCGACACTGCTGCTGTTAGTCGCCCCCACCCTCCCATCTCCACCAGCTACCAAAACCACTGTTAGCACTGCCCATCACCAAAATTGCCATAAGTATCCTCCTCCAACTCTCCTAGCCCCACCATCACCACTGCCCAAGCCACTGTAATCCCCTCCCAACGAAATCACAAACTATCAGTAAAATATAAAAAGGCCATTCTTTCCCACTCTTCCCTTCAGGGCTTCTCAAGCATGCAGTGCACAATCACCTTGTGTCATCCCCTATTATGACCCATGATCTTTATCACCCTCATTAGCCCTTCCCAACTCAACCATCTTACTTACTGGTTCAGCTCTCTCTCTCTCTCTCTCTACTACTATCTGGTTGTGTCCAATTGTTGCCCCGCTAACTCTGTCAGTTCAACCTTGCTCTTGTCATGAAAGAGTCACTTGATTCTGGAATGTATCAGAGAAAACTTTGCAGAGTGTATAAGAACTATAGCTTAGCTAAGACCTGCCAAATCAATGTCTACCTTTAAAGTAAGTTATTTATTGACCTCAAAAGATTGTGGATGTTATTTAGTCAAAAACTGCCTGAAGCTGAACTTTTCAGGTATGAGATGCAGAAAATGAATGGGTGATGTGCTGGGTGCTCTTCACGAATAGCCCAGGTGAGGATGTTCAATTTACCTCAATGATTCAGATTTTGAAGTTATGCACCTTGTCTGCAACAAGGCCCAGATTTCACAGAAAGGATGAGCGCATTTTTTAATGCCTCCTCTGCACTATAGCCTGCTCGTTGTTTAATGTTAACAGATGCTCCATTTTCCGATGTTGGTCAAAAGTCGACTAAAGCCTCACACAATCAGCAAGACACACCCTGCCAATTGCACTTGTATTAGTCATTGTGCATTCACAATGTCAACAACAAAGTATCATCTCATTTAGCTCTCAAACATCATCACCGAGCTATTTATCAATGGATCTGCAACGGTAGGCCACTGAAGAAAGAGATCACAAAAATGCCCATGACTTGTGATCGTCATATGCGGGTTTTCCATTTTCTCATGATGGACTTTACAAGGGCAACATCACCCAACTTAACACTCTGCAGTCTATACTGCCCAATACTATCCCATAAATGATGCTAAGGGGTGAACTTCCAAAGGTAACTTCTCATCCCCTCTCCTCTTCAAAAAAGAAAATGGTGTTCTATTTATGATGACATGTTCACGCTGAGACAGCTGGTGGAGAAGAGGTCTGAGGTGCAAGGTGAGATGGCATTGGGATTTGTGGACCTGGAGGAGGCCTACAACACTGTCCCGAGAGAGATGGTGATGGCGACACTGAGATGGATCGGAGTGCCGGTAGCAGAAGTTAGGTTGGTGGAAGGGATGTAGAAGGGAACGAAGGGAAGAGACTTGTTAGTCCTGGGATGTCTGAAGAGTTCATCGTGAACATTGGTTTGAGGCAGGGAAGCTCTCTCAGCCCAATCATGTTTATCATGGTGATGGAGCTGGTAAGTAAGAAGGTGTGTTTGAGGGGTAGTATGGGGAAGATGCTGCATGTGGATGATCTGACTGTCATCATGGAGATTGGGTGGGAGATGCAGGAGGTACTGGGGGAGTGGAAGGAGGCATTTGGGAAGCATGGGCTGAAGATGAGTATGGAGAAGACAGAGGTGATATGGGTCGGGCAGCAGAGAAAATAAATGAATATCAGGATAAAGGGGAAGATCAGGCAGGGAAATAGGTTTGAGTATCTGGGAAGAACAGTGACCAGAGATGGTAAGTCTGAGGCAGAGGTGCGGAGGAGGATTCAGGTGGGTGCGAATAAGTGGAGGAGGGTGGAGGGATTAATAGCAGACAGAAAGATATCAAGAAAATTGAAAGGGAAAGTTGTGATGTCATGTGTAATGCTGGCCCTCCCTTTACAGTCTGGAGATGGTGGCACTGACAGAGAGACAACAGAGGTTGCAGGTTTGCGAGAACAACTGGGTCAGGAGGATTTCAGGAATGAAGAGGGTGGATAGAGGGAGGGTGGATAGAAGGAGGATGGATGAACTGAGAGGAGACTGGTATGCAGATGAGTTTGAGGGGAGATTGGTGAAATGCCGGCTGAGATGGGCTGAACACTTGGTGCGGATGGAGGAAGAGAGAATGGCAAATAGAGCAGATAGGTTGAGGGAGCAAGGTCAGAGGAAAAGAGGTATACCATGGTTGAGATGGGAGGAATGTGTAATGAGGGTTATCTGTAAGGCAGTGGTGGTTGGAGAGTGGAGAGAGTTGGCTGAGGATAGAGGGGGGTGGAGGAATATCATGGTCAAGGCAGGGCAGAAGCGTGGTGCCATTGGACCTCACCCCTCATAAAGGGAGGAGGAGGAGGAGAAGAAGTTCACCAGGAAGTGGTGATTAACACAGGATAGACCTTGTCAATGTATGATTGTGCTGTACATCAGGTGCTGTATATAATAACGGGGCTGCCTCGTGCTTTTGTCTTACTCGAAGGGACAGAGCTTTCTATGCAACTTGATCTCATCCTTGAATAGAGATGTCACATGCCCATATTGTGAACAGAAGGTACAAGGTTGGATGAAGAGTCAAACAAACTTTTCTCTCAAGTGCAACATGGTGCTCATGTTTGTAGAGTAAATAGGCCAACTTGGAGCAAAGGTGACCCAGCAGGATAGCTTTTTTCCAATGATAAGAGCGACATTGTGGTCTCAA
This sequence comes from Eptatretus atami, assembly GCA_035128595.1. Classification (NCBI taxonomy): domain Eukaryota; kingdom Metazoa; phylum Chordata; class Myxini; order Myxiniformes; family Myxinidae; genus Eptatretus; species Eptatretus atami. Next base: position 73,797,788 of record CM068966.1, on the reverse strand, counting down.
CTCTGTTGAGAAGTTTCTATGAAAGTGGAGAGCAACCAATTATGAGAAAATTGTAGGAATAAGCAAACCTCTCTCTCCCTCTGCCAAATCCTGGTGGCGTCTAATCAGATCTGTTTCTGGTGTATGTTCCCCCTCCATCCCCCCTTACCTCAAATGGCTGCACAGCTGATACCGCATGTGAAAAGGCTGAATGCCCAAACTTGGTGTTTGCATCTAAATCTTGTGTCAGAAACCCATCGCTTTCTGGACCTAACTTACCCAGTCACACCCAACTGTCCCTGCACTCTGTGTCCTTTTCTTCTGACAAAGTGGAGAGCTTGCTGTCAAACCTCAATTCAGATTCTGCAACTGGTCCAGATCAGCCCACGTGTCCTAAAAACCTGCTCCTCTGCTCTTGCTCACCCTCTCTCTGTTCCATTCAACCTCGCATTTGCTCAATGCCATCTGCCATCTGCTTGGAAATCAGCAAACATTCCTGCCCTGCATCAAAAAGGTGGAAAAACCGATCCCTGCAACTACAGATCAATCAGCTTTCTCCCAATCATCAGCAAGCTTATGGAATTTTTCATCGCTTCTGACATTAAATCCTTCCTCTTCTCCAATGGCTTGATTTCCGATCATCAATTTGGTTTCAGACCAGGTCACTCTACCCTGGATATGCTGCTTCTGCTCTCCCAACAATGGATGGAGGTACTCAATGCCAGACATTAAATTAGAGTCATATCCCTAGGCATATCACATGCTTTTGACACGGTCTGACACCCTGCCCTGCTCACCAAATTCTCTTCCTATGGTATCCAAGGCTATCTCCACTCATGGCTCACAGACTTCCTCTCCTGTAAATTAAGTTCTCTCATCCCCTCTTCTGTCCAGGCTAGAGTTCCTCAAGGCAGTGTTGTGGGCCCTGTTCTTTTTCTGGTTTTCATCAATGATCTCTCCGACTCTGGAAAATCCTCAATATCTCTTTGCTGATGACCCCACTCTTTGCCGTACCATTGGTCATCCCTCATACCGGCAAGCAGCAGTTTCTTCGCTCTCTGCAGATCTGGGTAAAATCACAAACTGGGCCAACACGTGGAAGCATGTATTTCAATCCTGACAAATCTCACACTCTCACTATGGCTCTCCGAAAGGACCGTTTGGAACCCCCCCCCCCCCCCCACCATCAACTTTCTCAACAATCTGCTGGAAGAAGTCTTTCATTCAAGCTTCTGGGTCTCACTATCTGCTGGGATATCTGGATCTTTCCTGGGAAAGCCACATTTCCAACCTGGCCTATCATATTGCCTGGTGTTGGCTTAATGGTTCAGGTGTGGGCTTTGGATCCTAGGGTCCTGAGTTCAAATCCACTCAGCTGTTGAATTAATACCAGGTGGGGTTAACTCGGCCTGTCATCCTTCAGAGGTCAGCAAAATGAGTGCCAGCTTGCTGGTATACTGTGTCGGAGTGGCGACCCGTCCAGGATTGTGCCCAATAGCCAAGGACACTGCTTAGGCAGCACCAACGCTCCACAGAGTATATCCCAATCTCCTCCTCCTCTCTCTCCAAAGCCAGTTGCCGACTGGGAATCCTCCATCGTGCAAAGTCCTGCCTCCGCCCACCTGAGCTTCTGACCACATACAAAGCTTCCGTCTGCAGCCTGATGGAGTACTGCTCTCCCCTATGGGCTGGTGCTCCTGCTCTCACCTTTCTCGGCTTCACGCTGTGCCAAGGCGTTTAGGACCATGGTATCTCCCGCGATGAGGCTGCGTCTTGGGCCTCTCACTCTCTCACCGCTGGCAGGTCGGTGGTCTTTCTGTCTTCTACCGTCTCCTCTCTGGTCTCGCCCCCCCCCCTTTTCTCTGTCTGCGATATGTCCCACCCATATTTCCGCAGGGGCGCTCAAGGTCCGCCAGCAACCACCTGCTGGTAAACCTACCAAAATCACGAATCACTGCTCACTTCACTCTTTCATTCCTCTGTTTTCCCTCCTTTGGAATAAACTCCCACACTCTTTGTAATCCCATTCTTCCCTCAAGGCCTAAAAAACAGCTGTTCACCACCACTTCTTATCTTTCCCTGTCCAAAACCTCTATCTTTTCTATCCCTTAATCTACTAGTGGGGGTAACTTAGCATAACAATTGTGCATTTTGTGAGGAAAGCACCAAATTTGGCACACAGTAGCTAACATATTATGAACAGATTTGGATATTGGGCCATCTCAAATTCAGCCGCTGATGGCTGTGGCAGCCATTTTTCAAAATGGCGCCAGTGGTTACTATATTTCACTCTAACATTGGTTTGAACATTTATTAAAAGCTGACTTAAGAAAAACATAACCTGTACACCTCAAGTTTAAAGATAGCTGCCATTTTGCAAGATGGCTGCTAATTATTTTTGTACCGGACGACTATCTCACTCATAGAAATTGATTGTTGAGAATGGTGGCAAACGAATCAAGGGCTGCGTCTGATTGGTATGAATACCAACATCGCTTATGTAAAGTCAGTGGTTGTTGAGCATGGTGGCAAAGGAATCGCGGGCTGCGTCTGATTGAATGAATACCAACATCGCTTATGTAAAGTCAGTGGTTGTTGAGCATGGTTGCAAACGAATCATGGGCTGCATCTCATTCATATGAATACCGACATCTCACTCATAGAAATTGATCGAGAGATGTCTGATTTAAATGTTCTGAATCAGTGACACAGTCTGCTCTGTTAATATTCTCTCAATTTTGTGAGCACTCTCCCTCACACACACACAAAGCTGTGCATTCAAGTGCGGCCTTTTTGCACTTGCAACGCTTCAGACAGCTCTTCTTGCACTTGCACGATACCAGCTCATAGCAGGTGTGGGCTGCTTTGGGTAGTTTCGTCCAGTGTGGCTCGTACACCCCCTCGTCATTCTTGACCCAGCCCCGCTGGATGGAGGAGGCAGCTCTGGCGTTGGTAGCAGTGTTTGACCCCACACATGGCCTCCTTGGTAGGCCGCCCTCTTCACATGCTCCTCCAGAGCTGCCTTGGTTGGCGGGATCAGCTGCACGTTGTTCTTCTTCCGAAGAGTTTCTTCCAGGCCTTGTCAATGTTGTTGCACGTGCTGGTTCTGTCATAGAGCAATATGACGAACCTCTCGATGGTGTGCATGACATCGTCTGGTATGCCACTTGGTGCAGAGGATAGCTTCAGCAGTGCGTCTGTAAGTTCTGGCAAAACGGTCCAATTGTCAAGCAGTCTTCTTACCATGTCCAGCAAAGCTAGATACAGTGTCACACCCAGTTAGAGCGTGAAACATTGGGAGTGCCTGTGCCTTCTCTGGTCCTAGGCCAGCTGCTATTTCGTGGGCTGCCAGGTACCGAAAACTCTTCCCAGTGCCAAATTCTAGCCACAGTTCATCTTTTGGTTGCAGTCCCTGGGCCACTGACAAGCCAACACCACAACATCGTGGTCAACTGTCTTGATCAGTATCTTGTGTGACATGTTGCTGCTATGATGCAACAACATTCACTGTCAGCTTCTTCGTGGCTGCATGGGGCGAGCAAGGCCAGGTCTAGCAGCGGTGGCTTGCTCAGGACTGCCTCTCCATCAGTGATAACCAGCTGCTTGTCATCCTGGTCAAACCACCTGAAGATAGCTTCTGAGAGGAACTTGAACAGCTCGGTCTTGTTGGTGTCCACTCGGAGGAAGTTCTGCCAGTTTCAGGTATAACTGCTGCTCCGACCATGCGTCTACGCACTCCTTTTCCACGCTTTATCTTGCACTGCCTTTCAGTGAATCAGCAACGTAGCGGTCCCAGACCAGGTCCAGGTGTGACACATCTGAAGCTTTGTTGACAAGTACGGTATGAAGACATCCTGGGCATAGTCATCAAAGTTCTTGGCTACCGCAGGCTTAGCATCTGACAATGACTGCCCCATCAAGAACTAGGCTGGTGGTATCAGGAGCCTCTGATTGGGCATTGGAGAACTCTTCAAACATTTGAATGAATAACAATGAATCGAGTCAACAAGTGTAAGCTGGCAACTCAACCGTGCGCGATTCCGGGGTCAATATGCATGCACACCACTTCTACTACCATGTGCCAAGCCAATATGCTATGAATGTTTATCATTGGTTTTCATTCAGAATCTGTCTTAATAAGACTAATTAGTCCACTTTAACTTTTTTTTCTCAACCAAATCAAATTGTTACTTTCTTTGACCATTATAAGTAAATAAACTTTCACTATCAACCTGCATTCCTCTCCAGTAAAGCAGATATGTGTCATAACAGTAACCACTGGCGGCCATTTTGAAAAATGGCTGCCACAGCCATCAGCGGCTGAATTTGAGATGGCCCAATATCCAAATCTGTTCATAATATTATAGGCTACTAGTGTGCCAAATTTGGTGCTTTCCTCACAAAATGCACAATTGTTATGATATATTTAGCTAAGTTGCCCCACTATACCCCTAACCCACCTCCTTCAAATTCCCTGCTTTCCTTCCTGAAAGACCCTGTAATGTCCATCTTGTGTACCCCGTGTTCCCCACCCCATCCCTCTCCCTTCCACAGATCTCCTCATGTCTTTGTTCCCCATTGTTTTGTCCTTCCCTCTCCCACCCCACTTGTCTCATGCCCCCCCCCCCTTGCTGTGCGTTGTGGTTAGCTTTCATACGAGCCTTAACAATGTATACACACAAAAAATACAACATGACTCAAGCACAGAACTCAAGCCTTCAAAGTTAAGACAAAATATGGACACTTACTTTGTCTCTGCAGCCATATTCATTACGAAAAGCACCACACAGAGACCTACCTCTCCCAGGTGCAACGAAGGTTCACTGAATATGCTGGTATCACAAAGCGCGGTTGTCAAAACGTCTTTATGTTTGACTCTGGCAAGTATGAGTTAAAATGTGCATCTGCTGCTCAGTTTGCAGAGAGTGCTGGAGTGTCAGAGGAACATGACTGCACGCTAATAATGCTACCTACATGCATGGCAGCAATTCCCTTACTACATACACGCCTTGTGAACCAAGGTCTGATAGAAAGGAAGGAGAGGAGAAAATTGAGAGGATGCAGAGGAGAGAGGAAAGAGGGTTGCGCTGATTTAGAATCAGTCTTAAAGTGGCTTGTATACATTTGTAAAAATACGAGAGCTCGTGACTAGTCTGTAAGACCAAAATTTGAACACATTTGTTCCCCATTCCATAAAGTAATCAATCATGTGACTTACGAGCTCTTCTTAGATTTCAGGTCCTGCCAATTAGTTCCACGTGGTAGTTTGATGTTAAAAAGGGTATAAAAGCAAGCAAAAATGTGAAACGTATCACTTCTATATTTGGTTATTATAGCCTTTTGTATCATGTCTCGCTGTACAGTTCCCTCCACAATCTGAGTTTCCCATTGGTGGGTTTTGGTTTGGTGGGATGTGGAAGGGTTACTCAGATGCTTCCACATACTCAATCCAATTAATATCTGAGCTTTAAGGAGACCAATGATGAAGATGAATGTCTCATTTGCTCTTGCTAAATCTGGTCATATATGAGGGGTTTAGTATGTAGCACCATCCTCCTGAAGAATATGGGCGACATATCTAGGTGTGCCTTGTGTGTATTAAATGTGCTCTTAAAATGGCAATGCACTTGGATGAATCGAGGTATCATTTAAATGCAAGAACTCCTCACGGTAAATGCATTTTCATTGATACGCCACAAATGAAGTAATGAAAACTTTTCACGATATGACACGCATTTTCACTGATGAGCCTTTTTTTTGTTTTTTTCACACTTCTGAACTGGTCTCCTAAATCTGCCTGGGAAATTGAAAATCAGCCAACATCACAGCATTACATAAAAAGGTACAAAAATGGATCCACTTTACTCAAGCCAAATTAGCTCACTGTCCTCCCAATCATCAGCAAGGTCATGGAATCCATCATCGCAGTCAACATAAAATCATTCCTTTTCTCCAACAGCTGCATCTCAGATCATCAATTCGGATTCAGACCTGGTCACTCAATCCTGGACATGCTGCTTCCACTCTCCCAACATTGGTGGAGACCCTCAATATCAGACATGAGATCAGGGCCATCTCTCTAGACATATCTCAAGCTTTTGATACAGTCTGGCATCCTGCCTTGCTCTCAAAACTGTCTGCCTATGGAATCCAAGGCCAACTCCACTCTTGGATTACTGACTTCCTCCACTGACGTAGACAATGTGTGGCTCTCAACGGAACACTTTCACCTCCTCTCCCTGTCGAGGCTGGAGTACCCCACGGCAGTGTTCTACACCTCATATCATTCCTAATCTTCATCAATGATCTCAATGACTTTATGGAAAATCCTCTTTACTTCTTTGCTGATGACACAACTCTCTGCCATGACATCTCTCATCCTCCTGACAGGCAAGCAGCAGCCTCTTCCCTCTCCTCAGACCTTGACAAAATCACAAACTGGTCAAACACAATTTTGCTTATGTATCTGTATTGTCCACCCTTTGCATTCTTCCTTACCCCTCATCATTACCTGCATCCCTTGTTTGTCCGTCTCCATCTGTTCTCCCTCCGCCCTGCTGTTGGTGTTTCCACTTTTTCCTGCTGTTTCCTTTGTGAGGTTGTATCCTGATTTGTTCTGTGCAATTGCTCTTCCACGAGCCTAGACCATGTAAAAAAGAACAACAAAAAAAAACAATGATAATAACAACTGAAAAAATGCCATGGCATTCGCAGACCCCAACATTCACGGCATTTTTCAGTAATGTATCCCCTGCGGATAGCGGGGTCCGACAATACATAGTCTAGACTCGTGGAAGAGCTCGTAAACCGAGCTAATGATGATGTAACAGACCTAAACAGGATGAAACACAAAAAAGGAACAGTAGAGATGCAGGCACAATGAGCAATAGAGAGAGAGGAGGGAAGCACCAACAGTAGAGTTGATGAGAATCGGGGAGAACACAAATTAATAAAATGTAAAAAAAAATTAAACTCGTTTTCGTCAAGTTTAGTTTGAGTAGACGTGGACAGGTTTTGCATTTTGAGGTTCCTTCTACTGAGTGGCCACAAAGTCCCTATGCATGCAGTTAAAATTTAGTTATAATTTATCTGTATGCTTTCATCCATTCTCCAAACAAATCTGAATTTTTCTCCATGTTCTTCTGGACATCTTCCATGTTGAGGGGTTGAGGTCATAAAAGCAGCCCTTGATGGCTGTTTTGAAGTCTTCTGTTTTTTTTTTCTGAAAAAGTTCCTCTTTCACAATGCTCCAAGGTGAGACGTCACATGTTTTTAAGTCCGGACTTCAAGGAGGCCACACTATCTCAGATCCATGTCCAATCCATCGTCCGCTGAATTCGTCGTCGAGATATTCTCTAACTGCGAGAGCATAATGTGCTGGTACACCATCTTGTTGCAGGATAGATGAAGATAGCAGGATAGCTGGTTCTTGACAGTTGAAGACCTCAAAACAGCTGTCAGGGGTTGCTTTTATGACCTCCAACCCTCAACATGGAAGAAGATGTGCAGAAGAGCATGGAGAAAAATTGAAATTTGTGCGGAGAATGGAGGGAAACATACAGGTAAATTATAACTAAATTCTAACTACGTGCATAAGGACTTTGTGGCCACTCTGTAGTTATGTCTTTATTATTTAGTTAGATTAGGTTTGGTTGTGTAAGGTGTCCAAACATCAGCCCCCAGGAATGCATATTCAATTTTTAACACTACGTCTATGGGAAAACATTTTTTGCTACAAGCATTACTTTCATGCAACACATCCAGTTCGTATAGCGAAGAGTGCCAGTACCAAGTTCATCTTTCCACCGTGTCATATTGCTGCATTTACCATCGCACTTTCCACCCCTTCATTCTTGACAAGGGGCAGAAGACGTGTGAACAAAAGTTTAAAAAATATATTCTACAAATGGAAAAAGTTAGGTCTTCAAATGCAAGTGTGGCCTCCAGATGCAAATTATTTCAACCTGGACTCAATGGAGCAAAGTAAGCACCACCAATACTTGAGGGTTTTGTCAAGCATTTTCTCTGATCAGAGATGTAAAAGCCATTCAGAAAGGGTTTTCTTAAGGCTACACATTCATCAATGGAAATAATGTTACAGAATTCTGTTTCATCGTTGGTGTATGGGATAATGAAGACAAGTGTGGCTGTGACAAAAGACATATTCTTATCAAGATGTCAATGGTACTGGCCTTCCAGGTTGCCTTTTTACCTGCGGCACCGAAGGTGGACGAAGACCATGTTTTCAGTCCCATCTGACTGTGAGCAAGATATCTCAAGAAGTTGACAGATTCGGACAAAATTTGGTGGACAAGTTTGGTGTGTGACAAGGAAGAATCGATTCGATTTTGGTCAAGATCCGGATCCGGACACTAAAATTTTAAATGATTCTTCACTATTGAGAAATAAGGCCAAAAACTATATCTAGCACGATATCTCAAAAAGTTGTGGATGGATTCGGACAACATTTGGTGCACAGGTTTAGTGTGTGACAAGGACGGATCTCTTCAATTTAGGTGAAGATCCAAATCCGGATTTGAGAATTTTAATTTTTTTTTTCAGTGATTCTTCACCATTGAGAGATGGGGCCAAAAACGATATATAGCATGATATTTCAAAATGTTTTGGATGAGTTATGACAAAACTAGGTGGATGAGTTGGGTAGGTAACAAGAACAATTCGATTAGATTTTTGTTAAGGTCTGGATCCAGATCCGACCTATCAGTGGGATACAAAACAAACTATTCAGCCTGGTGGAGGAATGCGTTCTACCACGTGCCGTTCTCGTTTGTAGCTGTGATATTCTTCCTGAATAACTTGTTGATGTTATTGGCCACAGTCCAAAATAAATGCCTAGATTTCTGTCAATCTCTCTCTGACTGGCCATACTGTGTGCAGCCTATGATGCAACAATGTCAGTGAAACAGGTAAATTATAGCGATATCCAACTTTTTATCACGGTGATTGTGCACAAAGGGTTCGTTTACACCTAAACATCCTACTTATACATAATAATGCCACGACATATGTAAATTTCACTCAGATCCATTCATTCATTGTGGGTGTCCAAATTATTCAGGATGAACATTTGACCTCCAGGAGCTGCACACCTATTTTAGTAGCACTGTAAATATTCTCGATAGGGAAGACGATCCCAAGGCCGTAGAGGAGAACTTTAGCCAGAGCTGGAACCAGCTGCGTAGTGGTGACGAGCACATTGACACAGTTTGACCTGAAAGGCAGCATTGGACGTTCCATAAAAATAAAAAATAAAAATGGTACAACCCTCAGAAGGAAGTCATCATAGTTTCAACTGACACACACCCTCATAACATCCTTCATGTACCCAACTGGGGTATCTGATATGTTATATTCACACTACTTAACAATAATGGCAAATCACAGTTGGTTATTACAAACGTTATGACCTGCTGCAACATACCACAAGAACGATAAATGATGCGTTGAATCCATGGTCGTTGTACCACGAACCATCATTCCTCAGTCTCATTGCTTAATGATAGGTATATGTATGCTAATAGATTTAAAAAAAAAAACTTACACAAGGATTTCCAAATTTGGATTAAGTAGTCTTGCTTTTGTGTGTCATTGGGAGGGCACTGCATCTTCACTGAAACAAAAATAAAAAGTGTTCGCACCTACACCTTTACCGGTACCACCACCACCTACACCATAGGTGGTTATGGTACACCTACACTGTAGGTGGTTTCGATATCCCCACCTCCAGTTTCGGTTTTGGTGGTGGTGATGCTGGTGAAGATGCAGTATATTTGGCACACACAGTCAGCTCCCCAATAATTGGCAGTATTTGTTTGTTTGTTAGGGTTCAGGCGTGTGTGCCTTTTCAACGAATTCTTCATCGAATTATTTTTCAACGAATTTCTTGGGAGGTACTGTGTGCAGGAGAGAAGATAGCTAGGTTAAGGGTGTTACGTGATCTGTCCTGACTGTCTGAACCGTCGAGGGTCAGGCATGTTCATGTGAATGGACCCCCTGGGAGGGTAATGAAAATTTTGGTCACTTAGTGCACTCTCTTATCCTCAAAGCCACCTCCCTCTGGTGCTCGCTCAAGACTGTGGCCTCACCACTGGTACCACCAATGTCATCACCTGGGGTGCAGCCCCCTGGAGGAACCTACCACTGCTGCTACAATATGGCGTGTTAATGGCCAGATCCAATGGTGAGAAGTGCCGCAAATGGCCAGAACTATGAGCCATGTCCTGATTGGGCCGGTGGCAGGAAAGCACCATCCAAGTGGGTCGCGCCTTATCACGTGAATGGCAAGAGGAGTTGGGAGGAAAAAAGGGGGGCAGTATTTTAGCCCCTGAAGAGTGACCTCTCTGGTCTCTCCCTCTTGCCTTGGACCATCCATAGAGCAGGATGCTTATCTTCTATAGGGGACGCTTCGTTGTGCCGTGATCTCTGCTCGGTACGGACCCTGGTCTGCTCTGCTATACTCTACTATCTGTTCCTTCAAAGACATTTGAGAACTTTCACAATCCTTGCCTGGTTTGTGTGCTAGTGCATGTCCGGTCCATTAGAAAGGTAGTTTTATTGTTAAATAAGAGCTTAGTATTTATTAATTATCATTCTTGATTGTCTGTCTTCATCTGCTGGATCAGTCCCACAAATGCATCTTGTGCAAAAATCCTTTTATTTAATAAATCCCTATTTCATTAAATTGTGTGTGTCTGTTCAGCAATCTGCCTCCGAAGAGTCATTGATTTTGGTGACAATGGAAGATTCCTAGGGGTGTAAATTTGGTAAAATTCCTGGTAACTGGCGCGGGGTTTGCCCACGCTCGGAATGTTATCACTCACCTAAACTCGGGCATGTAATCGCCTCTAATTTGGAAATAAGCAAGTTATTAACAGTCTTAACGGGGGACCATAAACATGATCGTATTTAAGTTTCTTTTACAAGTATTTTAAATTTATATCTTCATATTACTACAGTTTTATTATGACTGTACTGTATTTGTATCATCTCTGTAGATTGAAAATCTTGTTGATCGAGCAATGAGGATAACTTTTCTTTCAAGCATTTAAGTTTCAAGCTTCTTACTCAAACATCTAACCAATAGCACGTTTTCGGTGAATGTGTGACATTTTACTTCTTGAATTGATATCCTCACCTCTGAGCTTTCTAGCCTATCTCAACCCAGCAAAAACTATTATCCTTGCGTTTTGCAGTCAGGGTGATTCATCAATGTGTGTGCCGTCTCTCGGATGGACGTTAAACTGGGCGTCACTTGTACTGGCATTAGTTGGTGGAAGGTGAAGATACCATGGTGTCCTTTGTGAAGAATAGGCGCGGTATCACCGACACCCTGAACAAGTTCCAAATTCGTGCTTTAACCTACCGGGGGCACTGTGTCAGCAGAGCAGCTAGGCTCCCAGCAAATGATACTACCTGTATCCATCAATCCTGACAACAAACTCAGCACTATGTATAAAAGGACTTGGAGTTATTAGAAATCAATGCAATGAACTGTCATAATTATGATGTTTTTTTTTCTTTCAAAAGCAATATGAAGCTTGTAATAGACAGGTTGGGTATAATATAGCCGGTAAAATCTTTTGCATTTTACAAAATAATTTCAGACTTTCTTTGTTTGACATTTGCTTGCTACATCAGAGAAATGTCTAAATAGATTCATCATCTTCTTGCCATGTTTTGCTTTCAATCTGTGATGAAACATTTTTGTGATGCAAAGATTGAAAACAGCATTTCCACTTCCAAAGAGTTTTTAACTCACCGAGAATGCACCAGGGAGAGCGATTTGAGTGCGAGTGTAAGCCACGAGTCCGTTAATGCTTCAATTTCGGCTCTTAGTTGGAGCCAGGAGTCCCGCTTTGGAAGTCCTACCAGACCTATGCCAATGGCAAGAATAGAATTAATAAAAAGAGAGAAGACAAAACCATAAACTGTGAGGTGAAAAAAAACAGCTTAACAGTAGTACCACAGAAAGACTTGATAAGTTAGTTACCTCCCACATTGTTTTTGTACGAGTTGTACATTTCCTTGACGCGGCGGTAACGGAAGGCAAGTTTGCGCATCCAGTCGACCCCGCCACGCACACCCGTCGCTAAGCAAAGGTTGGCGCTGGTTGCTGCTGCATGGAAACCGTCTGTTGCAAAGTTGTAAGTGCTGCAAGAATGGAGAGATGGAAAGGAATATTGAGAGCGAGAGAGCTGCAAATAAATGTTAGATTGTGGGTTTTAAACAGTACAACCTTTTCAGAAAGGAAATAAATATAAGTGTAAAAGTGGAGGACTAAAAATAAAATTGAATAGTTATGATGTGCATGAATAAAAAGACAGGTTTGTGAACGAGTTATTTTTTGACTAAAAGACGTGCTTACAACTAGGATACAATTACAATGAAGATAATTAAGCCATCATGGAGAGAAAATAAGATATAATAAATATGGAGAGAGAGATAGGTAGAACTAAGTAAGAAGAGAGATAGAGAGAATATTGTTACGGATCTGGAAACCATAAGCATTCAACATACAGATGTCCCAAGAGTCAGTTATTCGGTTAAGTATATGTGAGACAGGTCCCTTCCTTTTGTCTAGTGGGAGAATCAAAGGTGTGCGTTGCGACGGTTTAGGTAAGTTATATCTTCAAACCACAAATCCTCCAATGCCACATCCAGCGGACAATCCAGCCTGCTACTGAGCGAGCGCTTCTCTAGCCCACCCGAAACCCCACCCAGGAAGGGCATGCCGTGGACCCCTGTCCAATCGAGGCGGACGGTGACGTGTACTTCACCGAAACCCCGCCCAGGAAGGGCATGCCGTGGACCCCTGTCCAATCGAGGTGGACGGTGATGTGTGCTTCACCGAAACCCCGCCCAGGAAGGGAATGCCGTGGAACCCTGTCCAATCAAGGCGGACAGTGGCGTGCGCTTCACGGAGCTCCGCCCCGTACGGAGGCTCTTTTGTTCCCTTTCGTGGGTATTTAAGACAGGGGCGCGTCTGAAGAAAGAGGAGAAGTGCGAGAGCTGTGTGGATCCAATGAGAGTGAGAGGAGACTTCGTCACCCGTCTGACATCACCGCCACCGCCAGGAATACAAGTCGGTTGCACGCCGTCTCCCTGGCGTTCCACGGGGAGAAGTGGGTCCCGTCCGCGACCCTGATCTCTGCCCGGGGACTCCGTCTGCTCCACTCGGGTTCCTCCACGGGCACGAGCCCCCGAGCTGGACCACCATTGACAGGTGCCACACAGCGGAGCACCCCCTACATCCAGGGTGCAGGTACCCCGCCGAACTGCGACCCCCAGCTCGTCTCTCCTTCTCCGGCTGCGCGGGTCTTCAATAAAGTATCTGTGTGTGTGTGTCTGAGTGTGTTGGGCCCGTCTTTAAGTAGAACTGTACAAGTGCTTGAATCCTTGTAAATCTTGCTTGCATATCCATGATAAGTCTTGCCCTGTGTCTTTCTTTATTGTAAATAAATTACCATTATTAGAAATGTTCCCAGTTCGTTTCCATCCTTTCTTGCATTGGTCCAGCATGGTTCGGATCTGAGTTTTAGTCGGGTTTTTATACCCGATAATCCGTTCATCCCAGCCGGCACGGCTTTGGCAGTTTCCGTTCGGCTGCACCTGAACCGGAGTTGGTAGTCGGTAGTTGGAACTCTACCGCAGTCGGAAGAGTGACCCGGTTGCGAGCCAGACGTGCGAGGGCGTGGTTTCCCCGGTAGTCGAAATCACGTAGTTAATTAGGTAAATTGGTTGAGACAAAAAGACCCTACGCTAACGGTTTAAATATTGTCGACCAGGTCGGTTCTGTGACCCGCCGGCTCGCGGAATTATCCGAGCAACGGCCTACAATTCCGGGGAGTCTGGTGGAGACGACGTAGCTTTCCCCACCATCGTGGTCGTTCTCGCCACCGTCCCAGCCCAACAACATATATATATATATATATATATATATTATATATATATATATATATATCGAAGATATATATATCTTCAACATATATATATATATATTATATATATATATATATATATATATATATATATATATATAATTCCAGCAATCTCTGTGTGTCTGTCTGTCTGTCTGTCTGTCTGCGACCGGCGTTTCTCGACAACCGCCGGTCAGATCTGATTGAAACTTGCCAGGAATATTGCCAGGGCCCCGCGAATGTGCCTTTTTGAGGTTTGATGTCGATCGAACGAGCGTTTCCCAAGTTATGGCCATTTTACTGCTTTTTCAGTGTTGAAAAGGTGTATATATGGCAGCTGAAGGTGTCGTTCCACCTTCTCACCATATCATGCCAATTTTTTTCCCAAATTATAATAAACGGACGATCACCGGTCCGATCGGATTGAAACTTGCCAGGAATATTGCCGGGACCCGCAATGTGCCTTTTCGAGGTTGATATCAATCGACGAGCGGTTCCCAAGTTACGTCCATTTATCTGTCGACCAATGACAAGACACCGTGCTATGATATCACAAATGATGTCACAATAATGTTTTTTTTTTATTTTATTTTTTTTGCACGATTGACGGTCCGATCTGATTGAAACTTGCCAGGAATATTGCTGGGGACCCACGGATGTGCCTTTTCGAGGTTTGATATTAATCGACGAGCAGTTCCCAAGTTACTGCCATTTATCTGTCGACCAATATCTGCGAGAGAGGGGCGGGAGATGGGGGGGATGAGAGTGGGGGCGAGAGAGGAGGGGGAGAGAGAGGGGGCGAGAGAGGGGGGGTGAGAGAGAGGGGCGAGAGAGGGGGGTGAGAGTGGGGGGCGAGAGAGGGTGAGAGTGGGGGGCGAGAGAGAGGGGCGAGAGAGAGGGGGCGAGAGAGAGGGGGCGAGAGAGGGGCGAGAGAGAGGGCGAGAGAGGGCTGCACATACTGGCACTCACCTACGGGCACGCACCTACGGGCCCGTACTAGTGTATATATATATATATATATATATATATATAATATATATATATATATATATATATATATAAGATATATATATATATACAACATATATATATATATATATATATATTGTCCTATATAGAATATATATAACAGATTATAGAGATTATCACAGGTCAGCCAGGGTAGCGCTGCTGATTGATGACCTGAACGTCCCAAATTATCCAAGATGGTACTAGCTCGTCAGGTGAGCAGCGATTCAGAAGCGGGTCCAGCTATGATGTCTGGCTAGGTAGTTTAAATGTGGATCAATGGGGGAGAGGGATCGAAGTGGTGGAAATGATGCAGAGAAGAAGTTTGGAAGTGTGTGTGTGCAGGAGACCAAATGGAAAGGAGACAGTGTGAGGAGGTTGGAGGATACAAGCTGTTACACACGGTGGGGATGGAAGGAGTAATGGTGTGGGAATAATAGTATCGGAAGAGATCAGCAAGCAGGTGGTCAGAGTGGAAAGATGGGAGGGGCGAATAGTTTATGGCATGGGTGGTGATACAGAGGCAAACGGTTTGTGTTATTATATCAGTATATGGACCACAAGCGGGAAGGACTAGGGCGGAGAAGCAGGAATATAGGGACGCACTGGAGAGGATGTTGGGAATGGTTGAACTGGATGTGATGCTGTGCATTGCGGGGGACTTTAACGTGCATGTGGGAGTAGCAGAGCAGGGTGAAGAGGCACGTTTTGGTAAATTTGTTTGTGGAACGAGGAATAGAGAGGGTCAAGAGCTGGTGGAGCTGGTGGGGAGCAATGGGATGGCCATAGCTGGTTCATTCCTCCAAAAGCAGGAAAGCCACAAGATTACCTCTAGGAGTGGACAACATAGAACATAATTAGATTTAGTGGTGGTAAGGAAGTGACAGTTGTGGAGGATTAAAGATTGTAAGGCAGTGGTGGGAGAGCATGTTACCACCCAGCACAAGCCTGTGGTGTTTGTGGTACGGGTGAAGAAAAGGAGGGAGGTTAAGAGCAGGGGTCGGAAGATTTTTAAGTGGGGGAAGTGTCATGGAAATGTCCTCATAGAGTACAAGGAGAGGTTGAAAGCTAGGTACGAGGGACTTAGCGAAGAAGAGGAACGTTTGGAAGAAGAGTGCAAGATGTACGGAGAAGCGTTTAGGGGAATTGCAGAAGTTTTGTGTGCAAGGACATCAAAAAAGGCTGCACCGTCTAGGAATAGAAACCAGGTATTGTGGACGGAGGAGGCAGGGATAGGAAGTAGGTGAAAAGAAGGAGCTTTGGAATTGGATAGAGAGAGGCAGCCGGATGTGGGGTTGCTACACCTGAATGGGCAGAAGAAGAAAGCAGCAAGGAGAGCTGTGGATAAGGTGAGGAATAATATGGAAGAGGAGGTTACAACAAGTTGGAAGAGGATGGTGGGAGGAAGATGATATACAAATTCGTTTGTGACAGGGATGAGGATGGTTATGACATGTAGGGGGGTAGGGCAGTGATTAAGGATGGTGGCAGGAGGCTAGTGACAGAGAGGGGGGCAGTATTGAAAGTGTGGGAAGGATATTTCAAAGAGCTGTTGAACCAGGAAGGAAGCACAACAGTGAGCTGGAGCGACTGTGTTATGTGGAGGGGAAAGTGGAGTTGGTGGAGATAACATAGGAAGAAATGCAGACGGCATTGAAAAGGATGAAGAAGGGAAGAGCACCAGGCATTGATGAGGTGTGTACAGAGATGATAATTGCAGCGGAAGAAGTTGGAGTCAGTTGGACGAA
Organism: Eptatretus atami; assembly: GCA_035128595.1. Lineage (NCBI taxonomy): Eukaryota > Metazoa > Chordata > Myxini > Myxiniformes > Myxinidae > Eptatretus > Eptatretus atami. Next base: position 73,781,116 of record CM068966.1, on the reverse strand, counting down.
GAGGCTGTTGAATATATGTATGAACGAGGGTTCAATTCCAGAGGATTGGAGAACAGGATTAATTGTGCCGATATGGAAGGGGAAGGGTGATGTTCAAGATCTGGGGAAATACAGGGGCATTACGCTCCTCAGTCATGCAATGAAGGTGTTGGAGGGTATTCTGGATGAGAGGATAAGGAAGTGTGGAGATGGAGGTCAGAGAAGAGCAGCGGGGGTTTAGAAAGGGGAGGGGGACGACGGATGGGATGTTAACGCTGAGACAGCTGGAGGAAAAGAGGTTTCAGGTGCGAGGTGAGATGGTATTAGGATATGTAGACCTGGAGAAGGCCTTACAACACTGTTCCGAGAGAGATGGTGATGGCGACACTGAGATGGATGGAAATGCCGGTAGCAGAAGTCAGGATGATGGAAGGGATGGACAAGGGAACGAAGGGAAGAGTTTTGTTTGGTCCTGGGATGTCTGAAGAGATCAGCATGAACATCTGCTTGAGGCAGGGAAGCTCTCTCAGCCCACTCATGTTTATCATGGTGATGTAGCTGGTAAGCAGAAAGGTGAGTTTGAGGGGTAGTATTGGGAGGATGTTCTATGCAGATGATGTGGCTGTTGTGGTGGAGAGTGGGTGGGAGATGTAGAAGGTATTGGGGGAGTGGAAGGAGGCATTTGGGAAGCATGTGCTGAAGATGAGTCTGGAGAAGACTGAGGTGATATGGGTCAGGCAGTAGGGAAAATAAATGAATATCAGGTTAGAAGGGAAGGAGATCAGGCAGGAAAATAGGTTTAAGTATCTGAGAGGAACAGTGACATGGGATGGTAAGTCCGAGGCAGAGGTGTGGAGGAGGATTTAGGTGGGTGCAAATGCGTGGAGGAGGGTGGAGAGAGTAATGGCAAACAGAAAGATTCAAGAAAATTGAAAGGGAAGGTTCTGATGTGGTGTGTAATGCCGGCCTACCTTTCGTGTCTGGAGATGGTGGTGCTGACAGGGACAAAAACAGACGCTGCAGGTTTGTGAGAACAACTGGGTCAGGAGGATTGCAGAAGTGAAGAGGGTGGATATGAGGAGGATGGATGAACTGAGGGAGGAGATTAGTGTGCAGATATGCTTGATGGGTAGATTGGTGAAATGCCTACTGAGATGAGCTGGACACTTGGTGCAGATGGGGGAAGAGAGAATGGCAAAGAGCAGATAGATTGAGGCTCCATGAGCAGCGGCAAAAACCGTCTCTCTCCGTGAGCAGCGGCAAAAACTGTATCTCTCTGTGAGCTGTGCCATCAACTCACAACCATGTGTGAAATAACCGCCGATCTGGCCTTGTGCCATGCCGTGCCGCATGAATTCCCGTGGCGAGGCCAATTGTCCACTTCTTCAATGCTGTTTCGCCCCGACAATCTGCTTCTGTGGCTTTTAAACTCTTGTATGCACTTTATAAGGACATTTAAATAAATACAGGGAAAGAACATAAAATCACGTAGCCAGAGGTTAGAAAAGGGAAAGACAACAGTAGGATGGGGAAAACAAAACAAGCGTCGAACCCCATTGTGATCCAATAGGGAGGAAAAGCTCTACCAGCCTTGACAGCAATTGCGGGAGCGGAATTTATTGTAACCCTAGCACCACTGCAAGGGCAGAGGAAGCAGCTCATCCACAATGCCACACTTCTCCACAGGATATAAAAGCCAGAGCTGAGTGCAGATCGAGGGGTTGGGCATCTTGGATTCAACATGAGGGGACTGGTGTAACAAGAGCAAGCTAGTGTCCGGAGAGCTGGTGGAGAGTGCAAGCAAGCAGCAGAGGACTGGTGGAGAATGCAAGCAAGCAGTGAATGGGCCCAGCCAGCAAAGAATTCCCAGATGAGCTGGTCATGACACAGATTTATATGCTACCTTTCTCCTACTTTCCATACTTCTACTTTGTTCAATGAGCACTCCTTGTACTTTTCACAGCTGACTTACTGACTCGTACCTGATGCTGCTTCCACTGAGCCACATTCCATCACCATCTCCTGCACCTCTCTCTCCATGTCACATCACACGACCAACTCTCCTCTTCTTTCTTCCCCTCCTCTCTCTTTTCTTGGGACAAATGTCTCGTACTTCTCCATTCTTTGTCCCTCTTTCTTAACTCATTTACATGGAATGATTGAGGTGCCTGGGTTGTATAACTGTGAACAAGTGATTGAATAACACGGCATCTGTGCAAGGGAAAGAGCTTTTCTTCTGTTACATTGCTTGTAAATACGTGCTTCTTCTTTTAACAAGAATATACAGTATATATATATATATATATATATATATATATATATATATATATATATATATATATATATATATATATATACACAAGCCGGTAGGCGGCGATAGGTCGCCGAGCATGGAAACTATAAGATATAGCGCAAAATGGATGTCATATAGCGGATAGGGAATCACCTTAAGATTATGCATATCAAATCTCATCCAGTTCCATCTACTGATAACTACTCGGTATCCATTTGAATGAAAAGTACCGAAAATGCGGTTTGAAATCGGAAATCCCCAAAGTTCGAGGGGTGCTGTGAGTGAACAAAGATCTAAATCGAAAATCCGGCTCGATGGTTTGTGCACAATGTATTCCAGACGATTAGTGTGAATTTTCATGACCATCCGACCATAACCCTAGGAGGAGTAGCATTTGGCGCAAAGGCACCTCCAGCTCTCGCATATTATCGATTTTTGACAATTGACCTTTGACCCCTGACCTAAGCGAAATCGGTCAATATGTCCTGAGGCAAGGTTGTACTACTCATCGAGTACCATGAACCTGCAAATTTTCATTCATATCGATGCACTCACCTGGTGCGGGGCCTTCAATTTTTGCCAATTTTCGCGCATACCATAATTGTAGGGAGTGCTGCGGGTAAAGTATTCCATATATCACAAAAACCGGAATATATTTGATAGAGCATCACCTGTAGATCATTCGTGCCAAATTTCATAACCCTACGTGGGATAATGGCTTTCGAATTGATTTCGCGTGAACGGTACCGATTTTGAAGGTTTTTTGGTTGTTGCTAGGGAACCAAAGCGTCCCTAGCAACCATCACAATTCCAAAGACTAGGTCATAAGATGTACCTACCACCCGAGTTTGGTCAAAATCCGCCCACGTTTACTACCAATTATGCTGATGGCAAACGAACAAACATCCAAACAAACATCCAAACAAACAGACAGAATTACTGACAATAAGGGTCACCTATTTCGGCGACCCAATATATGTATATATGTATATATATATATATATATATATATATATATATATATATATATATATATATATATATATATATACATACACACACACACACACAATATTTACAAGGATAAACATCATGTACACCCACATGCAAATTCCTTGTAGGCAACAAAAATCATAAGTTGAGCAACATGGAGGAAAGCCGAGCAAACACGAAGCGGTGTTTGTTCCAGTAAGCTGTACAACTAGCACCTGTGTCAAGACAATAATACAAAGGGATCACACACACACACACACACACACACACACACACACACACACACACACACACACACACCACACACACACAACACACAACACACACACACACCACACATTTAAAGGCCAATTTTCCCCGCTAAAGCAGGGGTTAGCCAATACAAAGGGATCAAATAAAACAAAAGGCTTCTATTTACTGCCTGGTCTGCATGCATTGACATCGGGGTGGAGTTCAGGCACTGTGAATTGGCCAGGCTCAAGTCAAAATGATATCCGACAGTCACTTGCAAACACGCAAAATATTTAAACAAAGGAGTCGACAAAGCATTCAAATTGCATTAACCCATTAGTGAGTGCATATTTGTTAACAATGAGAAGTAAAATTTGACTTTATCCGCTTTTATCGAGTTTTGAGAAACAAATGTGATGTATGACTGTCACGATTGAGAGTCAGTTCAAAGTTTCTTGAAGAGCTGAAGAGGAAAACAAGCGTTCCAAAGGCTCGTGCGTTTCACTGTACTGCACAACACGTTTTGTAAAATTTTAGCAAAGTCAACAAGCCAAACAGCTGCAGTCTTCCTTCAAATACCAGTTTCCACGGGCACTGACCACAACACAAGGTTTCGTGAAATAATATTTGTTTTGAAGGGAGGCGTGCCAAGTTCATACTGAGCTCCAGATAGTCTACAATTTGTTGCGTTTAGCTGTCAAGACAATACAGGTACTGTCGAGTTTGTATCGGTCAATGTGAACGACAACGCAAGAAGTATACGACACACCACTTAGAGAAACGGTATCCATCAACCAAAGGATATTGCAGTTTTTGGTTTCATGGATGATGTTCTTCCTTGGCAACTTATCTGATTCTTGCATACCAGTCTTGAGAAGTTAAGTCACGTGATGAAAAGAAATATCCTCATGGTCGCACCGTTATTACACATTATTGCGGTTCATCCCCAACAAATAACATGTACTTTGTGAAAGATGATGCATATCGACAGAAAATAGAGCAGAAAACATTTTCTATGAAAGTAAATAAAATGTCTTCCAGATAGATATATATGTAGAACTGAAAAGCATGCCCAAGGGTTTAGCAAATACACATACATCAGACACACACCTGCATCGTCCTTCCAGATCAGCAACAATTTACGAAAGAAAACCACAGACACAAAGCAATGAAGCTTACCTCAGATCTTGGCCATTGTCATCCGATGACACATCATCGATGTGCACCTGGTCACATTCCTAGAGAGGCGTGCACACACACACAAGGAGATGAGCACTAACATGCTACACAAGTGTACATTTTGAGCATCTCCAAAAAGGATGGAGAGATAAGTGGCTCTTAGAGCAGGAAAACGATTAATTTCATTTGGAGAGAAATAAATAAAACCAAGCTCTCACACTCACTTTGGGGATAGACTATGACTATGTAATCATTAAAACTCCTAAAGCCATCCTTCTATCCTCAAAATCGGATGAAGCAGGATATAAATGTTGACAGCAGACACGTGTGGTACGTGTTGCCAGTGCGATGCGGTGCCCTGCCAAAGGGTGCAACATTTTGAGTCATGGCGAACAGCCAGACCTGCTTTTCTGTCCGCACCTCCATTACAACCAGTGTGGGCCATTGTATATACATGATTATAAAGACATTTTTACACCTGACAAAAGCAAAACTAAAGATATCTTTTCTTCATGCTTGGCCAGCATTTTCTCATTTGGTGAACATTTTGTATGGCTAATCAACTGGGTTTCATGAGTCTCTACATTCGTGTTGAAGGCGTGGTTTAGGGGAAGGAGGGCAGGATTTAGGTACAAACACGGTCAAGTGAGAATGGTTCCAAAGGCGATGCGAATGAGGCAATGACGAAGCAGCTCCAACAAAATATCCGAGACAAATATAATCTAAAGCGACCAAAGTGAAGAACAAAATAAACATACTGCCCATGTTTACACATTCAAAATAATTTAAAAATAACAAAATAAATAAAATTTAGATTTAAATCCTCATACCTGCACTTGTGAGGGGAAAAAAAATAAAATAAAAAACCAGAGGGTTAGCGTGATCACAAACCGCAGTGCAATTACAGTACACCTAGATCACCTGAGTTCCAAAATTCTCCATCGCAAAATACGGACAATGTTAGCAGACAAGACAAGACAAGAGATGGGATTAAGAATTTGTCTTCTGATGATCGGTTTACGTTTACAGGTGAAACTTCATGTTACAATCTGAGATTTATTCTTGCAACAAAATGTGACAAAAATAATTTGGATCATAATCATCACCAGCTCTTCCATTAAAGTATCATTTCATGAAAAATTTAACTTACTTGGTTTTCATTGAATCATTCAAAATGCATGGTGACAAGTTAAATTATATCTTCATAAGAAAGGTTCAAAAACAAACTTGAAGCTGCATTTGAAGGGAACACAGAGAGAGTAATCTTTTGCAGATCAGGTTTAGATCATAGATCAGTTTAGATCAGGTTTTGCAGATCACACGTGATTTACGGCATGTTGCGAATATTCGCGAAGTGAAGGAAAACATGATTTCATTTTCGAATTTTGGCTATTCATTTATTTTATTAAAGGGAGAGACTAGTCCAGGATTGTATATGCTTTCGGAAACCACAATTTATTTATATACACTTTACAATCTCATTCGCAATGCAAAAACCTTCTTCTTCTGAATGATCACAATTATTCCCATGTTCTTGTGGAGTTGACAAGGGGAAGTTTTGGCCTAAGTCTTTCACAAACCACCTGGCCAGCCTGACATTCAGCTAAGGTTGGAGCTGAAATTTGTAATTTGTTCATGATGCCAGCGATAGCTCGCCTACACTTCACGAAGGACACCATGGGATCTTTAACATCCACCAGGTGTGGGTTTGGGTCTGTGTCCTCAACGAGGAGTTGCATCCTTGTTTAAAAATAAAAAATAAAATAATAATAAAGCCTTCGGACAATTACGATTAAAAGTGACAATATACTGTACATACCACTAATTGGATAATTATACCACGATAAAATAAACATCATTACAAAACAATAAAACAAATGTAAAAAAAGACAGGGTATTGGGGTCTCTTGGTGTGGTCATTGAGTTCAATGCCTTGTTGGGGTTTCGAGATTTCAGCAGTTCTGTGACTGAACAATTTATATTAAAGTCGATCTGCTTGCAGACTCGCAAACTCACCGACACACAAACTGATTAAAAAAGGTTCTCCCTCCGGGTGAGGCTAATGGTGAAGGACTGGAACTTACTAGCAGCTTTCAACAATTAAGTGATGCAACGAAGTGATTTGTGCAATAATTACTCTTCAAAGAACATTTGTATGAAACTTCATCTCAAACACCAGATACTGTAACAGGGAGCAGGGAAAATATTTGGCTGTACCCGATCTAAAACTTCTAGATTATGAAGTCAGTATATGTTTGGCCAACAAGTGGGATGACTCATTAGACCAAAGCAACAAACTTCAAATAAACCGAGTACAAGGACAAGAAACGGAAAGAAAATATGAGACGAGAGACTCCAGCCGAAGAGAGGAGAAAGTCGTGGAAGTTTAGTAAGTTCTGTAGAGGTTGACCGACTAATTGAAGATCTTTTCACAGTCAGTGCATAAAAAAAGTCAGAATAGGTTGAGCTATCCAAGCAAGCATCATAGATAGAGAAAGGACTGATAGACAATGATGCAATGACAAACGAGCAGAAATGGCAAGTGGCAAGTCGTGGTGCACCAGAGTTCCTGGGCAAAGACTAACAGTTTTCTTCAACGGACCCGGCGTGTGCATTCTTTGTCAGCACGGCCTGATGGATTTTGCAGTCTCAGAGCCAGTCAGCTCTGCCCTGTAAATCGGGGGGGGGGGGTCCATAGGGACGACCGGCACAGCGAGGCGGGCGCCACAGCTGTAATCAATTTCTCATGGTGCCGGGCGGTGCGTGCATGCGTCGTATGGCAGGAAAAGTACCACGTTGTCCAAATTGCATCGTGTCTGCAGACACGACCCCTTAGCCAACTAAAGCTGGTTGGTTGTGGGATTTCATTTTAAATGAATGCGGGCTTGAATCGCATTGGAGGAAGCAAATGAAGCTATGGCCGTCTGGCAGCAGATTCAGGTTCCGCGATTGCAGTCGTGAGTGACAAGCCAATAACAGAGGCTCTGCAGGACCCTTGTCAAAAAAAAAGAAGTATTTAATATTACTGGGGAATATGGGATTTCAACCTGGTTTGTCTAATAACAGTAGGGATTTCCACCAATGTACAGAGAAACATCAAGAAGAAAGCAAGACCGTTTGCCGAAGCTTCCAAGAGGAGCTTTACGTCCACATTCCAAAAATAATGATGCACCGACAGCCTGAAGTGCCACATGCACAGTTGCGGTGGAGCATTACAACCACATCCACGTTATGTTTCACACCCCTTGGAGCCTCGGATAAACTGTGTTTATTGCACGAGGGCAGAAAATTTGGCTGCCTGTTTGGCAGAGTGAAAAACGGGGAACCGCCATCAGCTAACACCCTGTCCCACCGTCGCTCGGACATCTGCTTCATAAAACGCAGCAGGCTGGAAAGCTCGCCGTGTTTTCGCAAACGTGGGCAAATACAATATGAACTTGTGTCCATTTCTGTTTGCCAGATAAAACTCAGTTTTGCGTAATAAACCAACATCCAGATGTGGCCAACTGCAGAGTTCCCTGAGAAGGTCTCTGAGGATGAGCACACGCACAAGAAAATGAAACACCATCATCAACAAAAACACGGCTATTACAACAATGACCTACACTGACCGGTCTTATCTCCTGCACAGACTTCAATATCCCAATTAGTAAGTGAGAAACAAGTGAACCGTTCTGGCAAGATTTAGTTCATGTTCACACTTTCATTCACAGATGGATAACCCAAGCGGAAAAGTGCCTTGCTCATCTAGCTGCCTCTTCTTCATTTATAATCTACTGTTGATCGATTTTGATTTATAATCTACTGTTATTACCTCTGCCACTGAAGGTGGGCCAAGATTATATTTTCACCTCTGTTTGTCTGTCTGTCTGTCTGTGAGCACGGTATCTCAAAAAAGTTATGGATGGATTCAGACGAAACTTGATGGACAGGTTGGGTGTATCACAAGGACTAACTGATTAGATTTTGGTGAAGATCTGTATTCAGATCCAGATATGAGAATTTTTTTTATTTTTAAAAGCACTTCTTCATATTTGAGATCTTGGGCCAAACACAATACATAGCATGATATTTCAAAAAGTTGTGGACGAGTTATGACAAAACTTGGTGGATGAATTGAGTAGGTGACAAGAACAAGCCGATTAGATTTTGGTTCAGGTCCGGATGCAGATCCGGCCTATCAGCGGCATATAAAACGTTGACTGTTCAGCCTGTATGCACTCTACCGAGTGCCATTCCAGTTTGAATTTGATTTTACATCAATCCCAGTCCCTGTAACGCTGCATAATAGAATGTGTACTGCATTGATTTACATTAGGTTGGCCATCTCGACTCTGTTCAATTGTAAACATCTCGAGGATACTGCAGGTCACAACCGTAGCCTATTCCTTCCGTCCCCAAAACGGTTCCTGGCTGTCAAGCAAATGACGAGGATTCAATTTTGACCGCCGGTTGGTTGCATCATTAATGAGGGGTGACAATGCCACGATTTGATTATGAAAGAAAAATAAATGGCACCTTGTTCACGATCACTAATAATCATTTGCTTTTAATAAACTAAGGTTCACGGAGGAGGATATATATATATATATATGTCACCTGCAGGATGAGGAGATCGGGAGACATAAGTGGACTTTGACATGGATTACAAGAACGTTAGGAAACCAAGGACTCGTCAACACTGTGTATGGGATTTGATCCTGAGATCTCACAATCATGAGCTACTGCTCATACAGGAAACAACAAGCATGCCAACCCTAAATGAACAATGTGCATTCTACAGAGGTCACACAAAAGTGCTTCCAAAGCTAATGATAATCAACTCACCAATTTCGAATTAACAACATACCTCCAGATCGTTGAAGAAAAGGTGTGTGTCAGCCAAGTTGAAAATCATCTCTTCCATCCGTAGGCCTAATGACACCGACGTCGGTGGGTCCTGGAGGGGAAATCCAGAGTAATAAGGGGAAGAGTAAAAATTAAAGAAAGAAAGAAGAAAGACATGAAGCTAAGTCATTTGAAGTGTAAGTCTCATGACGGGCAGAGATGATATTTAAGCACAAACATAACATCATTAAACCTTGTTTGTTAAATCCCAACAAATCAAGAACAACATCCAGATTGTTAAAGAACAAATTCTTACACAACTCATTGATAGATTCTCAATTTAAAAAGTGGAAAAAAATTTGCGCCAAATCTTAAACATTTACATTATCCCATTAACATAAAGAGAGCATCAACATAAGAGCCATGTGGAATAATCCAATAAAATTCCCCCCAAAATACATAAATAATCCTTCAAAAAAAAATTAATGAAATGAGTAATCAAAAATAAAATAGATCAAAACAGTGTTCGGAATATTTGTCAGCATAAGTATAATCAAACTAAAAATCATCCGTTTAATTGGCATACGAGACATCCTCATTAAAATGCACAAAAAAAATAAAAAATCTGACGCGTCCTGCAAAGCAATGACGATGAACATATTCATATCAATAACATGTGAAAAGGAAGCTGGTGAATACTATCCCAATGTCATTAACTCGATCATAAATCATGCACAACATTCAGGTCTAAGTGTCAAGCACACGTCGTAGAGCAGACTCTCGCGAGGCAAACTTTCCCTGGCCCGTCAAGCGGAACGGGCTCGCTATAAAGTGTTTCGGACGCTTCCTGCCGATGAAACGACCACCCCGCGGGATCTCATCCCCGTGGCTCGCGAGAAGCTTGTCGAGGAGGAACGTCCTCCGGGAGGCCATTGTAAGCGAGCGCCTGTTATGCGTTCACACCGTGGATGCTATTTGATGGGCAATAAAGGATAGCATGCCATTCCTTGGTCCCTCCAGGCACAGAGCGTATCAGAATGAGCCCCAAAAAAAAAATGGAGATCACATAAACCGGAATGAGTGATAATCGCAATAAAGCTGAAAATGGCAGGAACAAGGAAGTGTTCAGAGAAACAACAGGAATGGTGCAAGTAAAAATAAATAAATAAATCCGATTCTCTCGAGTTATATTTCACTGCCGTTTCAAAATATTTTGCTGTACATCGAATTCTGTCTGGCAAGAAATGTCATCGCACAACAGGTAAACAAATTATGCTGACATTCCAAGCGACTTTTAATCACTTCTTGGATGACGACGTTGAGCAACCGTTGAGAAAACATGCAGGAAACCACCTGGTGAGCACCCTATGCATGCTTACACTCAAACTGGACGGGCTATTCTAAGAGACTCGAAGATGGGCAGGCCGCAGATGCCACCCTCGTACATGCCAAACTGCTTAGGAAGTTTTCTTTTTTTTGTTTCATTTCTTTTTTTTTGCAAATACTGTACCAAGAGTCCCAGTACGTGACAGTGGAATAGTGGATACAGCCAGCAGAACAATGACACATTCCAGAACCAGACATTCATAAAACAAACTACAGCCATTGTGTCACAATTCTATACCATACAACACTTAACAATTGTGGAGTGTATATAACTGTATTCAGTAACTCAAGATATTCTCAAAGAAATGAAATAAATCAAATTGATAGGGGAAGGGTGTGGGGGAGGATAATATGAAAAATGTTATTCCATAACCTGTCATGAACTGCCAAACTGTCAAATCCATATTCATGAGTTTTGTATGGAGAAGGACTGGGAAACAATAAAACGAGGATTAAATGGAAATCCAGACACTGGAATAAGCCATGTGGTAAAATAATGCCTGTGTCAAATCTATTTCGACTTATGAGCACACGTACCCCATAATCTTTGGTGATCCCTTAATCCCGACTCTTTCACGAATAAACTAGAAGGATACTCGGAAGAGCACATACCTCCACCAAGTAATGCCTGATCCATGAAGAGAACATATCTGTCCCAATACATTTTTGAGATACCATGATACTGTATATATCGTTTTTGGCCCTATCTATCAATGGTGAAGAATCACCTTCAAAATATTGGATCCGAATCCGGATTCGGATCTTCACCAAAACTGAATCAATTCTTCCTTGTCACACACACAACCTGTCCACAAAATTTCATCCAGATGCATCCACAACTTTTTGAGATATCCTGCACACAAATAGACAGAAAAACGAACAGACAGACAGAGAGGGGTGAAAACATAACCTCCTTCACATTTGGTGGCGGAGGTAATTAAAGCTGATAAACCACTAGACCCACTCAAAAAAAGAGAGGTCGAAGGTAAGCGGATGAGAAAGAGATGGTACCACCAAAAGCATCTTCTTCCATCCACCCAAATGGCACCTGCCAAGAGCTTTCATCGAGCAGAGTGGCCTGTCGCTTCGCCAGGCAGAGCAATTCCCTGGCACAGCAATAAGAAGTAAAGAACCAACTATTTTTAGGGTGCACATTGCACACATCTTTGGATCTGCATTAGAAATCCCTGCACCTCTCCTCAA
>CM068966.1:73741516-73758591 GCA_035128595.1 Eptatretus atami | reverse complement strand
CACACACACACACACAAACACCCTTGGCCAGAGTACACACACACTTTGGCCAGGGTGCTGGAAATAAATCGCATCCTCTTATTGAAAGACACCGTGGGATCTTTATCACCCCCAACAAGCAACGTTGGGAGAGGGTTCCCTGGTTTAATGTTCTCCAGATGGGTGGGGCACATACTGATGAATCGCCCTGCATGCGAAATACCAGGATGACAGTGTGTAGCTGGGTAGATATTCAATCCCAAGCTATCCTGTCGGCCCCCACCCCAAGAATAGGTTATGAAATTTCTATTTAATAAACCAATTCCATAATCCAATCTATAAACTTCACCTCATTTGAGCCAAATTCACCCATTTTTACAGTTGAGCTCAACTGTTTTGCCCTTGTTCAACTCTTTTGACAATGGTTCACTTTGAATGGTCATTCTGTGCTCGAGTAAATTTGATCCATAAAATTCTCATTTCAGATCTTAAAGATATCAATGTACTTTTCATAAGAGCAAGTTTGGCTAAAGTTAGAATTTCTCTGAGTAGATTGAGCAATAAGGTGGCCCATTCACCACAGAAGGAGTTTTCCTGGTTTAGATCTTCCTTTCCATTTCAATGACACTGTTGCTGAGCTTCCAATGTGAAAATCGATTTGCTATTAATTTCGAATTATGCGTAATATTATTTTGTTTGTTAAAGCAACACCTCAACACGACACGATCTCATCATGAGCAGCTACAAATCAACATAACAGCAAATCTACCTGAGATGCAAGGCAAGCAAGCCCAAAGCCATCCAAAACCACGTGACAGCGTTGGCTGGTCACGGGGAGGCGACAGCTGTCAAGCCTGCGGCGCCAAGCATTCAAACATCTCATATGACAACACAACATGAACGTATCCCAGGGAACCTTGGCCAAACAGGCAGCGAGCCACATTGCAGTGCTACAGAACCCTGGCTTTGAACGCTCCTTTGTAAAATGGCCATAATTTAACTGAGTTATAATACGAAAGCAAAGTCAAACATGCGATGCTCACCTTTCCATATCTGGAAGCGTAAGATCCTGTCAGAAGTGAGTGGAAGACGATGATGGTCTCATCCAGGTCCCAGATGAAGACTCTCTAAATGTTGGGGAGTGGGTTCCACAAGTCATATAATGAGATATCATAGCTTGCTACTACTAAATGTTCACATTTCTAAGTGCAGTCAACAATTAAAATTGGTAATTAACTGAAACAATGACCGCATAAGTGTAAATATAGTCAACTGAAATATGTGACGTGTGGAAGTCCAAGACCAGAAATTATCGCCAAAGGCCTTGTCAACCGTACCTCCAGATCTCCATCGGGTGGTGGAGAAGGGTTGTTCCGTCGACCTCGACCCCTGCTCTTGCTCCCGGATGCTCTCCGCGTCCTCTCCTCTGGTTCCTTCACGGGCGTCGCCGGACCATGCATGGAGCCAAAGTTGCCTGGCACGATCGGTCGCGTCGCGGTCACATTCTAATGCTGAGGGCGGGCCAGTAACTCCCTCTCGGTTTTCACAAAAGGCCTTTGTGAGATCTGACCATTGCGTTTTCACCGTCCCGTTTCTAATTCCTGCCAGTTAATCCACTTGCACAAAAATGGGACTTAAAACCTTTGTTGGTGTAGCACAATTAGTCGAAGGGTCTCAAAATCCAGGAGGTGCGCAAGTACATGTGGCGCACACAGAATTAAGCTAAGCGATTACACCGTTCGTGCTCGGCCATTTCCTTCGCCCATGGGCCTCATCCCTCACTTTTACCCTTCCACCTTTTCAGAGACTTTGACACATCATAAAAAATGATGATGGCAACACCAAAGACACATTCATTAGAAGATAAATCACCGAGCATATGGGCAGTCTGCACAACTGCAGAGTGTCGAGTCTACTTTCGGCTCAAAATCCGCACCCTGGGGGTTTCAGAAGCTAATGTTTTGCCATTTCCCCCCATTCCTGCTCCTCTTTTTCAAGCCATTGTGAGCAAGGCTTGGAGCTGAGTCAGCAAGGCAACAGGGAGAGAGACCACTTGGAAAGGCCTTTAGCAGTTCAAAGCAGCTCACAAAACACCCAGTGCCAATGTGCGCCAAAATGTACTGTGCAATAATCGCTCCAGGAGCAAAGCATTTACTTCACTAGATCTGCAATTATTACAAGGGTCTGCAACACTAACCTTCCCCAAAACTGTTCACTACCCCATGCTGCTCAATTCATTGCTCACTACCCACCTGCATGGCTGTTGAGCCCCGGTTGGGAATCCTGTAACTGGTAGGTCGTGGATGAATGGTTCTGACTGCTGCTATTGGATGCATAGGAACCATAAGCTGTGCTGTTGTAGTACTGCCCGTATTGACTCTGGGGAAATCCTGCATATGGGGAGTATTCCTGCAAGAAAATAGTACAAAACAACTTCAGAATTTTTTATTTTTTTTAAGAGTCTGGCACATCAAGTGATGCATTCACCTCCACAGAAAGGTACTACACAAAATGCCTACTTTTGCAAAAGACACATTTTTCATCCAGCGTTTTATGCAACCCCAATTCATCAATTTTCACCTGAATTGAAACTTGGAACTTCTTTTAAAATGCAGAAATGAGAAAACTTACAAAATATTGTCATCATCCCTTATGGAAAAGATAAAATTCCAGAAGAAAAAAAATCCAGGTCGTACTCAAGCCACGATCAGCACTCAAGGGCTTTGGAACACGTGATGGCCCTACTGGACAAAACGACTGAACCCCTGCTCGTCAAGAAGTACTCAGATATAGGCAAACAAAACAGACAATTTCAATAATCACTACCACAGCCAAAAATAAGAAAGGCACTCTGTAGAGCGCATACCTCCGCCAGGCTGAACAGTTTACGATTATGTATCCCACTGATAGGCCGGATCTGGATCCGGACCTAAACCAAAATCTAATCGCCTGTTCTTGTCAACTCATCCACATAGTTTTGTCATAACTTGTCCACAACTTTTTGAAATATCGTGCTGTATATCGTTTTTGGCCCAATCTCTCAATGGTGAAGAATCACTTCAAAAAAAAAAAATATTCTCATATCCAGATCCAGATGTTCTCCAAAATCGAACCAATTTGTCCTTGTCCCACCCCCAACCTGTCCGCCAAGTTTCGTCCAAATCCGTCCACAACTTTTTGAGATATCCTGCTCACAGGCAGGCAGGCAGACAGACAGACAGACATACATACAGACAGACAGATGTAAAACCGTACCTCTGTCCACCTTCGGTGGCAGAGGTAACAAACAAATAAAAGAAAACACCAAATATCGCAACAAAGGTGCACTCAGTTACAAGAAGGAAGTGCAAGCAAATTGTGCTGGAGAAGGAGCTGCACCTGAGGAGTGTTGTTAAAGCCCGCCGTGCTCGTAATAGAATTGTTTGTGGGGTAGATGCTGGGAGCCGTGGTGAAAGCAGTTCCTAAAAAAATAAAACAGGCAGGTGTTAACAAAGGTAAAAGTAAAGTAAAAAAAACAACATAACAACAGGAAATGACTGAGTCCTAAACTTGACTTGCATATCCTTAAAAGTTTTTACATGCTGGAAAACTGTAAAAACCAAGCAACCTGGATTTATACCTGGAACACCATCGGCACTTACCAATATGAAGGGAAAATTATTAAACATTTTGTGAAAAAAAGTAAAAATAATAAAAGTGCTTCATTCACCATTCACCAATGCGTTGAGAGGAAACAGTCGTTTGTTTGTTAAACACACTAAGGTCTCAACTGCCTTAGAAGCAGTCATTCAGGCCCGAGAGCAGTACGCATGAGACATGCAGCTCGGCCTCCAGATTGCAAGGATTAGGAGGATTATGGCAATCTTTTTAAGTTGCAAATGGCAAGAAAATGGATACAGATGTTGGTGGTGGGCCTGACAAGCAGGTCCGGCCTTGGTTAGAAACGTATGTCGGCAAAACGAAGTGAGAAGTAGAGGGTGGAAACTACGCTAAAAAAACACCTGATTTACAGGTCGAACAAAATTGCTCGATATAGAAACAATCGCGCTGTTAAAGGAATACCTTCATCAGAACAAACCTCACGATTCCAAGTCTTGTGAACGGCATGGAAAGAACGAGTTTCCGACAGCGCCATGGTGGTTGTGAATGCACCCATTACAATAAAACTCGTGAAACTCACAAATGGAATACTGCCATCAAGCACTCTTTCAAAAATAAACAAACAAACAAATAAATAAACACAATTATAATGATTGTACAGCATTCCAAGGATGGGGAATCGATCTGGGTGTGCCAAAATCTGGAGGCAATAATCTCCGACAAGCAGAGCAAGTACAAAGCACAAAACCCATGATAAAACACTAAAGCCCCAGCGGGAACAAAAGACACAATTCATGGCAGAGGGCCAGAGTTTGGGTCTCCACGAGGGTCACGCCGGACTGTTTATTGTGCTTTGATGTGCATCTCGAGCCGCCGCACAATTATCCCGACCAGCTGCTAGCAACGCGTCCAAGTTATGGCTAAACATATGATTGGAAGAAATACTCTCAAGTATGGCCACACCTTGAAGACTTGATTTTACTACAAGTGGGTTCAATCAAATTGCTTTTGGGATTCCACTTGAGGAAAAAGTAATCCAATCACAATAAATTAAGCTCAATAGCGAGGCGGACACAAAGAGCGGCAAATACTTGACACGTTGTCGAGGTGCTGTTTTACTCATTTAAGCACCAATGTCAACACACTTAATTGGAAGGACCAAAACCATGTTTCTTGGGGAGTGATGGGAACTACCATGCACTCGTTCTACTCGGCATGCCCAATGGTGTAGACTGGCCATAACCCCGTTAATGAGACCAGAGACGAACCATAGCCAATGAGAAGCAGCTGGGGCAAGCTGCTGAGAGTTGCGTATTGAAAGTCATGAGGTCATGTCGTGAAGGAAAATCCTGCTTATCCAGCTCGAGAAAACAAGCGAGATTGTGTTTGTGTCTTGGAATTTAAGGACGCGATTCCATCACAGAACAGTTGTGGGAAACTGTGAAATTTTCCAGCTTCCAGCTGATTTTCACTACCCGCCAGTTGCTTCCGTCAGTCCAAAAATATGTTCTGCCGGCCTCTCACACGAGTAAGATTATTTATGAATTTCAGTGCCAGTGTGATGCTAGGTATGTGGACCGCACATCTTTGAGATTGAAGGATCGCATTGACCAACACTTCCCTTTGGGGATCAGATGGGGTCAGTCATCCGAAAAGAGACAATCAACTCGGGCTTGTAAGAATGTACACAGTACGACAACTATTCCCTGTGCCTCTGCAATTGGTTACCATTTCCTGAATAATCCTCAGTGTGCAGATCAATATAGTATTGGCAGGTTTAAAATCCTGAGTAGAGGACGCAGTTTAGCTCACCTTCGTGCAATGGAGGCCACATTCATCAGGTCAACCAATCCCATTCTTTGTAGACGTAAATAATTTGTCCGGATTTTATATCTATTTTGAATATGATGGCTTGACTGTGTGACAACTCCACCAGTCAGTTGAGTCATCATGAAAACCACCACCCCTGCCCCCCACCCCCAACTAGCCCTCAGCTAATTATTACCATTAAGTTTCCACTGGAACTATGGTCATTCATTAGGGTTGGGCATACAACCATACTTTTTTTGAAAGGAGTGTTTTTTATGGCCAAATTTCACGCTGATCACGAATCCGTTGAATTTTTGACATAGGATGATGTCTTAGGTTGGTAAAATGCAAAAATTCAAAATGGCCGCCAAATTTACCCACTTTTCAGGTAAAATTTGATAATTATGGCTTACTGGCATGTAATATTAGGGTTGGGCACACATCGACTTTTTCTCTGTTGTCCCGTTGAAAGGAGTGTTTTTTATGGCCATTTTTCACGCTGATCACGAATCCGTTGAAATTTTTGACCTAGGATGATGTCTAACTAAAATCCATCCCGCCTCTAACTAAGACATCATCCTAGGTCAAAAATTTCAACGGATTCGTGATCAGCGTGAAAAATGGCCATAAAAAACACTCATTTCAATGGGACAACAGAGAAAAAGTCGATGTGTGCCCAACCCTACATTCATCTCCATGTAATCATTATTCATGATGGTTCATTTCTGCCTACTCATTATTCTTGATGCTCTCTGGTTCCACCATTCAGGTAATCCCATCCTTTCCTTCTCTTAACCAATCAACGTTGAGGACATTACATTGTAACTTCGTAAACGACAGTTTGGTGCTTCTTCATCTGCTTGCGGTTTTATCCTGAGGAGTGCAAGTTGAAAAGCTTTGATAAATGTCCATTTTATTGATATGCATATTTCAATTTTGTTGCACGAAAAAAATGTATACATACATACATATATATATATATATATATATATATATATATATATATATAGGGTTTAACCTCACCACAACCCAGTCCGCATTCTACCGCGCGAAATAGGGTGAATCGCCGAATGTTGATATACCTAATACCCGCGTGGTAACCTACCGAGGGTTGCACCACGCCGCAGGTCGGCTTAGACACAAACCGCTTAAGCGGTTCTTTCGTGCTACAGGGATAACCGAGCGGTGTTATCGCCGACCTCGACGGTTCCAATTCTTCTTTACTCGGGTGTTCAAAACCCACTACTCATTCCACGATGCAAGATGGCACTTTCAATGTGGTGAAAGGAGGACGCGACGAACGGGATACGTTGCACACCAAGGACATTTATTATAAAGCACATGTTGCACACACAACACAAGCAAGGAATCATGCACGTATTTACAAGCAAGGCAAATAAAAAGCAATACAACCGACTACAATGAGAATGTACATGCACTTAACAGTTGTACTTAACAGGACACGGCGCCACAGCATGCATACAAAAACAACAGGAAAACCCTCCCCATAGGCAGGGACGGACGGGGTTCGTAAACCTTTATGGCGTGGGCCGTGGATGACCGAAAAGGCCCGTGAGACCGTGCTGGTTACCTGCCCCCTCGAGTGTGACGGTGGGCAGGTAGCGACGCCTTGTTCCCACGGCAGCTAGCGTAGCCGCGCCGGCTCTCGGGCCTTTGCGATGATGTGGTCGGTGAGTTCTCTCCGGCATCCCTCGCCAGACGCGCAGATTCGCACCACACAGCAGCAGGGCTGCGCCTCCCTCTGCGTCTCGAGGCGTCGCCCGGACTCGCCACCGGCCCGCGCCTTCACCGACAGATCGCCAACGCCAAGACGAGAGAGCCCGACCTCGACCCAAAGAGAGAGCTCGAAGATGAAGCGAGAGGATGACGTCCACCAAGAGAGCGAGTAGAATCCAACACTACCCGACAGAGAGAGTGAGCCTCGCGCGCGGCCCGCCTTATATAGCGCGGGGCTCCGCCTTCGCTCCTCCCGTTTTCGGCTCACCTTCCTTCGAGAAGGTTCCCGAAAAGGGGCGTTCCCTCACCCCGACCGCCTCACGCTGTGCATCCACCAATCGGCGGCGAGCTGCCCTCCCCCTTTCCTTCACACCAAGCGCGGGGAAATAGGCAGGAAAAAACCTACAGGCTCGCAGGAGCTTTTGTCCTGCCAATCCTTCTCGGACGGTTTCCGACGCAGAAACCGTCCTACCGTGGTCCGTGGAGGATGGCGTTCGTAAGCGGGCGTAGTGGCGAAGATGGTGGTGATTGTTGTGGGTGGTTGTGAGCGTGTGGGCGTTGTGGCGTAGTTGGTTGCGGTTGTTGTTTGCGTGGAGGTTTGTTGCAATGTTGCTCAAAATAACGATAGATAAAGAAAAACGGCTATCTCAAAGAGTCGCAGCCCGGTGAACACGAAGAATTCCCTTTAAACAACGGTGGGGACCTATCTGCACATAAACTTAGCGTCATAACTGATCTAAGGACCCTTTATGGTGTATTGCGAATTTCCACAGCTGTAACATATATATATATATATATATATATATATATATATATATATATAATATATATATTATTGTTGCGAATTCGCGCCCGTCGGCGGTGCGATCGGCCACGTGACTCGAATCGCGACCGCCTCGCCCACCGGACGGACAATTCAGTCGTGACCCTCCCGGCTAACGCCGGATCCAGTCACGGGTGGCCTTTCGGCCTCACCACGATCGTGCCAATCGGCCACCCGCGTGGGATAGGGTTTGTTCGCCAAACTCGACCTACCTAAGTACCCACGCGGATGGTAAACCGGGCGATCGCACCTCGCCGCAGGTCGACTTCGGACACGGACCGCTTAAGCGGTCCGTTCCTTGCTATCGGGATAACCGAGCGGTGTTATCGTCGGCCTCGACGGTTCCTGATTAATTATCGGCGTATCCAGCCCACTACGAACCCTTTTAAGTGAAGCAAGATGGAGGTTCAATTAAAGAAAAGATGAAGCGAAACGGGCACAGTTCAACAAGTAAGCACATTTAATTCACCACACACATAGAGCACACATATAGCACGTATTTACAGCCACAATTAGCAAATGCAATATATCAATTTTAGACAAAAACAATAATGCAAGCAACGCAGAGCTACGACCGACTAAACGCGAACACTCGGCAACACTTATACAGTTTCTACCTTACAAGACCGGCGCCACAACACGCATTCACACCTAAGCAAAGAAAGACCCCCTCAAAGGCAAGGAGTCAGACTGGGCCCTGGGCCTAATGCGCGTGGAACCTGGATGAGCGGCCAGGTCCACGAGACCGAAGGGTCCTCCGCGCCCTCGTGGCGAGCCGCAAAATGTCGCTGCAGGCGGTTTCGTGGGCACCTGCTGTGTAAAGTGGGAACGGGGCCCCTTGTCGCACTCTTCAGCGCGGGGGGAAAGGGGGAATTGTTGATGCTCTGGGAGGGAGTATGGCTGGCTTGCTCGAGTCCCGCGATGCGCGATTCAACGCGACCTCGTCGCTGACTTCCTCGCCCCGGACCCGAGCCTCCAGGTTCTCCTCAGCCGATCTCCCTCCGCAGCCGTTCGCCTCCGTAGCCGTTCGCCTCCGTAGCCGTTCGCCTCCGTACTCATCTGCCCCACTTCTGCCACGATTCGCCTTGCGCTCGTCTCTTTATCGGCTCCAGGAACCCACCATATGCAAATTCTCGATCCAAACGACCTCAGGGGCGGAGCCACGCTCGCCGATTGGACGGAGAAAAAGGGGCGTGAATCTTTCCTGATCCTCAAATTTGCATATCCCGATTTTCGTCAGGCGCGTCTGGAGGCGGGGCCAAGCCGCCCCGCGCTTCCTAATTGGATGGATAGATGTGGGCGTGTAGCATTCCTGATCCGAATTCTCCTCGGAAAAAACCGCCATCTGCACTCGCGGCTCGCGTGTATCGCTGCAGATAGCCCGACGCTCGGTGTCCACAGGTGGTGCGGGAGTGGCCGTAGGAGAAGGTGGTGGAGGGTTTTCGCGGTGTCGATGGCCATGGTGCTGTTTGGAATGGCGGTGATGTGAGGTTTGCGGTAGCGAGTGGTGAAGGTAGGTTGTGGCTGCTGGCGTTGTTGTTGTTGGCGTGGTTGGCTCAAAACAAAGGTAGAACAGAAAAACGCCTAACTCAAAGGATCGCAGCCCGAATGAATCACATTAATTCCCTCTATACAACGGGTTTGGAGCTAACTACACATGTACTTCAGAAATACCTCACCTATGGGACCTGGATGGTGTTCGCGAATTTCCACAGCCGTAACACTACCCCCTCCCCTTTTTACAGACTCGTCCCGAGTTCGTCAAATTATCGTGTGCCATCATGTGTAGTTCTCCCCTAGTACGTTTTACCTACGGATCCCTGAGTGGACATTCATGGTATTTCGTGTCCCCAAAATAAATAACCTGAGGGCTGAGTAACTAAACTAAACAAACTCACTCATACGGACGACTTAAATTAAAATTTCCGGCGCTAAGACAGACATGCCGGGGCACACTCATATTTACAATACAACTTAACACCTTCCCTTATAATTTTACACTAAACCATGGCCAGGATCAATGGACTCTGCAGGAAAAGGTAAGAGTCAAAGAAAACCGGTGCACGGGCCGCCACTGCAGCCCGTGTTGCAGCTGCCAACAGGACAGTTCCTTGCCAGCTTGCAAACTGTTGCTTGCGGATCCTGGCGCGCATGGAATGAACAGGGGGGGGGGGCAAATCAAATTGAACGGGGCCAACGCAGATGTGGCAGTGGGCATGGGCCACAGCAAAGGCAGGCAGGCAAGGCATGGCATGACAAGGCCGCTGTAGCAAACAGCCGGCAGATGAAGTTGCCGGACAGGCCCTGCAGAAAAACACAGGGCAGACGATCCGGCCGGCACAGGCCCCGCAGTAAAACAGCCGTCGGACGATCCGGCGGCACAGGCCTTGCAGCAAAACAACAGCTGCGATGAAGTTGGCCGGCCTCTTGCCGTGCAGGTTGGTGGAGGGAGTGCGGTGGTACTGGCCACTCGCAGAAGGCGGGCTCGGACCTACCCTACGGTCTCCCTCCCACCTATCGCCTTTGCCTGTCACTGTTCATACCCACTCCCTTAATTTGTAAAACCCAATTTAGCCCCAACTAATTTTTTGTCGTTTTTATTTTCATCCCTTCCCACTATCAATCGTCCCTAACCCCCTTTATCGTCCTTGTTCGGCTAAACCTACCGTCGCCTAGCCTACTCCCAACCCCTACGTTCCCTTCCCGGAGGGAATAAGGGAGAGCTAGCGTCCTTGTGCCGAGGCCCAACCAAGCCTCAAGATGGCCTCCCAGACTTCAGCGATCTACAACCCAAAGTGGTCCAGCGGCCCACAACGAGAGCGAAGGGATGGATGGTGCGGAGGGGTACACTTCCTATCTACCCTAACCATTTAACTGTTTAACTACCCCGGGCTTTCAACAAGCGCCTCTCGCTTACACTATTGGTTCTAACACCCAGATTTCCTCGCCTGTGTTGGTGTCTACACAATTTCGGGCCTCGCCCCCCCCAATTTTCTTCCCGTGCCCTCACACGGTCTCATGGCTGGGACGCGTGGCTCCCTTGGCAGGCACTACCCTCTGCCGATTCTCCTACGATGGCACCCCCGGGCACTACACTGCCTCCGAGCCTACCAGCTCCTAAACACCGGGGAGTGCCCCCATGGCAACTCCCCTGAAACGCACACGTGGCAGGCTGGCGCCCCGGGCCCCTTTCCGAGGGTCACCGTGCCACGACACTGCCCACGCGGCTAACGGCGCTCGGGCCCCCGCACCAAGCGGGCGCACCGTGCCCACTACGCTAACCCGGCCCCCCATGGGCCCTTGGCCTACTACGGCCGACTAGCCCGGTGCCCGGGGTACCCACTCAGCGATACTCACCGTTCGCAGCCACGCTCCCAGCCGTCAACAGGGCTCCTGCACCCCTCCAAATGGGTTCGAGCCTACACTCCCACAACAGCAAAACGACCTCCATTTGTCAATTTAACTAACCCACTAACTCACTCTATACTGACCCCGGGGTCCCTTGGGGGAGTCACTCCTCCCCCCAATCACTCATCGCACCATGCATTCCCCAATCACTCCATTCACTCAGACCCCTGGCCTCACTCACTCATCAAGCACATGCTTCCACTCAACTCACCAACACACACATCGCTGAACTCTGCCTCCTTCTATCTACCTCCCCTAACTAACTCGTGCTCCCACGTCATCCTTAAACTACAGCACGTTCCTTTTAACACTACGTAGCTAACTACGTCCCCTCTACACACTCAAAGTCGTCACTGTCTCCAAATCTTTAAAATTCATTTCCCAACCTAAAGCTCACTACAATCCCTCTAAACTAATCCATTCCACGGGCTCCATGAGGACTTACCCCCTGCCCCATGAAGCCGGTCTAGCTAAGCTAACCCTTTCCCCTAGCTAGTTCCATCCTGTGCCCTGGCAGGGGGTCTTTCACCCCTTCCCAGGGAATCCTGTCCACCCGAAAGCGAGGCTGCTATTGTTAATTTTGTCTTTCCAATTATGCGCAGCACCAGCGCGGCAACTCACAGCTCGCGCACTTTGCACCTTGCCCGTGACGTCATGCGCTGCACGTGCACCTCGTCCCTCTTGGACGGTACCATCCGGCAGGGATACCCCTCCTGCGGATTCCAACCCACGTGCAGCCATGACGTCACCTCTGCGCACCCCCAAAAAACAAACCTCGCACTCCGAGGGGCTCCCCACGCGAACACCTGTGCTCTTGCCCGTTGGAGCCTAAACACAAGCTCGCGTGGAGAACCCATCCGGTCCAAATCCGTAAACCAGCCTACACTTTGTCCGTCCGCGGGATCGGCAACATCCACCGCTGGCGTTTCCGGACCGGGCTTCACTCCCGCAAGCGAGCACGTGGGGGCCTCGTGCGTTGCACAGCACGGGCCTCGCGCTCGCTGCTGGTGAACCCGGCACGGTCCCCACAACAGCTACAGCGCTACCCGGCTTGTGTCCTCTGTCGCCGTCGTCTCCGTTCCACCCACGCACACCTGCGTGTCACGACGCACAGACCCCATTCCAACACACTCACTTCCATACCGGGAGACCGGCTGCATGCTCGCGCATGCCCACGACATTCTCCCTCACACACCGCGACCTAACACACACTGTCTCCCTCACATACGCATTCTCACACACCGTGCTTCGCACACGCGTGCCGTTTCTGGCGCACACGCCGCTCCACCCACCGTGGTCCTTCACCCGCACCCCTGGCTCCCTCCACACACGGTGCCTCATCCACCTGCGGTGCCCCTTTCACACACGGCACGCTGGGAAGCACGCACTCCGGCACACATGCCACCACAACACTCACACACGGGTCGCACTCACACCTGGGGTCTCATCCACACACGGGGCGCACTCACACCTTGCACCACACACACCGGGACAACCACACTGGAGATTTGTGTCCCCACAAGGGTTCCCGGGGCCTCTATACCCCCCAAGCTGCATGTGCACCCGTCCGCAGCACTCATTCCCTCGACCTCGCAAAGCACGACCGAACCCACCTGGTCGTGATTCGCCTCAAGGGGGCATACTTCCTCCCCTCGTTCCTGGAGGCAGCCATCCAGCTGCTCACACCGGGTCTCCACACGCTCCGCGAGCTCACCCCCATTATCCTCCACTACCTCTGTGTGTGTGTGTCCTGTTCCTTTTACCCCGTCTTTATCATGCAGTCTCTCCTCTATTTTTTCTGTCTCCCGCGTCTCTATACATTTATTAGTTTCTGTTTCTTTCTGGAGTTTTCCATCACTCTGGATTTCAATTTTACTCCCTCCTTCAGTTCATTAATTTCAAACTCGTATAGTTTTGTTTACTCTCCCACTCTTCCTCATGCTCCTCACATTTCAATCTCATCGTTTCTTTCAATTGGCCCATTTCCTTCCTGTGCTTCATTCGCTGTTCTCTCATTACCCTTCCTTGCTTCCTCTCATGTCCTTTCCTTCTCCAGTTTCATGGTTTGCTTCATTTGGTTAATCTCCTTCTTGTGTTTCAGTTTGCTGCTGTCTCATTACTCTTCCTTGTTTCTTCTCCTGTCTTTCCTTCTGCAGTTTCATGGTTTTCTTCATGTGGTTAATTTCCTTTTTGTGTTTCATTCGCTGTTCTTTGTCTACCTCTTCGCACTCCAGCCTTGCCTTTCTCTTTCAATTGGTCAACCTCGGCTTCATGTTCCTTTTGTTTTCTATCCCATTGTTCCTCTGTTCTTCCCTCTCCAATCTCGTTGTGTCCTTCAATCTCTCATTTTCCTTCCTGCTTCATTCTTGCTCCTTCAACTTCTCCTCGTATTCCAACCTATTTTTTCGTTTTGTCGTTCAATTTCAAATTCATACTCTTTCAGTTTTTTATTCCACTGTCTTTCTTGTTCCTCATTCTGTAATCTCGTTATTTCTTTCAACTGATAGATTTCTTTCTCCTGTCTCATTCCTTGTTCTTCCAGTACTCTTTCTTGTTCCTCATTCTGCAATCTCGTGGTTTCCTTCCATTGATCGATTTCCTTCTTCTGTCTCATTCGTTCTTCCATCATTTACTCTTTCTTGCATCTCATTCTTTAATCTGGCCTTTGCTTCCAGCTGTTCGATCTGTACAGCGTGGTTCCTTAACGTTTCATTCTCCGTTCTCGTTCTTTCCTCTCTCAACATCCTCAGCTCGTTTTGTAACTCAGAAGCTTTCTTTTCCAATCCTTTCTCATCTCCGCACACTCCAACTTTGCTTTGGCTTCTAATTGTTCAATCTGCTCAGTGTGGCTCCTTAACGTTTCATTCTCTGTTCTCTTCCTTTCCTCTTTTAACATCTTCAGTTCGTCTTGTAATTCGTCTCTTTGTTCTGGTGTTCTGTAACTCAGTTTTCTTCTCTAATTCTTTTCTCATCTCCGCACACTCCGACCTTGCTTTGGCTTCCAACTGTTCTTCCATCTTGCCCTTGTGTTTGTCTATCAGTCTTCCCAGTTCCTCTGTCTCCGTTTTTACCTCCAGTCAGCTTATCAGCTCTCTCGTCATGTCTTGCAGTCTTTTCTCACACTCCACTATTTTATTTCCTTCGTGCACGTCTCCGTCACCCCAATTAATTTTTCCCTCTCGGTTACCGTCACTTTTTCCGTCACCTCCACACTTCTCGCCCAAACACGTTTCCGAATTATTTTTCTCACCGCCTTCACGCGGGCCTGACAACCGTTGCACCCCCTCCCAGCTCGTTCGCTCCCACACGTGGCTCGCCATTACGCACTTCGCTGTTGTTGCCTTCATGCCCGCCTGCAGGCTCCGGCCCATTTGCTGCGTTTCACCCCGCATTTCTTTATTTCTTCCTTCATTTCGTTTGTGTTTGTTTCCATTCTGAGTGCGTTTCCATCCATTTTTTCGTTCATTCCATCCATTTTGCCGTTCATTTCATTTGCGTTTCTTTGCATCTCTGTTATTGCCTGCAGAATCCTGTCGAGTGTACTCGGTTCGACAAGGCTCGGGGGGTTTTGGTGGAGAGGGGGAGGGGAGGTGTTATACACCGCGGCCGCCGCCGCACCCATTTCGGGCCCTGGGTTCAGTTGGGGGGGAAACTCTTTCCTGCACACCAATGTCCTGCTCGGGGTCTACATCCTGGGCCATGGATTCTAAACATTCTACATCCATTTCTATTACCCCCGGCTCCCGCTCGCCTTGAGACGCCATCTTATTCCACGTAAGGGGTTAATTTTTATCGCTCGTAATTTAGAGGGAATCGGGGGTCGCTCCTCTCACCCTGGACCGATTCCCTATGAATTTAGCTGGAGCCAAGAGAGTCCGTTATCCCACTCCTGACACCAGTGTTGCGAATTCGCGCCCCGTCGGCGTGCGATCGGCCACGTGACTCGAATCGCGACCGCCTCGCCCACCGGACGGACAATTCAGTCGTGACCCTCCCGGCTAACGCCGGGATCCAGTCACGGGTGGGCCTTTCGGCCTCACCACGATCGTGCCAATCGGCCACCCGCGTGGATAGGGTTGTTCGCCAAACTCGACCTACCTAAGTACCCACGCGGATGGTAAACCGGGCGATCGCACCTCGCCGCAGGTCGACTTCGGACACGGGACCGCTTAAGCGGTCCGTTCCTTGCTATCGGGATAACCGAGCGGTGTTATCGTCGGCCTCGACGGTTCCTGATTAATTATCGCGGCGTATCCAGCCCACTACGAACCCTTTACGTGAAGCAAGATGGAGGTTCAATTAAAGAAAAGACGAAGCGAAACGGGCACAGTTCAACAAGTAAGCACATTTAATTCACACACACATAGAGCACACATATAGCACGTATTTACAGCCACAATTAGCAAATGCACATATATCAATTTAAGACAAAAACAATAATGCAAGCAACGCAGAGCTACGACCGACTAAACGCGAACACTCGGCAACACTTATACAGTTTCTACCTTACAAGACACGGCGCCACAACACGCATTCACACCTAAGCAAAGGAAAGACCCCCTCAAAGGCAAGGGAGTCAGACTGGGCCCGTGGGCCTAATGCGCGTGGAACCTGGATGAGCGGCCAGGTCCACGAGACCGAAGTCCTACCCGCGCCCTCGTGGCGAGCCGCAAAATGTCGCTGCACGGCGGTTTCGTGGGCACCTGCTGGTGTAAAGTGGGAACGGGGCCCCTTGTCGCACTCTCTCAGCGCGGGGGAAAGGGGGAATTGTTGATGCTCTGGGGAGGGAGTATGGCTGGCTTGCTCGAGTCCCGCGATGCGCGATTCAACGCGACCTCGTCGCTGACTTCCTCGCCCCGGACCCGAGCCTCCAGGTTCTCCTCAGCCGATCTCCCTCCTCAGCCGATCTCCCTCCGCAGCCGTTCGCCTCCGTAGCCGTTCGCCTCCGTAGCCGTTCGCCTCCGTACTCATCTGCCCCACTTCTGCCACGATTCGCCTTGCGCTCGTCTCTTTAT
This sequence comes from Eptatretus atami, assembly GCA_035128595.1. Lineage (NCBI taxonomy): Eukaryota > Metazoa > Chordata > Myxini > Myxiniformes > Myxinidae > Eptatretus > Eptatretus atami. The sequence goes on along the minus strand of CM068966.1, from coordinate 73,742,220 downwards.
CGGCTCCAGGAACCCACCATATGCAAATTCTCGGATCCAAACGACCTCAGGGGCGAGCCACGCTCGCCGATTGGACGGAGAAAAAGGGCGTGAATCTTCCTGATCCTCAAATTTGCATATCCCGATTTCGTCAGGCGCGTCTGGAGGCGGGGCAAGCCGCCCCGCGCTTCCTAATTGGATGGATTAGATGTGGGGTTTAGCATTCCTGATCCGAATTCTCCTCGGAAAAACCGCCATCTGCACTCGCGGCTCGCGTGTATCGCTGCAGATAGCCCGACGCTCGGTGTCCACAGGTGGTGCGGGAGTGGCCGTAGGAGAAGGTGGTGGAGGGTTTTCGGCGGTGTCCGATGGCCATGGTGCTGTTTGGAATGGCGGGTGATGTGAGGTTTGCGCGGTAGCGAGTGGTGAAGGTAGGTTGTGGCTGCTGGCGTTGTTGTTGTTGTTGCGTGGTTGGCTCAAAACAAAGGTAGAACAGAAAAACGCCTAACTCAAAGGATCGCAGCCCGAATGAATCACATTAATTCCCTCTATACAACGGGTTTGGAGCTAACTACACATGTACTTCAGAAATACCTCACCTATGGGACCTGGATGGTGTTCGCGAATTTTCCACAGCCGTTACCAATATATATATATATATATATATATATATATATATACACACACACACATACACATAACTGCACTACCATATTACTGCTATA
>CM068966.1:73709191-73724077 GCA_035128595.1 Eptatretus atami | reverse complement strand
GCAATCTCGACAAGCATAGTCTCCCAGTCATCTGGAGATCGAACAAGAAGGCCTGGATGACGTCAGGTCTATTCAAGTAGTGGATGCAACTGTTCAACAAGAAAATGCAATGACAGCAAATAAATGTCATCGTCTTCCTGGACAATGCAACGTGCCACCCCGACCTCGAGCTCTCGAATGTGGAGTTTATGGCTGAAGGCGAGCCTCGAGCAGGTGGTGTACGCACTGGAGAGAAGTAATGAAGTCAGTCAGGAGTAAGCGGTCGAGTACATGTCGCGTATAAAATTGAGAAGCTAGGTGGTGGTAATGGTGCGGTTTGAAGGGGTTAGTTAGAGGGAAGGTGGAGGGGTTTAAATACTGTCAACTTTCCAAAGTAACGGAGCGAGTGTGGGAAGAAAGTAAAACGAAGTGCAGGCAGGATGAGTGTTGGAGAAGAGTTGCAGGAGTGATTGTACAGAAGGGTACGCAAGAGTGAAGGGAAAGTATCTAAGACGTAGGTGAGACCAGTTATGTGTATGGTTTGGAGGCGGATTGGCGCTAACAAAAAGACAGGTGCGGAGCTGGGAGTGGGGCGTGTGCAGAGGTTAAAGAGCTGCGATTCTCGTTGGGATGAGCGAGGGGTTGGGGTGATGGATGGGTGGTGGTTGGGTGATTGATAAAAATGGATGATGATTTGAGACAGCGGCAGGGAGGGTGTGCGGAACGGTTTGGAGACCAAAGTGGGTGGGGGAGAGAGCGGTGGGGAAGATTGAATGTGTTGGACAATGGTGCGAGCGAGTAGGAGAGCGGGGGAGGTGTGATACGGGGGTGTGGGTGCAGGAGAGAGTGTGTGTGGTGGAGGGGAGCCCACAGAGAGAAGAGGTAAGCAAAGAAGAGGTCATGGATATGGTGATGGCGACATGCGGGTGGTTGGAAGTGTCATGGAAGATGTGAGATAGAGTGAATGGAACGGTTGATCCGCTGTGGTGACCCTAACGTGGAGCTAGCTAAAGAAGAAGAAGAAGATATATTAGATATATATAATATATATAATATATATTACTTATATATATATATATATTACAAAATGAGAGTTGGATGACTGACTGCCTAAGAGAGGTGATGCACATTCACATCCTCAGAGTTAGAGACATCAATGAGATACCGATACCTCCGCAAAGAATCACCAACCCCGACTTGCTCTGTCAATTTTCACTCTTCATCAAACCATAGGAACACCTCCTGGAATATTTTTCTTCCGGATGATGATGTCAAGCCCAGTGAAGCTCTGGTTTAAGTCGGCAGGAACGTGCAGTTCTATGTGATGGCATCACAAAATACTTGGGACTTGCAGAAGAAACGTTGTCGGCGACGCAGGAGCCATTATTGTGAGAAATATATATTCACCATGGTGAATAAAATTGATTACCTCTTGCCAACGAAAGTGGAACGGAGTCCTCCAGGTCTCGAAATTGCTTCAACCTCCATTCTGGTAAGGGAGGTGTTGTTGAGGTGGGGCGGGGGGGGTGTCACGCATTCATGGACCAAGCTGTTGAAAATTGTGTTGTCTCAAATTTATTCGAGGCTATTTTCAGATTGTCACTGAGCCCCGGCATTACCTTCAAACTACAGTTTGTTTGTATTAATATTTGCAGGATGTTTTTTTTATTTTTTAATTTTAAAATATTTTCAGGTTCTTTTTCTTCATTCACTTGCTCCAATGAATCACTGGTACAATTCGTGGCACACTGATCTCCAGGATCTTTCACTCATTTTTGAGGTCATTGGTATTTGATCATTTGCTTATATTTCTACTGTTTAGGCCAAAATCACTGGGGACCTGAATACCTCAATTTAGGCAATGCCATTTTTATTTTTTCAAAAGAGGTATGGCTAAGAAGTAACGGGACTGGCGGCTGTGTGCTCCACTTTACACAACTTAGAAGAAACGGGTTGCGTCAGTCTTTCGCAACATTCCGAGCAATATATATCATTGTTGATGGTTAACTGCACCATTGTGTTGATTTTTACAGTCGTGCTTTACACGTTGTCTCATCTGAGTTCATCACGCTATGAGTCGTAGCAGAGGCTAATCTGAAGTATATTGCAAAGCTTGGCAAAACCACCTTCCGAACCTTCCGCAATTGCCTGCAGAAGTCTATGAAAGAAACGATTGTCAAATACACTGCATTTGAATGGCACAAGAGTTCAAAGAGGACGGAGGAGGGTTGAAGACTACGATCCAATGTCTGTGAAGACTTCACAAGCAGAACGGCACGCGACAAACATCGAGCGTGGTGAAGCCAGATGGTGCGCGCAGACGTCACTCCAGGTGTGGATAATTGCTAGGAACTTTCCATCAACAGACACAGGTCTGGAACATCATCACTGAAAATTTTGGAATGCGCAAGGCTGTGTCGCAAAGATTGTTCTCCAGCTGTGTAGGACCAGAACAGCAAAGAGTCATTGTACTGTCAACATTATCGAGCGCTCGAGACTATCAGACCTAGCTCGGGGAGTCATTACCTGGCCGATGAATCGGGATTATTTGAATACGATCCCGAGGGACCAATCGGCAGAGTCGGCGGTGAAAAGCCCAGCATCACCAAGACAAAGAAAGCAAGATGTCGAAGTCGAAGGTCAGGTGCATGCTCATCGCGGTTTTTTACATCAAGGCATATTCATTCGAGTTTCTACCAACAGGTTCAAACAGGAGCAACACTGTGTGCAAGAGATCCTCCGGCGCCCTCAGAGATCGGTCTGGACAAGAGTAGGGATCTTGTGAGAACAACGCCTGGTGCTCCACCATGACAAATGCCCCTGTTCACATGCCCTGAGCATCCGACAGTTTCTGGCGGAGAGGAATGTGCCATCTCTGAGGCAACCCCTATTCGCCAGCTTCGGCTCCTTGTGATTTTTTCCTATTTCCCCAAGCTCAAGGGGGTGATCAAGGACCCCTGTTTCCTGGGATGTGGAGGCCATCAAAAGGGCCCCTGACGACGGACTCCGGGGATTCCAGAAGAGCCTTCCGCGGGGTGCATCGGAAGCGTGGGAAGAAGAGGGTATGGACAAAGCGTGTGAGACTGGAGGAAACATATTTGAAGGGACAAGCTGTGATTTATATATTTTTTGGAATAAATTATGTGAGTCAGTCCGTTACTTTTTAGACAGACCTCATAAGTACTATGATCTGCTCGCAATGCTTTGTTTTCTATTTCAATGTGCAATGATCATCAGTCGTATGAGTGTAACTTCCTTGTTTTCAATTTGCACTTTTGGTCATGTTTCCATGAGTTTTCTTTGTGACGATATTGAAGTCTTTGCATATGTGCCAGTGATTACTGACAAACCCTGTGTGCCTCTGTCTGTACAGTTGTTCTGACATGAGGTTTTCTTTTTACATCCCATAGGGTGTCTCTGCTTTCTGTTTCGGCCTTGCAGAAGCTGTACTTGTATCAAATTGACTCATTTCCCACCATTTCTTTCAAGCATTCGTGAAGGCTCCTTAGTCTGGGCATTTTAATGATTTGTTCTCATGCCCAGTTGAGTAACTCTTCTGTCGCCATTCCAATGAGCTTCTTTGATCAATGCCAATCTGTCCAACTTTTTTATGATTTCTTTTTTTTTCAACCTTCCTGTCTTTTGTCATTTCTTCCCAGTTGTTGGTGTATCTGTTGATATTTCACTTCATATTTTTCTTCATCTTTTTTCGCTGTATCATTGGAGCTGTATTTGTTGCTGTTTGTTCATGTGTGACATCTTCCAAGATTGACACTCGTCGGGTGTCGTTTCCTGTCTCCCCTTAGTATGTGGCTGCCTGAGAGCGAGTGATCTCACCACGAAGGACACGTCAATACCGGATGCTGAGTCTGTGTTTGATCATTGCCGAGGCGAGATAGATATTCTCATCCTTGGGGGTTATTCTCAATCATCATCTCAGATAGTTTTCTCATATCAATGCATCTCTGGAACGGGATAGGGATGGTTATGAGACACTGTTGGTCCCCATGGGTCTGAAACTGTGAACCAAATAGCCAATAGTTCCTTGACTTTTGCAAGAAGAGAAAGTCTGGACTTAGGTGGCGGTCATGTTTCAGGGCCCACTAGCTCATTGCTGCCACTTGAGTATTCATATGTTGTGATGTGGCAAATAGATTGACCGGTGCTCGTGATGTCACTGAGGATGGATCCAGAACTGCAGGGCCACCGGGGCTCATCCTGTTCTCCAATACCGACCACAGCTTGTTGTTAGCACTCTGAAGTTGCAGCTTAAATCTGGGATATGGAACCATCCCAGCTAGCTGGATGTGACAAGCTCAAGCATGAGAGTGTTAGGCTTGGAGGATATGGCGACACCGCTGTGTGGAGATTTGGGGGTCTGGGTTTGCTGTGAATCCTGAAGAGTTGTGTTAGGTGCCTTCAAGACCCGTCCTGATGTTGCCGGTGGATGTCTTGGAAACTCACTGCGGGCGAAAGAAGAATATTGTCTCTCAAGGGACACTGATACCATCTGACCAAGTCGCAGGCCAGCGCTGGGAATGGCAAGCTGAGCTGTTCAGAGCTGAGGTGAAAAACTGTAGTGCGCTCAGGGGACAAGAACCTATGTGTGAGTAATCTGTTGATGGGGTAGAAAATCACCTGGGTCAAGTATTCTGTCCTGCTACAAGGGGAATTCACGCGTTGTTTACCCTCCAAGCCCTTCCCTCGGTGTACTGCAGTGAGAGCGGAGGGTGGTGGCTCTTGCAGAGATCTGAAGTGAAGCCCGCTTGCCGCTGTTACTTTGAGAGCTGACCAGGCTGATCCACGAGCTGTCGAGTGATGTCCATTGTGTTACATCCTATTGCTGAACCCTCCAATCAAAACTGTGATCCACCGTTGTTGGGGAAACGACAGCTGTGGTAACCGGTTGAAATTGTAAGCTCCTGGGAATCTGTGGCATCCCATGCTGACTTCTCAAGCTGGTGGAAAAGTCTGTACTCATGTCATGCATGGCAGTCTGTGCTCTGTCTGGAACACAGGCCATCATTCCCAACTAACTGCAAAAGGGCCTTTTGTCCCTCTCTGGAAAGGAAGGTGAGAATTCCCGGACTGCAAAAACTACCAAGGGTGATGCTGCTCTCACTGCCGGCAAAGGTTTGACTCAGATAATTGTTGATAGGTTCCGCCACGTCTGCTTGACACCAGCATCCAGAGCATCAGGGATTACACCAAGAGTCAACGATTGACCCGATATTCCTCGCTTTCCAGGATTCTCACCGAACGCAGATGAAGAGTTTCGACAGGGCTGCTGCAGCCTATGTTATTCTCTGCAAAGTATTGATTCATTGAATCGGGATGTCCTCGGAGGATTCTTTTGTCTTCGTGCGGGTCCACCAAAAACTGATCAATCTGATGTCTAAACTATACTCGTGTACTACAGTGCTGATGATGATGTGTGTGATCCATCTCTGACTTTATTTCCCAGTTGTTACTGAGTTTGTTCAGGGGTGACTTGTACTGGGCCCCACACTTTTCACACTTGCTATGGACTGCATTCTGGAGATGTTAGAGAGATCAAGCTTGTGCATCGTTGGGAATGTCAAATCTCTGACCTTATTTCGCAGATGATGTAGTCGTCTTTGCGAGACTGAGATATCCTTTTGGAGCCCCTCGAGGTGCTGAATGAGATCAGATGGCACTGGGATTACGGTTTCCTGGTCAAAACTAAGAGCCAGGATTTCAATGACATCTTGGATGCTGCTGTCCTATCTGTACCTTTTGTGGCTGAGGATGTTGAGGTCATGGAAAAGATTCCCTTATCTGCAGTAATATTCATGTCTCTGCTAGCTGTGACCAGAGTCAATATATGTCTGTCGGGCTTGGGGAGTCATGGATCATGATCATTAGGGGTGTGTCACTGCCGGTACCTGTGCAGGAGGATGAAGTCGATCTTCAGTCCTTGGTGCTTACAGTCTTGCTCTATGGATGTGAGACTTGGACTCTGACAGGATCTAATAGACAGGAGACTCAATTCCTTGTACTTGCGTCTCTCGGAAATCCTTGGCTATCGCTGTTCGGCCTTTTTGGTTTTTTTTTTTTCCCCAAAAAAACGAGCGGTTGTTAGAAGAGACGCAATGGATTTTGTTACCTAACATAGTCCCTGAGTGTCAGCTGCGGTGTATGGACATGCGCTCGTTTCCTGATGCCTATCCTGCTTACCAGATTCTCTCATGAGGGAGCAGTGAGGAGCCAACGGGCCGACCCATGCCTCGTGGTTGTAGCAGGTTCTCAGCATCTGAAGGAGATGGTGATCTGGCAAAGCATCTGCCTGGGGGGGCCATACGAGCCTGGAGGTTCCACGGAAGTGACACAGCTACGTGCGGCTGTGGCGCATGCTCCCATTCCTGACCTGACCTGTGACATTTCCATTTGCACCTATCTTTATGAATTTTTTTGCGATGTAGTTAGGGATACCTTGTCTGGATTGCTTCTTATGTGCTTGCATTCAAATTTGATTCTCTATCTGTTGAATTTTTTCAATGTTTCAAGCAGTCCACAGTGTCATTTTTTCACTTGGTGAGTCCATCAGACTGTTCCTCCTCATGGCAGCAGTACATTCTTGGATTTGCGCTGGATTTGATAGAACATTTTGCTGGATGTGATGAGTTTCCATTTGTTTTGATATCCAGTTTGTTGCATTCATTTTTGTGGGCTATTTTTGATTCTAGCAACTGTTATTGGAATACTGTATTGCCGAGGAGTTGATGCCTTTGATTTCTTTCTTGGGTTAAGGTAATTTACAGGATCCAGCCTTGTTCTGCCCAAGTATTCTTTGGGCGAGAAGTTGTTTTTGCATTTGTTTGTGACATATTTGGTGGCCTCTTCTACTCGAAGTATTTGCATATGCTTCATTGTCTAGATCCTGTATTATTGTGTCTCTGTCGATTTTTTGGTTGTCCGTTTTTGTTGATTTACCCTGTACGAGATGTGCACTTGGGCACACTCATCTCGGCCAAATCCATAATTGAATGTCGTCGGAGTACCATTTCACTTAATTTTCCCACTTGTTCTACCAATTTTCATCGCTTGGTCCAAAGATAGAGTTTTAGATCATCCATTGCAGTCGAATTCACCTTTCCTGTCCCTTTCAATTCTTCTTTTTGGTGTTAAGGGGTTATCCATGTCATTGCTCATTAATGAGTGGCTCATGGTTCCAGTGCCAAGCAAAACAGAGGGGGGGGGGGGGGGGGGGGGGGGGGGGGGGGGGGGGGGGGGGGGGGTGGCAAAGCTATCACCCTGGAACATCCGCGATGATCTTTCCTTCACTCCTGTATTTTATTCTTCCTTCTGAGTGTTGCAGTATCAATGCTTGGTAGTCCACAGCTCCATTGCTTTCGTCAATCAGTTTATTATTTGGGGGTGATATTGTACAGTGCATGCATTGTATCATCATGAATGTGGAACAATCAAAAAGCTTTTTTGTAGTCTTTCCAGGCTGTGGACAAATTTGTTCTTCTGTACAGTTTTCGAGTATGGCCATTGTTTAGTAGTAGTGCGTATATTGCTCTATCGCATCATTTTTTATACATCCCTTCTGTTACTGTCTCTCGGCTCTTGCGTTGTGGCTGTGTAATTTCTATATCATGATTGCTTCAGAAGTTTGTTATGTCGTTACGGTAGACAGGTTATTGGTCTATACTGTTAGGTGTTGGTTTTCTCTGATTTGACATTGAGAAGGTTACCTTCTGTGAAGCCATTCATCCATTACCTCCTCCCCTTCGGAAGTTTGTTGAATGCTCTTGTGTAGTGATTGTTGGGAAGCATCAGTTGCTTTAGCTAGAATTTTGGAAGCTCCATCTGGCCTGGGCTTTTCAATGTTTGGCATTTTTGCTCCTTTCAGATGTTTCCTTCTCATAATTACATTGGGGGAATTTCTTTAGGTGTTGCTTTTCCTTTCCAATTAATTTTATGATCCAATCTGCCTCATTAATGTTATTTGGTCTTCATAGATTCCTACCAAAAGTTTTCAAATTATCCTTTTCGTGGACTGTACATCTTGCTATTTTGTCCTAATTCATGATAGAATTCGCTTTTGGGTTGTTTTCAGACGACTGTTTTGTTCTCTCCCTTGTAACTTCACAGAGTTTTAGCCTCCGCACCAAGGTGCCGAGCATTATGTTTCCCAGGTTGTCCGTCCGTCCGTTCGTCCGTCAATTTTCTTACGCGATAACTCAAGAAGCAAATTGTAGAATTTATCAAACTGACGTAAAAAGCTAAGTAAGACGGCAATTAAGTGATTATATTTGGCCAGATGTTATAAAAGTCAAGCGGTCAAAGTTCAGGTCCAAACTCTGAAATTTATTACTGTTTACTGCCCTAACTCAGAAATAAAAGACAGAATTTCATTAAACTTTGTAACAAATGATAAAGTAAGACGAGGTGCATTAAGTGATTTTAATTATTGGGCCAGAGATGTGGTAAAGTCAAGGGTCAAATATTCAATACTCAATTTTGTGCGGAGAGCAGAGGCATACCCGCTCGACTGCGTGCAGCTTCAAATTACTCTTGTTTTAATTTATTATTTCTTTATCTTCCTTGCTCTCATTATATTTGAAGAGTGTGTTTCAGGCAAACCTTGCCTCGATGTCTTTGTCTTCGGGATTATATATATGCCTGTATATTTTATTTTTTGGATTCTCTTTAGAGCTTTGGAGCTTCTATACTAACTACGTATAAACTGCTGTATTTGTCCTGTTTCCTTTCTCAGTGTTCTTCGCTGTTTCATTTGTCTCCGTTTTTTCATGATGCACATGGCTTTGTCTGTAGGCCTGTTTATTTAACAGTGCAGCAATGTTTGCCTGTCACTTTATTCTTGAATGAGCAATGATCTGCAAAAGCTCACAGTGTTATTTCCTTCAATCCGTCTGACCTTGGTATGATTTTTGTCGAGTAGCTGTCGTTGGTTCTCTTCACCAGTCTTTTTTTATTTTCAATTTGTGGAGTTGTGCTCTTCTATGAGGTGGGTTTCAGGTCTCGATCTCTATTTTGTTGGCCAGCTCTTCCCCCAGTTCATGCTGCGCTTCATCTTTCTTATTTTTTTCCTTTTCCCGCATCTGTGCCATTCTCCATTCCTCTTCTTCCCATTCATTATCTTCCCTCCCTGCACTTACATCCTATCTTTCTGTCGTTCTGTCATTCTCTCTCCTCTTGTGACTCACTATCCACCCGCCCTTCTTTATCTGCCACCCCCCAATCGCTGTGCAAGATGCCCTCCTGGTTCATCGTCAATGGTTCGTCTATTACCCTCCGTGCATGGTCAATCACTCTCTCTCCCTCCAGACTTCTCCTATGCCACCGCTGTTTTCTAAAGCCCAGATTTCTGCCCACCTTGTCTTCCCGAACAGTTACAATCCTCATTCTCCCACTGTCCACCTCCTGATGACTCCACGGGCTTCCATTTGTTTCCCTGAATCGTTTCCCCTGCCTTCATCCCCCCCAAAGAAACGATTCATGGAGCAGCTGGGGAAAACAAAAACTGGTGATAGACTGGAGACCGATCCACAGTGTATACATTTGCCAGGATTGTATCAACAGCGATGTATTACACTAGATAGAAACGAATAAAGAGATACAGCCAAAAGCCAGAGAACAAGCGACAGAAGTTTTTGAAGAGAATGGAAGCCGTGGAACGCCAGGAGTGGAGCAGCGGTGAGAGTGAGGAGTGACTGTGCAGGCAAGAGGAAGGACGAGGTGGCAAATTGGCTCATGGACTGAATAGACCGAGCAATTGAGGATGATGATCTTTCTCCTCTTATGCTGCATTTCTTCTTTATTTATATTTTTTTCTTGCCAAAAACAGGAAGCACCTCCATACAGATTCCTGTCTCTATTGAGATGCGTCTTCTTCACAACGAGGAGGTTCAGCGCTATTTTCTATTTTTCAACACGAATCCCGTCTCTCTCGAAGTTCTCGACTGCACAGCACAGACACAGAATTTACGTGCGGATTCTGCTTGTTCCATATTGTACACCGCTCCTTCCCAATGCCATCTCCAGTGATGCATGACGGTCATTGCCCGGGCCAAATTGAAGGAAGGAGTACTCGAGTTTTACAACATTGTTTGTTTCCTTGTTTGTTTGTTTGTCCGAAGCGATATTCTCAGTCATCCTTTTCGCGAGAAAGCGTGAAATTTAGGACAAATTGAAGATGTGCGTCGCAAAAAAACAGTTATTTTAATTTTTTTTGAATAAAATTTATTTGATTAATTATTTTCTTTGCTTGCTTGCCGGATAATCTCAGCATATTTGAGCTGGGAAGCTGAGATTCTGGGGATAAAGTGAAGATGTGCTTTGGCAAAAACAGTATTTTTAAAAATTTATTGAATAATTAATTTAATTATTATTGATTTAAAATGAGTTTTTCTTTTTTCTAATCTAGGCAATATCTCAGCACCTTTTGAGCTCGGAAGCTGATGTTTTGGACATTGACAGGAACACGTGATTTGGCCTATAAAGTGTATTTTAATTTATTTGATTAATCGGATTAATCGACTAGTTATCATTTTTTTGATGAATTACTTAATTTCAAAAAGTTACAGAATTTTCGATGAAAACAGTGGTGGGTTTTGGTATGCTGATAATAGCGGAATGGATTAAGAAATTATTCTTTCGATTATTAGATTATTTTAATAATGCATTTAATCAATTACAATCATTATCTGTACACGCTCCCTCCCCAATCCGTCTCCATTGCTGCACGGCAGGCATCGCCAGGCACTGGAGTCACCGAGCAATGTCGTGCGGCTGGAGCATTTGTATTTATTTAATTTGGCATGGAGCAGATGTACCTTTGAATGACTGTAGCCTCTCTTGTTTTTTTATTTTCAACGCGTGTTTCTTTCTTTTCCCTTCATCCTCCTCTCCCCCATCGTCCCCTTCTCGCTTTGTTTCCTCTGATATCGTATCAATTCGGTATTACCTTCCTTCTCTGTGGATGGGCTCATGAGAAGCCTCAACTTTTGTTGCCATCCTCGCGTTATAGCAACCACTGTATTATCTCCAACGCAATACTCTGTTGCATATTCTCTTCCCCATCCGTCCTACCTGCCCCCCTTCCCCCATCCTCTCTCGTCGTCTCGGCACCACTTGTTTCTCTCTGGTATCGACCACTCGGCTTACCTCCCTTCCCTGTGGATGGACTCAGTGAGAGCTTTAACTTCGGCTCCAGCCTCACAATCAGCAACTGCCTGCAGCTTCATGCAATGCATTCGATACACAATCATCGTTGGGCCTAACCGACCCGCTCCACCATCTATTGGAGCCTCGCTCGCTTCTCTTCTGCTCCCGCCACGAGATTTCCATCCCTAGTCGCGTGTGTGCGTGTGCGTTGTTGCAATTTGTCTTTTCCTGACTGTTCATCACCAGAGGCTGTAGGCATTCATGTGAGAGCAAGAGGTTGTGAAATAAACGTTGACATGGCAGGAAATGGCCTGAAATTGATGATTGGCATTTTCAATGTCATGGTAATAACTTTCCGCTCTTTTACTTGCCTGTGTTGCGTTTTATCACCAGCGATTTCACCTCATTTCCACGGCTGAACTGAAGTTAAAGTCAGTCCTGTTGTTTTTTTTCCACATCAGACCTATTAAGGTCTTAACCTGACTAAAAATACCCTCACTTGAATTTTTTTGGAGGAAGTTTGGTGCTCTCAATTGAAATATTTTTTTTCTGGTTCGTGGCCTGGCTTACTCAAAAGTGAAACCCCCAACGATACAGATTGTGAAACAAGAAATAAAAACGAAAAATAATTAGGATCATGCAGCAGTTATTAAAATACTTTTTTCGGCCTCTCTCCTCTCTTCCTCTCCTCTCCTCCTCCTCCTCTTCCTCCTCCTCCTCCCCCTCTCATTCTCTTCTTCAATCTGACTTCGCTTTCTCTAATACTGTGCTCTCTTTCTCGCTTTTTATTTTCCTCCTCCTTTCTTTCCTCCTTTTATTTCTTCTGCCCCTTCCTCATCTCCCTCTCAATTCCTCATTCTTCTTCTACTCCTTCGTAAACAGGGAATATAAAAATGTACTTTTCTCATGTTCTCAACGCCCTCTCAGGTAGAAAGCTTCAAGGCAAAACCAAAAACTTGATTAACATGTATTTTTTTAAAAATAAAAAAGTCTTAATTACACAATCACATGTACTCTGATTCCCTTTGCAGCATTTGTGTATATTTATATACTGTGTGCGGACACGGGTCCGAACACCAGCTTGTCATCAGGGTGATTAATCCACGTTGTCCTGCGTAAGAGCCGTACCTGGGCCGACCGCTCACAATTAATGTTGTGTAACGGTGGGTTGTTTTAAAACCACGAACGCACCCAGTCAACCGATTGAGGCCAGTGACCACCGTCTAATTATGCCGTTAACTAGAGGTCACGTGTTTTACCTGAGCGGGAGCTGCCCTCGGCCAAAGCACCAATGTTATTCTCGATTAGATTTTTTTATTAGGGCGGCCAACGTTTTAACCGCTGGGTGTCGTTGCCGACGATTTTTTCAAATCGTGTGTAATTACCTCCAGTCTACTCGGTGTCGGACAATGCTTAGACCAATGGAAGAAAGACAAGACACGGACAGGTTGGAAATCGACAAGAACTTTAATTAATAATTAAAAAAATAAATAAATAAAAAGAACTTTTTAGTTGCTGAGGTAAATAAAGAATGACTTCAAAGCAAAATTCAATCAAATGCCAGGAAGAGCAAAGAGCAATGCTATCGGGGTTGACTTCACAAGCTAAACACAGACATGGTGTACCACAACTAGGTTCATTTCAGGGGAGGAGGGGGGGGGGAGGGAAGATCGTCTACTACCAGAAAGTCGCTGTGAAGCGAAAACATCCTGAATGTGTGCGTGCCGTGTCACGTCGGTCCGAGCACCAGCCTTGTGTGCCCCTCTCGCGAAAGCCTTTGAACGCTAGTCGACGTCAGGGGCAACAGGATCGTCTGTCGCGGTTTAGACCCTGGTTTGTTGGTGACTGACCCGTGCCTCACTTTGTGCAGTGCTGCCTCACACCCACACGCGCACCACACCTCGCTTGCCCCAGCACTGGAAAAAAAAAAAAATTGGACGAATTTGTCTCGTTGTTCACGGTCAGACACCCGACACGTGCACCACACGCTCGCTTGCCCAAGCCTGGGAAGTGACGAATTGTCTCGTTGGTTGCGCACTGGTCAGACACACACCGCGCACCACACCTCGCTGCCCAAGCACTGGAAGGACGAATTGTCTCGTTGTTGGCGCTGCAGCGTCACCTGCTTTCTTCTCGGCCTCTCTTGCCCTTTGCTTTTTCCTCCCTCCTTTCGCTTTTTTCTTTTTTCGCTCCCGCTTTCTCCCACACTTTTTATCCTCAGAATTACCTCTCGCTCTTTTTATATCTCCGGGCGTCTCTGCGGTCAGTACGCCGCAAGCTCCCCGCCCCGACTGGCCGCACGTACCATGATGACCCGTGCGCTCTCAAAAAGGCGGGTGTCGAAAGCTCACAAAAGATGTTGCAGAGGAAACGGGGGGCGGGCTTCAGAGCTCGTGAAAGAAAATGTGTGTAACGTTCTGTCATAAAGAAAAAAGCTTCCCATAAGAAAAGGGGATCTTCTTTACCCTTCTCAACGCATCACATTAAAATTCCCCATTAGACATGGGAATGCGGCTAATCTGAACATGCATTTTAGAAAATAATGTCTGAGGACCTTTGGATGTGTGGATGCATTCATCACAGACCAGATTCTGAAATCCATAACAATATATAAATATATATATTATTATTATATATATATTATATGTGTGTGTATATATATATGTGTATATATTTATATAGTGTTCTGGTATATATATATATATACACATATACATTAAGGTGGAACCCTCATTTGGACCAAACCAAGGGCTGGCCAAAGTGGTGCTGCTTGTGAGGGGTGAGTCCCCTAGCGTTTCACCATTTGGGTAGGCTCTTCAGGTAAGATGTACAACTTCCTTAATACATTTAATTCCTAAAATTGAATAAACTTCAGTGGAACAACTCTGTTTGTACAGGATTTCACATCATATTTCCACATTCACGTACTGTACTTTATTCGACAGAAACAACCAAGAAAACATAATTTTGAGTTATTACAGAAAGTCTTTGATTATTCACGAAACAGTTTAATTTTGATTATTATTGTGCAACGTTGAAAAAAAAAAGAGTCGCAGGTGCGCTGCCTCACGCGATGACGCGGCAGACTTCACGTATACCATTCTGCTAGATTTTCGACGGGGCTGTCCATAAATATCCGAGATTCTTGGGACAGAAAGATACTGCCATTGTTTTCACCATACAGTCAGTTACTTATCGCCGTGGTAAATCGTTGGCTCCTTGCACTCATCGTCGTCAATCGAATGTCGTCAAGTATCAGCGTCACCGTTGTCAGTGATAAACTCAGTCACCACGTCGTCATGAGATTTGCTTCATTTCATTTTCTCGCATTTCGTGGGAACATCCTGCGTCGCAGTTAATGTAGTCATCAACATTCCGTCGTCAACCTTAATTTTCTTGCATTCTTTGAGCAGAATCGGCGAAGTGGCATATCGTCTTCGTCGCTTTTGCCCTCAACCGCGTCGTCACCCTAACAGCTCGTCGCCGAAACCACACCGAACGAAACAAACTTCACGGGATGTTGATTCTCTGACTTGTGCTATGTAGCCTGTGTGATCCACGTGTGCAGGCATCCTAACAGGACACACTTTTTAAATTCGTTCACGCTCCAGTGTCGCCTGGCTGACAGCGGTCCATTTTAGCGAACAGTCCGTACGAGTTTTTTCTATACAATTGCTCTTAAGTCGCGCGAATGTGATCCCTTGGTTCGAGAGGTTGGAGACGAACGAGTCGTGTTCGGGGGAAAGAACA
>CM068966.1:73685851-73696116 GCA_035128595.1 Eptatretus atami | reverse complement strand
ACCCTCACAACACCTCCCTTACCAGAATGGAGGTGAACACTTCGAGACCTGGGAGGACTCCGTTCCACTTTCGTTGGCAGAGGTAATCAATTTTTATTCAACCATGGTGAATATATATTTCTCACCATAATGGCTCCTGCGGTCCACACGTTTCTGCCAACGTCCAAGTATTTTGTGATGCCATCACAATAGAACTGCACGTTCCTGCCGACTTAACCAGAGCTTCACTGTGGCCTTGACATCATCATCGGAAGAAAAATATTCTCCAGGAAGGTGTTCCTTATGTTTGATGAAGAGATGAAAATTTGACAGAGCCAAGTCGGGGTTGGTGATCCTTTGCGGAGGTACTCGGTACTCCATTGATCGTCTCTAACTCTGAGGATGTGAATGGTGCACTCACCTCTCTTCGCCAGTCAGTCATCCCAACTCTCATTTTGTAATATATATATATAATTTTTAATATATATATATATATATATATATATATATATATATATATCTTCTTCTTCTTCTTTCAGCTAGCTCCC
Source organism: Eptatretus atami (assembly GCA_035128595.1). Lineage (NCBI taxonomy): Eukaryota > Metazoa > Chordata > Myxini > Myxiniformes > Myxinidae > Eptatretus > Eptatretus atami. The sequence continues at coordinate 73,695,589 of CM068966.1, read as the reverse complement.
GTTAGGGGTCACCACAGCGGATCAACCGTCTCCATTTCACTCTATCCTCCACATCTTCCATTGACACTCCAACCACCCGCATGTCCGCCCTCACCATATCCATGAACCTCTTCTTTGGCCTTCCTCTTCTCCTCCTGCCTGGCGGCTCCATCTTCAACATCCTTCTCCCGATATACTCCGCTTCCCTCCTGTGCACATGTCCAAACCATCTCAATCTCGCCTCTCTCACTTTGTCTCCAAACCGTCCGACCTGCGCTGTCCCTCTAATATACTCATTTCTTATCCTATCCATCCTCGTCACTCCAACGAGAATCGCAGCATCTTTAACTCTGCACCTCCAGCTCCGCTTCCTGTCTTTTTGTTAGCGCCACCGCCTCCAAACCATACAACATAACTGGTCTCACTACCGTCTTATATACTTTCCCCTTCACTCTTGCAGCTACCCTTCTGTCACAAATCACTCCTGCAACTCTTCTCCAACCACTCCATCCTGCCTGCACTCTCTTTTCACTTCTCTCCCACACTCTCCGTTACTTTGGACAGTTGATCCCAAGTATTTAAACCATCCACCTTCCCCACCTCAACCCTTGCAACCGCACCATACCACCACCCTCCTCTCATTTACGCACATGTACTCCGTCTTACTCCGACTGACTATCATTCCCTTCTCTCCAGTGCGTACCACACCTCTCGAGGCTCGCCTCAGCCTGCTCCCTACTCTCCCTACAGATCATGATGCCATCCGCGAACATCATAGTCCATGGAGACTCCAGTCTGATCTCGTCCGTCAACCTGTCCATCACCATTGCAAACAGGAAAGGGCCAGAGTCGATCCTTGGTGCAATCCCACTTTTACCTTAAACCGGTCCGTCATTCCTACCGCACACCTCACCGCTGTCACACTGTCCTCATACATATCCTGCACGATCCTCACATACTTCTCCACCACTCCCGACTTCCTCATACAATGCCACAACTCCTCTCTTGGCACCCTATCATAAGCTTTCTCTAAATCCACAAACACAATGTAACTCCTTCTGGCCTTCCCTATACTTCTCCATCAACATTCTCAAAGCAAACATTGCATCAGTGGTGCTCTTTCCTGGCATAAACCCATATTGCTGCTCACAGATCGTCACCTCTCCACTCAACCTAGCTTCCACTGCTCTTTCCCACACCTTCCTGGTGTGGCTTAACAACTTTATCCCTCTGTAATTTCCACAGCTCTGCACATCACCCTTAATTCTTGAAAATCGGACCAGTACACTGAATCTCCACTCCTCCGGCATCCTCTCACTTCCAAGACTTTATTAACAATCTGGTTAACAACCCACTGCCATCTCTCCTAAGCACTTCCATGCCTCCACTGGTTACCATCTGGGCCAACCGCCTTTCCACTTTTCATCTTCTTCATAGCAGTCCTCACTTCATCCTTACTGATCCACCCACTTCCAGATTCACTATCTCACCACTCTTCCAACCTTCTCTCTCTCTCATATTCTTCAGACGATATATATATATATAACACATACATATACATATACAATATACATATATATACATATATATATATATATATATATAATATATATATTATATATATATATATATATATGATTAGGGCGATTGGGATAACACATTTTTAAAGAAAAAGGCACGCTTCCAACCAAAAGTAAAAAACTAGATCAACTCCGCTAATTTGAGCAAAAACACTGGATCATTGGTGTGGTTTTGCCACTGATGCAGTGCCCCTCAAGTTAAAGCAACAGACTGGAATACAGCCATGGAACGAACGCAAAACGAGTCCTTTTGAAAGGTACCTTTTCTATATAAAATAATAAAAACACAAGTATGATCAGAAACAAGACAGTTCAGATTATGTTTACATCTGTTAAAACGGCCTGAAAGCTAAGTAGAAGAAGCTTTCATAACCAATGGAAACAAACAATAACTAAACAAGAAAGACATTGTACATGTGCAGAGCACAATACTTGTGAAATCCCTAAAACAAATTTGACCTTAAATATAATTGGTGGTTGAATTCAATGACCAAATATGCAAGTCCTCTTCAAATTTCAAATCAATCGGATGAAAAATGAGGATTTTAGCAATTTCACCAGGTTGTTGACCTTTGCCCTAAGTTGACCTCAAAAATAATGTGTGATTGAATTCACTGACCTGATGTGCAAATCCTGTTCAAATTTCAAGTCAATCGGATGAAAATTGATGATTTTATAAAATAGACAAAGTTGTTGACCTTTTGACCTCAAAATCAATAAGCTTCTTGCTTATGACAAACTCTCCCATTTTGTGAAGGTTTGGGAACATTGCTTTAAAATTGTGACCTGTAGGCGAATGACATACAGACAGACAAACAGACAGACAGACAACAGACAGACAGAATCACAGGCCAGACCAACCAATATACTTCCAAATCTTAAATTTCACAAGCAACAAACACAAACCCCAAGTAAACACCTAGAAGGATAACAGATGTGGGGTCAGCATAAAGAGATTAATACATTGAGGAATTTTTTTTTTTTTAACTCACCCTGCATTTGGTATGAGTATGGCGTCTGCCCTGGCTGGGGCGTGCCAAAGCTTGTGCCGTATGCCGCCAGGTAACCAGACTGACCCTGTCCCTGCGCTTGAAGGATGCCTCCTTCAGTCTTTATTCCTACATGGCCAGGTGAGAAGATACAACCTCCATGTTTTTGACCCACATGCAGGAGGATCCCATTGTAATAAGATCATCATCAAGAAAGACCAGCTCCAACAACCTATCAACCTCAACTTGGTTACTGCTCATTTGAGAACAGTTCATAATGACCTCATGGAACTTGTTTGTTTTTTTTGTTAGTATTTTTCACATAAAAATTCCAACTCACAAGGTGAATGAATTGCAAACACACGATGCACAAATGTTAGAATGACCCGATGCCAAGTCTCACCATATGACGGAAGACCATAATGTTGTCCGCCTTGGGTGTATGATCCATAAGGTACGGCCTGCGCCATTACGGCTGGGTACTGAGGCTGTCCTGCATAAGCTGCCATCGGTTGAGCAGGAGGAACAGACAGGATATGTGGGTACGACCGGCTGCTGAAAACATATCGATATATGAATGAGACATGAAAGAGGAGAGAGGTTTCCGGATTTAATAAGTATTGTTAGCACTATTGAAGAAAGTGAACTGAACAAGAATAAACTGCATGGGTTGACATCCACCAACGTAAACCGACACAAGGGTCAGATTAATATTGCAGAAGGTACAGGTGTGCATAATAATGATTTTAAAAGAAAACAATGGATTTTATCACCTGAAAGCTGATAAGAATACGTTATCCACCATAGTGAGGCGAGGCTGATGTTTCGAGCATTAGCCCTTGGTCAGAGCAAAAAAGGGCTACGATGAAGGGCTAACACTTGAAATGTCAGCCACAATGTGTTCACCACAGCATTTAACATACTTATAAGCTTCTGGTTGATAAAATCCATTGCTTAACTTGTCTACCAACGTAAACTGACACTCGTCTCAACGAAGACTGTGATTCCATCATAAAATAAATTAATATCATATGATGCCGAAGAAGAGCTGCTAGGGCTTATCAGAAACTTCCAAACTTTGGATATCCGCGAGTCTTGAAGGCAGGTGGACGGGAAGAGGGAGAGGGGACAGTGGGGACCACAAACAACCAAAACCTTTGGCAGAAACACAATCAAGCCCTTACTTTGATGAGTAGATCTGTGGGGAGAACTGCAGTGTTTGTCTTGGACTGTAGCCACTGCTGGCTATTGCTGATGAGAACGAAACAAAAAGAAGAGAAAATGAGATAGGATCCATGTTGGGTCAGTCAATGTGCTCTATGTGTTCCACAATGTCCCCTATTCCCTCAAACCAAAGCCAAGTGTTTTGTAAGAGTAAGAGAGAGAGAATGTGTAAGAGAGGGAGGGAGAGGGAGAGAGAGAGCGAGAGAGAGCGAGAGAGAGAGAGAGCGAGCGAAGAGAGCGGAGAGAGAGCGAGAGAGAGCGAGAGAGAGCGAGAGAGAGCGACGGAGAGAGAGAGAGAGAGAGAGAGAGAGAGAGAGAGAGAGAGAGAGAGAGAGAGAGAGAGAGAGAGAATGAATGGATTAAGCAACCCTCGTCTAAATTAATCCGCAACAGATGAGGGTTTACGCAAGAGAATGCGTAAAATGGGGCATGAGAATGAATAAGATTAAAATTTTCAGCTGACAAGAATAAGGCAAGATTAATACATAGTATTGTATTGTTCTTTCATATAAACAAAAAAATACTGGAAGAAAAAGAGAAACCGCTAACATTGCTGACACTTGGTCCTCAGCTGAAGTGTGAAAGGAAAGGACTCAAACCAGGGCAAGAAGCTGTACAGATCCACATCGGTGGCAAGAATTTTTTTTGTTAACCTTTGTGGGAGGTTTCCTGGACAGTTCACAAAATCAGCAAACCAATGAGGTACAGCATCCTGTGGTGGTAACGATGAGGTTGATGGTGGCGGAAATGCCAAGTAGATAAAATTTTTAATCACAAAAAGGGAGGGAGGGGGGCAGATGAGGGACAAAGCAATACATGTATTTATTTTTGTTCACCCACTATAATTGTTGATGAATGAACCACCATCCAAAGCCATCGTCTGTTTACAGAGATCCAAACCTACCTGTTCCTGAGAAGGTGTCTATCGCTGCATCTCCTGTCGAAACGGGTAGGTCGCTGTTGTTCATTGGTTCCGTTTTCACTGCAGAGAAAAGTTGGAGAAACCAAAAATGGTACACAATCTTGGGAAGCAGACAAAAGTTTTTCACCAACCACAGACATAATTATATACTCCAGCTGGAAATGTACAACAACATGATAGCATCATGTATTTGTTTGCAGCGGTAGAGAAGTGTCTTCCATGGAATTATGAAATAAAACACAAACAAGCATGGTTCAGTACCACTGGCTGGTGAGCAAGTCGGGGGTGCAGCATGGGGAAGGAACCGGTACAGTGTGAGTACAAGGGACCTGTTAAACTGGGCACATGGTCTCACTGATGTGAGCGAAAATAATGGCCAGGCAAAAATGAGGAGGGGGGGGGTTGGGGCTCCAAATACGATTGCACATTAGCGGGTCTACCGTCTACAGCAAATGTGATTGGATTGGTGTTGTTCGCAGAGATCAAAGCCTTTGTATATTGAAATTAGAACCATCCTACTGCACGTTTGATACCAAACAACGTTACATTAGTTTCAGCCAAAAGCTGCGGGGTGGGGAGGAGGTGGGAGGGGGGGGAGTGTATCTGGGGGAGGGGATAAAATGTCTTTTAAAAACAACGATTTTAACAAGGGATCACAATTATTTCAAACAAAACTATTTTCCAAAACAAATTAATTTGAAATTTGTTGCCCGTTTTGCAATAAAACAATTTTATTTTTGTACACACCCCGATGTATTAAGTCAGTGGAACAAAATCATCAAAAATTGCATCACCTGAAATTATCGATTGTACCTCACTGCATTTAAAACTAACCATCGGTAGCACGAATTAAAAAAAAAAATGAATGAACAAAAACAATAATCTGCGAACCATACATTTTGAGAAATTTTGATTCAAACATGAAAACAAAACAACGAATGACGACTTATACAAGAATTTAAATCAAACGGACGTTTCAAACAAGGTAACAGGCAAAGACGTTACTTAATTGACCTTTCAGAAATAAATCGGAACGACACGTCTCAAAATGAAATAATTCTGATGAATGGATCAAACCTTCATTGTTTCTCATCTTGAAGCAAACGTTGGTCAGAAGCATTATCTGAAAGAAATCTCTTCGACTGCACAAGACGTGCTCAATGGCCTTTATCCCCGACCATAATCCTGCCGCAATTCATTCGGATCTTGGGATCGATCACTTAGGCTACATTTAACCCTTCAAAAGTCGTGCATGCACGATGCACTCAGTTTATTGTGCTGCCCGGCACTGGCCATTCACGAAGGCGGTCATGAAAAAGTGCGAGCCAAGCACCGTGGTCGTGATAGGCAGGGATAAGAGAACAGAAGACGGGAGGTGGATCTAAGTACAGCAACGTGCCAAATTTAATTTTCCAAAGGGTTTGAAACTGAACCGGGGCATGCAGAGGACAATTTTCTGTTTCATTTGAGTGCGAAGAAGAAAAGAAAATGGCACCCTTTTCATCCTGCGGCAGTGAACGTTTCAAGAGTCATCGGGTGTGGAATTCGCACCGACTGTGAAGGCAGTGTTTGTGACATTATGGTTCCCAGCGTGATGCCGACCAAATGAGCCCTGAAGGGGCTCTGCTGAAGCTACATAAATCACCACAATCCACTTGGTGCTCGTAATCTCCAAGTGGTGCTTGTGTTAGACTCTGTCAGGAATGACGTATGCTACCAGGGCCTCTGACAGTTTATGCAATATATTAAAGTTGGGGGTAAGGGAGGGAAGGGGAGGGGGGACACAGATCAAAGAAACAATATTGGTTTTGGGGTAAGGAAACTCAAGAGTTGTTAAATCATAAAGGCAGGCATCCGGTAATCTTCAACGCCTATGACTCAGCATTTGGCTCTTATCCATGAGTCTCAGGTAGCCATGATGGTAACACATAAATATTCTTGGCCTCAAAAAAAAGTCGATGCACTCAAAAGCAACCACAATAAAAATATAAAAGAGCATGCAGCAGAATCAACATAGTGTCAACGGTCGAACCATTTTTGGACTATTAGCCAAAGTTGAAGACCTGGCAACAAACCATGCAAGACACACACAGCAAATTTCACAAGCAGACAGCAATGCATGCACAAACAAAATGGCGGATCAGTCAGTACCCAGAGCCCCGCTGTGAGAACTACAAGTGAGGGCCCATTCAGCTGTACTAAGCATCACCATATCCTCACCTGGAAACAGCAGTGAGAGAAAAATAACAATAATTGAAACCTTACAGCAGCCAAAAGCATTTATTCGCAAGTGTATGACAATGAAACAGTTTGCACTGACTTGTTGAATGCACCACATTACTGTTGGAAAAATTTCGAGTTTGTTTCATCAAACAGTTTTACATTAGCAGCTAACTTGTTACAGAAAAGCGCTCACAGCTTATTTAACCCCGCCCCCTCCCACCCCTCTCACCACCAGACTGGGGTAATAAAATAGAAATACAAATAAGAAGAACGAAGCAAAACTGAAAGGGCACAGTATCACATTACAACGTCTCCGACTATACAAATCGACACCAGTAAACCGAAAGATGCTAATAAAACAGTGTTTTGAAGTCGTCTCCTTAATCAAGCTCGCTCACACACAGCACAGTTGGAACATCTCCAGCAGCACACCATGCTGCGTTGCTTGCGCAAGCACCGGACCCGATCAAGAAAATCATTCATTGTAAGAGTAAACCAATGACCAGCTTGACCTCAAGGATGAGAGATTATTTTAAACTTTCAACTAAATGGTACAGACAAGTCCCTGGTACAGTACTTGAGAAAAAGTGTTTGGAGAGAAATGGGCAGAACCACAGGAATAAGCATAAATAAGAGGGAGGGGAGGGCCGAACCCTACCCTCTGTCCCATCTGAAGTCCTGCTCGTGGCTTCTACACCGATCTTGTGTCCTCCGGGAGAATCCGAACTTGTGCTCGCTTGGCCTGGAGGACCCCCTAGCTCCTGCATATCCATGGACCTGCAAAAATAGTGACCCTGATTAAAATAAGTACGGTATTTTAAACCAAAGCTTATACTCAAATTTGAAACATTTCCAACTGTACTCAAATGTTGTGCCAAGTTGATTTGATGTACATACATTACAAACTTTTGTAACTTAAAGGACAAATCATTTAAAAAATGAAGTCAACTTCCACATGTACACATCTCAAAAAGATTTTGGATTAAAGCCAACAGTGGTTATTACCTCAGCCACCTAAGGTTGATGGAGGCTATGTTTTCAACAATTTTTCTCTGTCTGTAAGCAGAATATCTCAAAAAGTTATGGACAGTTTCAGCCAAAAATTGGTGGACATGTTGGGTGTGTGACAAGGAAGAATCGATTCGATTTTGGTGAGGATCCGGATGCAGATCCGGCCCATCAGTGGGATACAAAACGTAAACTGTTCAGCCTGGCACACATAAGCGCTGTGCAGAGTGCCATTCCAGTTCGAGATTGGCTTCATTTTTATTCATCCTCTTAATCCACATTGTATAGTTTCTTGATGCCAAGACAGAATCCTTTCTTCAAAAATACTCACAAAGCAATGGATATAAAACATCTTCCCTCTTGAAGTTGATATTCCTGTTTTATAATACACTAGATGATCCGTGAAACCGTTGGGTTTCCTTTGTGACAGCGGTTGATGAAAAAATCATTTCAAGGAAAAACAAAGAAGAAAAAAAAAGATAGCTCCAGCGAACTAGACCACTGAGGTTGTTTGCATTGATCAAATTCTCCCGAAGAGTACTTGACTAAATCAGGAATTGATTTTTTAATAATTTTTTCGTTGCCCAATTCGAACGAAACTTGATACTGCACACCGCAGGAGAATGGTGAGTAAGGTGGCCCTAAAATTTTTGAGCTATCGTGTTCCGTTTTGGCTGTATTTCGGGAACATACATACATACATACATACATACATACATGATGAGAGTTTCAGTAATATATAGATGTACTGTATACATACCATGCACACAAATATAAAAGTAACAAAAGGTTAGCATGTCTTGGAATAATAAACCTCCTTCTTAAAACTCATGCCTTCAACACCCCTTGTAGTAGGCCTATTTATCCATCAGCTGATGAGGTCAATAATACCATTTTTAACCGAATATATTTTAGGGAAAAAATAGACCATGTTGGCAAAAGGGAACCGACTGTAAGAAAGCCTGATGTACATTGGCAACAAGGGAGGGATACTGTTCAATAATGTGAGAGAAGTCTATGGGCCTCAGTTTCCCATCACAGACTGCTCTGTGGTCTCTCTGTTTTCAACCACCAACTTTCTGGTCTTGCACCCTGTGCTCTTTCCATGCTTTGTCCCTCCTCCTCCTCCCACCAGGTGGTCTGCAGGGCACACTCGTTCCAACAACAACCCCCTTCTGGTGACACTACCTAAATCCAGTATCATTGCTCACCTCCACTCATTTGTTCCTCTTTTTTCCTGCCTGTGAAACCAACTTCCACACTCTCTTCAATCTCATTCTTCCCTCCAGGTGTTCAACACAGCTGATCACCGCCAGATCAGATCGTCCCCAATCCAAAACCATGATCTTTTCCACCCCCGATAACACTCTCTGCCAACCACACCCACCCCCACCAAATTTGCAGTTTTTCCTTCCTGAGAGTTTGCTTCTGTATCCATCTTGTCCACCCCATGCATCCTCCTCTACCCCTCATCCCTTACTTGTCCAGGTCAGGTCAAGTATGGGAGCATGCACATGAGCAGCGCGTCGCTGCATCCACTTTCCGCCGGTACTCCAGTGGCCTCCATCTGGCCATCCCCCAGGCAGATGCCTGGCCCCACCCCATCTCCTTGAGATGCCGATCAACCTGCTGCAACAATGAGGCACCTGGTTGGCCCATTGGCTCCTCTATTCATGAGGTTCCCTCGCTGAGAGAATCTGGTGAGTAGGATCAGCATCAAGAAAATGAGCCACATGTCCATGCAGCCACAGCTGACGCTCACAGACGATGCAGGAAACAAATCTCATTTGAGTCTCTCTCAGCAACCGCTCGT
>CM068966.1:73672786-73685841 GCA_035128595.1 Eptatretus atami | reverse complement strand
GTCCGACCAGCGATAGCCAAGGATTCTCCAAAGAGACCAAGTACCAAAGGAATTAAGTCTCCGTCTCAGATCCCTGGTCAGAGTCCAACTCTCACATATGTAAAGCAAGACTGGAAGCACCAAGGACATCAAGACTAGGACTTTCATCGTCCTGCACACGTACAGAAAGCGCCACACACCCCATGATACAGTGAATCCATGACTCCCCAGGTCCGACTCAGATGCCTATTGACCACTGGCACACAGCCAGAGACATGAATATCACTGCCAAGGTAAGTGAATCTCTCTGTGACCTGAACATCCTTACCGCAAACAGGTAAAGATCAGATAGCAGCATTCAAGATGTCATTGAAAGCCTGGATCTTAGTTTTGACCCAGGAAACCCGTAATCCCAGTGGCTAAGACTCCTCGTTCAGCATCTTGAGGGTCCCCAAAAGGATCTCCAGTCTCCGCAAAGATGACTGCATCATCTGCGAAATCAAGATCAGAGACCTTGACATTCCCAAACTATGCAACGCAGCTTGATCTCTCCGACATCTTCCCCAGAATCCAGTCCATACAAGTTCTGAAAAGTGTGGTTGGCAGTACACACTCCTGACGAACTCTAACAACAACTGGAAATAAGTCAGAGATGGTATCACCACATCTCACAGAACTCTCAGTACCAGAGTATAGTTCAGACATTAGATTGATCAGTTTTGGTGGCACCCCACGAAGACCAAGAATCCTCCAGATGGCACCCTGATTCACTGAATCGAACGCTTTGCAGATATCAACATAGTCTGCAAGCAGCCCCTGCCGAAACTCTCATCTGCATTCGGTGAGGAACCGAATGGCAAGGATACGGTCAATCGTTGACCTCTTTGGTATGAAGCCTGACTGCTCTGGATGCTGGTGCTCAAGCAGATGATGGTGAACCCAATCAAGAATTATCCGAGCAAAGACATTGTCAAGGCACTGAGAGGAGCGTCACCCCTCGGTAGTTGCATCACCCCTCGGTAGTTGTTGCAGTCCTAGTGATTACCCTTCCCTTTACAGAGAGGGGCAGAGGGCCAACAAGGCCCCTCTTCCAGTTATTTGGGATGATGTCTGTGTTCCAGGCAGAACACAGAACTGCATGCAATGACATCAACACAGCATTTCCACCAGCCTTAAGAAGTTCAGCATGGATGCCACAGATCCCAGGAGTTTTACTCCTTTTTCAACCGATTCATCGCAGCCTGTGACGAAGGTGGATCACAGTTAATTGGAGGGTTAGCAATAGTGATAGTAACACCCCTGACATCCAACTCAACTGCTGGTGGATCAGCCTGGTACAGCTGCTCAAAGTAACCGGCCCAGTGGGCCTTCACTTCGGACTCCTCTGCGAAGAGCCCACCACCATCCGCTATAACTGCAGTTTGCCGAGGGATGGGTTTGGAGGAATGCAATGCATAAATTCCCCTGTAAGCAGGACGAGAATCACTTACTCGTCCAGGTCTCCCTCTATTTTGTCCTTAAACCCATGCTGTTGGTATCCACCCCCCCTCCCTCTTTCAACTGTTTCTTTTGTTCTGTTGCATCCTGATTTGTTCAGTGTTCCAGCTCTTCCACGAGCCCTGACTTTATGTACAAAAATATTAATTTATATATTTATTTGTTTATTTATTAGCATTCTGAGAGCTACTTTGCAGACTGGTGTCGAGGGAAGTATGACCAAATTTTGAAAATCCACCTCAAAAGCCCAAAACCAACTGCAATTTAGAAAGGAGTTCATAATTTACATGAAGGACAAAGACATTACAAAGTCCATAAAAATCAAACACGTGCTTTCTTCATCAAGACTTGTGAAATGACACTTACGAGGCTGCCTGTTCAAACATCATTCAAATGCTTTTGATGTTCAGCCAAAATTAGTTGCAATACATTTATTTGTCAGCATTGCAAAGAACCTGAGCTATGAGGAACGATTATGCAGTTACCAAAGAAAACGATTACTGGAACAACATCCGACTTTGAAATCGGTTACAGAGTCCTCCAATCGAGTCCAAAACAAAAGCTTTTCTGAAACTGCAAAGCAATGTAAAATTTCACCTTCAAGTAAATAAATGAAAAACATTTTTGCAGTGCAAGTATGAAATGTATGAAATATAATGAATGAAAGCAACCCCACCTGGAGACCTGTAATACTTAAACTGTTTGGCTTTTAGACCTGAACAACCAAATAAACCATTTTTAGGGGCATTTGCTCCAGGGGGAGCATACCAAATTCCAGAGATGTCTCAAAAACAAACAGCAAACAAACAAATAAGTAAATAAATAAAATGTTTAGGATCTGAGAGATTGCAGGTTGTACGGAAAACCTTCATCAGAACTGTGTCCAAGTAAGCATAAAGTAACAAATGTTGTATATGTGACCAGAACAATATTCAAGCAGGATTCAAATCCCATCGATGCCTGAAGTGCTTGCTTAAAGATCCCCAAGTTATGAGGTCCAGAAGTTTTGATGTCCACATACCTGAGTCATAAGAGTGGTGCAATGTCCAGAGCTAGATTTCTACATCATCAGTGGCATTCGTTCAGTTTGCAATGCATTTTCCAGTTCATCGCGTAGTTATGGTTGCAATAATGACGGCAGGAAAGTTCCAAGCCAAAAGGTATTGATATACGGTATTCAGAAGCGGAGCTCCAACTATGCAAACTTCAGTTGCAATATACATGCTACATTGCAGAACAACTTGCTGGATGAGATGGACAGAAGACGACAATGCAGCGTTGGCAATACAAGAAAGCTAATGTCCTGGACACAAATATTCAGGCCAAAACTGTTATCGCCCCTTTCACAACAGGGGAATAAATAAATAAAGAAGTAAAAATCAGGGAGTCACCAAATCCCATGGTTTAGGAGACAACGAACAGTGCCGATGGTTTCATTGCCTGTACACCCCCATGCTATACTATAACGATAGGACATGGCAGGCGGTCCGCGTGCATCTGACGTGAAGAGTAAAGACCTGGCAAATGGTAGCACTCGAGATGTGATACTACCGACAACCATGGCTAGGCTGGCAAGGGATCAAAAAGTTTCAAATGCAATGGTGAGACATCCGATCGACGTGCTAACAGTCAAGATAATCCTGCTAATTAAATGTGTTGTTAGATCCTCCTACTGTGGGAAACCCGATTTATTTATTTTTTTAAGTGAAGCATTCCTCGCGTTCATCATCAGTTGTGCTTCTTCGCTTTCACTTTCCCTAACTCACACGAGAGTTTGCAGCGATACAAAAATGACAGGCACAATCCTCAATGAGTTAAATGGTGAAGAGTTGTACAGCTGGGGCAGGTGAAGCGTACTAACTACAGGCAAAGGGCGGCATTTGCCAAATGGCACTGTGGAGATGGAAGCGATTAGCTTTTTCTGATTACCGTTCCACAGTGATCGCGAGAATACAATACGCCGCCTATGCCTGGGGGTTGGAGGGTCGGGACGAGTTGCGGAAGGAAAACGTACAAAGTTTACGAGAAAATGCGAACATCCTGCAAGTCAAAGGCATTTGGAAGAAAATATAGGGTTTCAACATAAGGCTGCAACAGCATCACAAACGTTATTGAGAAATATGACTAAACTGTCAGACGCATTTAATGCTACCACATCTCACCCATCAAATCCTCCCCTATTTTTATAAGTGCAAAGGTCATCACAAACATTAACACTCTATTGGACAGAACATGTGGAAAACTCGCATGTTGATGATTGTCAACAAATGATCTTACCTCGAGGAGTTTGTCTCCGATTCATCTGAGTTGCGTCTCGCTCTCTTTGTCTGAAAAAACAAACAAGGCTTAAGGTCAAATTCAGATCCATTTGTGATAAAAGAAAACAAAAACAAACGAGAAGGGCACTCGGTAGAGTCCATACCTCCACCACGTAATGCCTGATCCACGAGAATATATCAAGCCCGATACATTTTTTAAATATCATGCAATATATCGTTTTTGGCCCCATCTCTCAATGGTGAAGAATCACTCAGGAAATTAAATAATTCTCGGATCCAGATCCAGATTTGGACCTTCACCAAAATCGAATCAATTTGTCCTTGCCACACACCCAAACTGTCCACCAAGTTTTATCCGAATCCGTCCAAAACTTTTTGAGATATCGTGCTATATATTAGTTTCGCCCTCTCTCAATGGTGAAGAAACACTTAAAAAAATAATCAATCCAGATCCGGATTTGGATGTTCATCAAAATTGAATCAATTCTTCCTTCTCACACACCTGTGTCCACCAAGTTTAATCCAAATCTGTCTACAACTTTTTGAGATATCCTGTACACAGACAGACAGACAAACAGACAAACAAACAGACAAACAATCAAACAAACAGACAGAGAGGGGTGAAAACATAACCTCCTTCACCTTCGGTGATGGAGGTAACAAAAACAACAAAGAAAGCACAATAGAAGCTTTGAAAGCAGATGCTGCAGATGTTTTCATGACTGTGACAACTTCTGACGGAGACTTCATGGCGTAGCATGAGACACTTGTCGAATGGGCAATGAAAAAGTTGGGTGAAATTAAAATCACAAAAATTATGAACTACCATCACCAGCAAGACATAAAAGAATCGAAACACGGTGTGGGGGAAATAAGCAAGTAGTTAAACCTATATAAATAAATAAATGCATTAATAAATGAGGAAAACAGGCCCATGCAGCTGCCAATTATGAAAATGAAAAACAACACAGAACACTAAAAGGTCATGCGACGATGGCCACAATGGGTCAGAGTGAAACGGCTATCTGCCAAGAGATGTACAGTGATATTGAAAAACCTCAATGTAGATCTTTTTTTTTTTTAAATGCTTGCTTAGAAATGCAAAATGAACCAGCAAATGCATTTCTCAAATAGAATGCGATGTTTCTTGGCCCTTCAGGATTCTTCCAGAGTTTAGGAAACACCAAAGGGTTGAAGTGAAGGTTTCTCACCATTTTCAAAATGCACCATGTTTCAGATTTATCAGCTATTATTTTAGTAATCCTATTTCATGATCTACAACTAGTTTGCTGACTGCCTTTACCCTCTGTATAAGGTTTTCACAAGCCTTCTTTGGATTAACAAATATATGGGGCAGTATGCAGGCAAAAAACAAACATATAAAACAAACATAAAAAACCCAAACAAGTGCCAAAGTTGGTGTTGTATTGTTTTTATACTCTTGGAAAACAAAACCCTGCCAGATAGGTCAAAAAATCGACTGGAAGCTGGATGTAAAAGGTCAATAAACATTCCAACTCGACATCATGCTCAACAATTATGTGATGCTTTGGAATCCACCGAGATTACAATCTGGATTAACAAGACGAGCATAAAGACACATTTAAAAAGTCACAATTTGCATCTAATTTAATTTAAGTTTAAGAGAATTTTTGTTAATTTGTTCCGTGTACAGTGAGTACATCGAATACATAAAGGTCTTTCTAACCACTCACCCACTCATATAAATGTTTAAGTATTTTCCAGGTGGACTGGAAAGATGAAAGCTTGCACACATGTAAATCGAAGCCAAGATTCTACGGAAAAAACAAAAATCACAAAACTGGCCGTAAACTAAAGTCAACCGGTGGAGGATTGCTCTTGCTCATGGAAAGTCATGTGACCAAAGACAATGAATGGCATGTCATGTGATCTCTCATGGGTAATAACGTGTGTGTGTGTATATTTATGTATGTATGTATGTGTACGTATATATTTATTTATTACACACACATATATATATATATTTATTACATATACATATACATATATAAAAATATTTATTACATATACGTATATATTTATTACACATATATATACATATTTATTACATATACACACACATATTCCCACACCCCAGCCCTACCATACACTAAAGACCGAGTACAGTCCCGACAAAATCCTATGCCCGCCTTCGCCTCAGGCTCGACCGCCCACCCTTTTTTTACCTTTACCAACTGCAATGCACGCCCACACTGAGTCTTACTATACATTACCATACTATAAATTTATAGCTATACGCTAGTATATTTATATATATATATATATATATATAATATATATATATATATATATATATATATATAGTTGTTTTTTCGGTTGGGTGTGGTGGACAGGGGTTCGAGGGTTGTCGGGTGAGGAGTTAAACAAACTGACAATATGTGCCTCCATCAGATATTTGGGTTACGAACACCATGATAGCACTTTAATTGATGGCAAATTCAACATCCAAGATAGATGGCGATTTGTTCAGTTGAATTATGGAGCGACTTCTGCCGCAAGGGTGGACGAAGTGCAGGTGAGCCGCGAACCACACACACACACACACACACACACACACACACACACACCACACACACACACACACACACACACACACACACACACACACTGCATGCAATTTGACACTGCAATCTCAATTGGATGCTTTGGGAGTTCATGTAATGAAGAACAATTGCTGGAGGTGCCTTACAGTTGTCACCTTGACAGGTATCTATCAGACACAAAGATCTGTTTATTACATAATTTCCAATTGGGCAACACTTGCAAACATAATCACGTTTATGGCTTCTTTGTTGCTTTCGAAAGAAGTTGATGGATTTCAGCTGCTTTTTACCAAATATAATTAAGCTTTTGTTGAAACAACTAAAAAATAAACACAGAAGTAGGGCTATGAAAAATTCTTAATGAGAATTCAAATGCTGCACATAGCAGTCTTCACTTATCCAGGATTGCCCACAAAATAATGGCAGGTTTGTGAAGACTAAGATAAAGAGATGTGACTGAATTGCAATTGACAACCACAAAAGAAAAGTTTTAACGTGTGTTAGAAAACAATTTACTCCTCAAAAAAAAAAAAATTCTCTGGAGGATTATTTGTCGTGAACATGATTTTTTATGTTCAAAATACATGCCCTCACCTGTGCCATATTCAATCCCTTCCAAAGATTGTCGCCTTGCATAAATGATCGTGCACTATTAAACTTAGGGGTAAAGGTGCATATAGATTTCGTTTGAACATCTGCTGAATGATCTTCTTGTAAATTCACAAATGTCATTTTTGCCTTCCTTATTTATTTCCCGTACTGATTCGTTGGCAATTTGAAGTGCCTCAAATCCTTACTGATTTTCATATTGATGGGTTACAGGCCTCTTCGGTTCAAGTCCACAATGCCTCTCTCTTCAAAATCTGTGACGTCAAAGAATTGTCTTTCTGCATGGTGCCCGTCTTGTACCAAATAAAGCTCTGAGGCGTTGCTCCACCAGAGCCACTTTGTCTGGCAAGCAAGAACATCGCCCTATTCATTCATTCTGCTGATGGATGATGTTTAATTGCCATGTCCAAAATGCATCGAATGGTTTTAGCATAAGATCCTCTCGATATACTGTGAGGCATGAATGAATACTGCTTTCTAAGATGTAGGGAAAATAAAATCACCATCATTTTGTACACCACCCTACCATAAAGCAAGCGATAAAACGACCAGCACCATAACAACAAGAGCGAAGTCGATGACACACCATCACAAATACCCACACATCCCAACTAAAGCAATGTTGAAAGATGGCAAAAAGTTCCACTAGGAACGACTCGATATCAAATTTTGAGTTAATGTTTTTTTCCCCGTTTTGACCCGTGTGACCCTAAGTCCCCACCCCATGGGGCATGAATCGGGGGTCAAATCCAAGATATCATTACATATTTCACGTGTCCCCCCAATGTTGATTGCATATACAAAGTTTCATAAAGAAATGTTTAGAAATGTGCCCGTAATCGCATTTTTTCGTATTTGACCCTTTGATCGTGCCCTGAGGGGTTGGGCCAAAATGTTACCACTCTTGCACCTTCTTACCATGTGGTGATCATAACTACCAAGTTTGGTGAATTTCTGCACAACTGTTCAGGAGACAGTGGGATGGACGAACAGACAGACAGATGAAGCCGATTGCAATATCCCACCGTTTTTTTTCAAAAAGCGTGGAGATAACAAGAAAGCATCTCAAATACAAAGCCCATCCGCATCCGCTTTGTACTCAAACTAAACTTGATGAAAACGACAGCTAAAAAAGAGAAGTTAAATTTATTAACCAGTTTCTCCATATTGTATTATCACAATAAGGGTTTGTTGAAAATTTGACGACAAAAGCTCAAATGGTAAAAAGAGTTATGGCCTGGACGGAAGCTCAAATGGTAAATAAATAAACATGGAAGTGATTACACAAACCGGCCGTCTCACGCTGCATTGCGGCAAACAAGCTAAAGCTAATAAGGCCGATCTCGACTCACTGTGACTTTGCCCTTTGACCCAATTATTAATTAGCCTTCTCCATATTTTCATAAGGATCTTTTGAAAATTTGATGACAAAACCTCAAATGGTACAAAAAAAAGTTGTAAGACAGACAGACAGTGTGGGAGGTGGGCTAATAAACCATTAAAATTGTTGACAAATACATTATAAAGCACAAGATTAAAAACTTTCACTGTTGTACATTAAAAAAAACAAATTGAGGTCACAATTGCCAATTAAACGAGAAGGAATTAAACCTAAATAAATCTTATTTAAAAAAATTAAAACAACTACACATGGTGAGTCAATAATTTCATTTTTGCTTTACTTATTCACAGAAGGAGGAAATAAAACGCAACCATAGCAGCAAAGTGAACTTCGGTGAATGCCGTGGAGGCAGCCACGTCTTCTCTTTATGGGTTCACGATTAGATGCCAAAAGTCATGTGATTTTTCACAGCCAATCAAGGCAAGACACAGTTGCCTCCACAGAAATTACTGAGAAATCCAGTGCTGGATCTACTGCCTAATGGAAAAAAGAAAATTCAAACAACAATGTTAACTGAAGAATCTGATAATTATTGGACTTATTAATAAATATGTTATTTAAATACAAGTTCAGTTCCCTTTTAACAAAACGGAAACTGTTCCCAAACATTACCTTATACCATTGGAACATGTGTTTGTAATCTGTCAAAGCAATATAAAAGTGAACAGCTCTCCCAAAGGAAGGAGCACTCAAACTTTGGCAGTGAAGAGATTTGAGTCACTGTGCAGAACTCATCTCCCATCGTCACTCAGCATGTGATAATGACACAGACTGAGACTAGAAGAGTAATGCTGCAGAGCATGAGGTAAGAATTTGGATGCAGTACAGACTCTTCGCCATACTCTTGTAGAATATATCATCCACATGTGCAGACAAGAAAGTGAGACAGCAGGCTTATTGAAAAGACTCTCTTCCCCTCTCTTTCCTCCCACCTCCTCCCCATCTCCCTCTCCACCACTCCCTCATGAAAAAATGTACTTTCAGGCTAACTGTTACCTTTTCTGAAATAAATAAGAGCCAAAAAGTTACTGGGAACTAAAAGATCAAATCAAATAACGCATGAGATGCATTTGTTAACCAAGTTCATTTCTGACAGAAGGAGACTCAATGACAAAATAAGGACATTAATCTAAATACACTAAGGGCTTTGTTACAAAGACATTATGAAACAGCAAAAGCTGAGCAGTTCC
Organism: Eptatretus atami; assembly: GCA_035128595.1. Lineage (NCBI taxonomy): Eukaryota > Metazoa > Chordata > Myxini > Myxiniformes > Myxinidae > Eptatretus > Eptatretus atami. The sequence goes on along the minus strand of CM068966.1, from coordinate 73,676,300 downwards.
TGTCACTTTAAAAACACAGCTTTTTGCCATTTCATTAGATCTTTGCAAGGAAAATATCAAAAACTAAAAACCCTAAAAAAAATTGTTTGTTTGTTTTAAACAAAAAAAAACTTTATTTGGAATCAGTGCAAGGGAACAATGCTGATAAAGGTTTCAAATAAGTGTACACAACATGAATTAAGTTCTATACCAGACGATCAGTGCACCGATCTTCAGCTTACATCCAGCGACTTGCGGCACATGCAAAGTTACTTTTCAAACGTGGAAAACCGAAGAAGTCAAACTTTAGTTTATGTTTTTTAACAGTGAGATTTCAACCAGTGATGAAAAAAAACCTAAAATTATACATTTCATTATTTATATTCAAAAATCAATGGCCATATGTTTGGAGTTTTTCTCCAAAAGATCAGTCAGAGCTCAATGAAAGACCTTATCTGAAGCCCCAGAGGATTCGCTTCAAGACCAATACTCTTCCTGTGTGTAAACTGTCCCCGGGCAGCAGTGGCTCAATGAGCCTTCGGAGTGGCTTGTCAAGACTTACAGGGCCCGGAGGCTCAGAGGGAAACAAAGGCAGGAAATAAATAAGCTACGCATTGCGAGCAAAGGAGTGAATGGCGAAAAGAACCGACAAAAACAGCTCGGCACATTACTGCATATGCGACACACTCACAGATGAAATCTACTGAGTGTAAATTAAAGATCATTTTCAATAACATCAAAACCAACCCCTGCCATTATTGCTGGAAATGGAAAAATTAATTGGTGGTTTATTCAAAAAAATCTATTAGTGCCTATACGGTGCCAAAAATCAAGCTTTTTATTTACAATCATGCAAGATTATTTATTATATAAATATTCTCCACAAATAATAATAATAATAATAATAATAATCACAAGTTACAAGACAGGAAGAGCCACACTGGAATCACCAAGATACATCCTGGCTCTTCCATCAGAGCATCAAACTTGTATAAAATAAATATAAAAACAAAACGCTTGAACATCCCCTGATGACAAGTACAATGCCACTTACTCATTTTGGTAAATGCAATGAGTCATTCTTTTTCGGGATGCGGTATGAGCAACGTTTAAACAACTCGAAACGTGCACAAAAATAAATAAATAAAAAATTGGCAAGTAATCCGTTGACAGAAGCCAACGAATCACGAATGTGTTTCAGTGTTATACTTCTTTATCCTTGGACAAAAGTGCTAAAGAAGCAAAGCAAGCTCGTGTGTCCACAACAAAATTGCTCCGCAAGTTAGTGCTGGTTGCTGATCATCATACGCGTTCTTGCAGCATTACATTAACGGGAAGAGTACGATGTGAATGCAAACTTGTACCAAAACTACGGTGAACAAAATTGGCTGGAAAATACTATGGAATAACCGAAATGTGTGCAACTGTATTTTACAGTAAAAACAAATCGACAAATAAACAATGCAATTTAAATGCGTTTAAAATTTGGAAACCGGGAAGGATTTTTGTGATGAATGAAATGGCACAGAAATCTCTGCCCATCTCGAAATGCATTATTAATTATTATTATCATTATTAGTGTGTGGCTGTATTAAACCATGTAAAAAGTGGTGTACAAAAAGTTTGAAAAGTATCACAGGATAAACAGCAAAGCGGTTAATACATTAAGATAACCACCAGCCTTTAAATTCCACAATTGATGACAATGTCATTAAAGGATTGGGCAAGTACCGCCGAGTACAGGGAATGAGGAAGAGATCGGCACCACGAAGAGCATACGGCACAAGTGCGTGGCTCTAAGCACCGGAGCAGTCCTCAGAACACTCGCTGTGGAGTCTCAAGGAGAAATAGCTTGCAGGTTTCATAAAGTCACACAGCAGACATCCTTGTTTGTCGGCCTGGGAGTGGCAAGTGAACTTTACTCCGGCTATTGTCGCTCAACAAGAGGACAGGTGGTCCCGTCAGGGTTTACTCCATGACGGGACACCCTGCCCGTTGTCCACATCACCAAAAATCAAATTTGGTGCGGGCAAGCATGATAATCCCAGCCATGTGCGTGCTTGCTGCAACCGCAGAGCTTGCTAAATAAATACATGTCAGCAAATAAAGCGCTCTTTATTAACGCGGTAACGCGTCCTGACCGAATCACATCAGCTCGGGCCCGTGCCCTGTTGGACAAATTGAAAGCATGTGCAGCCCAACGAGTTACACAAACGCCCTGAGGACGAGACACTGAATGCAATTTCGAACCTTGTGGAAAATAGTACCATGCAAAGCAACTGTGATAGTCAATTGTATTTACCAGCATCATGGATTGAAAAAAATAATCCCAAAAACTCATTCAGCAGAAAAAATATTAAAATCCCCAACCCCTCATCACACTTGCCCCACCCCCCACCCTCCAGTACTTTCTGATAATCATGTTTACTGCGAAAACGTTTCGTGGAACTTCAAATCACCTCCATACAAGCAAGCATCACTCTAGCTGATGTGATTAATATCTGGAAGCCAAAGCATGATGAATTAATAAAGCAAGGATGATGGGTAGCAAAAGAAAAGGGAAGGGAGAGGCATCAAAGAATGTAACAGCCAATGCTTGCATAATGATTCATATTTTTGGAGAAATATTTAACTGTACACAATGTGACGTAAAAGCCAAGGATGTTGAAAGCAGGAGGTGTGAGAAAATTTCAATGACCCCAAACAAAGTTTGGTTCCAAGAGGCGCAAATACAGAGATCATGGAGCCGCATGTACTCACGTCGAACGGAGGATCGAGTAGGACAACACCACTGTAAAATGCTCCCCAAGGGTCTGCTTACCTTCCTACTGTGGTGCCCTCAACCTCTGGGCCGGTCAAACGAGTGATGTGGTTTCTCCTCACGGGTCGCAACAACCGCCCGTGCTAATGCCGTGTGTGGAAACCAGAGCTTGCTCAGCCGCAGCTAAAGGCTGCAGCCTCAGCCAGCCCTTCGCCCCCTCCTAGCCCTACCCACACATACTACCATGAGATGCACAACCCGCCCTCTCGTGTCACGGCGGGCGGGCAACTCGCCTGCATGGCGAATGGGACCTCAAGACGTAAAGAACATCCCCTGGGACGTACCATAACCAGCATTTCTTTCAGCAAAGATTGCCCTGCATTTCCTAGAGGTAAGTGAATGCAAATCTGTTTTCGGTGTAATAATCCATCGTCAAGAACCTTCACCCGTATTTAAGCTAAAAGCGACAAAAACTTGTGCTCAGATCCATTTGGCAACAACATAGAACTCGTTTTGAATGTAAATGTCAAAAAGGGATGAATTGTTCCACATCAAGAAGAGAAATAGAGTATGTGACCTTATTGATAGAAAATTTTCATATTTAAATTTGATTTCCCATGTGGTGGTGTTCAGGTTCTTCTGTCTTTTTAAAACCGAACACTTCCATTTTATATTTAAAGAAATTATGGCGAATGGATGACAAATCGTACTCAGATGAAGGACATTACATAAGGGATGTCATGGACTACAAGGACTTTTGAAGGCAATGTACAT
>CM068966.1:73617370-73639279 GCA_035128595.1 Eptatretus atami | reverse complement strand
GAGAGATGAGAGGTATAGATTAAATACACAAGTGGTTCCTTCTCTGTTTGAGGGTGTTCTATTATAACCTACACACGTATTGGTGTGTGAAGCTATATTTTACTGACCCAATTGTGTTCCACGAGCCGATAGTTTTATTCACCTATCGTGGTGAGCTGTTTTATTACCTGGTGGTGAGCTGTCGGCTATGTAGCCCACTAGAGATGTGTACTGATTCCTTTTCAATACCATGGGTGCGCTGGATTACACGGTGTTCATCTCTCTCAGCGGACGATGGTGGTGAGGTGTTATAGTCCATGGTGTGCGGTGTTATTGAATACATGGTGGTGAGGTTATTAATACATGGTAGGTGAGTTGTTATTATACATGGTGTTGAGTGTTTATACATGTGTGGTGAGGTTAATAATTATGGTGTTGAGGCTGTTATAATAATGTGGTGGTGGGTGTATTAATACATGTGTTGAGAGTTTTTAAAATACATGTGTTGATCTGTTTTTATTACCATTGTGTGGTAGGTGTTTTTATTAATGTGGGAGTGTTTTATTACCTGGTGGTGAGGTGTTTTTATTACCATGGTGGTGGGTGTTTTATAATGGTGTTGAGGTGTTTGATCCATGGTGGTGGGTTTATAATACATGGTGTTGAGGTGTTTTATGCATGGTGTGAGGTGTTCTATTAATACATGGGGTGGTGAGGTTATTATAACATGGTGGTGAGGTATATTATACATGGTCTTGAGGTGTTTATTAATGCCATGGTGTGAGGTGTTATTTTAATAACCTGGTGGTGAGGTGTTATTAATACATGGTGGTTGAAGGTGTTATTAATACCGGTGGCGAGGTTTATCATTACATGGTGGTGAGCTGTTTTTATTACCATGGTGGTAAGTGTTTTTTATACACATGGTGGTGAGCTGTTTATTACATGGTGGTGAGCTGTTTTTATTAGCATGGTGTTGCTGTTTTAATACCACAGTGAGATCTGTTTTTTATTACATGGTGGTGAGGTGTTATTTATTTCCATGGGTTCTAGGTGTTAATACCATGGGGGAGTTGTTATTAATTACATGGGTTGAGGTGTTATTATACATGGTGGTGAGGTGTTATAAACATGGTGTTTGAGGTGTTATTAACCTGGTTGGTGAGGTGTTCTTATCCATGGTGTTGAGGTGTTTTAATACCATGGTGTTGAGGTGTTATTGCCATGGTGGTGAGGTGTTATCCATACATGGTGGTGAGGTGTATTATAATGGTGGTGAGGTTTATTAATACCATGGTGGGAGGAGTTATTAATACATGGTGGTGAGCGTGTTATTATTAATGGTGGTTGAGGTGTTATTAATACATGGTGGTGAGGTTTTTTATAAATGGTGTGAGGATGTCATTATTACCATGTGTTGAGGTGTTATTAATACATTGTGTGGTGGGTGTTATTAATACCATGGTGGTGAGGTGTTATAATACATGGTGGTGAGGTTTAGTAAAAACATGGTGGTGAGGTGGTATTTAATACCATGGTGGTGAGCTGTTTTTATTACATGGTGTTTGAGCTGTTTTGAATACAATGGTGTGAGCTGTTTTTATTCGCATGGTGTGAGGTGTTATTATTAACCATGGTGGTCACTTTTTTATTACCATGGTGGTCAGCTGTTTTTATACCATGGTGTTTGAGCTGTTTTAATACATGTGGTGGCTGGTTTTGATTACATGTGTGAGGTGTTATTAATACCATGGTGTGAGGTGTTATTAATACCAGGTGGTGAGGTGTTATTGATACGATGCGTGTTGAGGTGTTATTAATACATGGTGGGGTTTTGGGGAAAAAGGTTTTTATTAATACCATGGGGGGGTGAGGTGTTATATTACATGGTGTTGAGCCTGTTTTAATACCATGGTGGTGAGCTGGTTTTCCCATGGTGGTAAGGGTGTTTATTACCATGTGGTGAGCAGTTTTATATCCATGGTGTTGAGCGTTTTTTAGTACGGCTGGGTGGTGGGCTGTTTTTATTACATCGGTGGTGAGGTGTTATTATACCATGGGGTGAGTTGTTAATACATGTGGTGAGGTGTTATTAATACCATGGTGTTGAGTGTTATTAATAACCATGGTGTTTTGAGGTGTTTATAATACATGGTGGTTGAGGTGTTATTAATACATGATGGTGAGGTGTTTTTATTACCATGCTGGTGAGCTGTTGTTTTAATACCATGGTGGTGGCTGTTTTTAATATTGGTGGTGAGGGTGTTATCACCATGGTGGTGAAGGTGTTATGAATACTTTGTGGTAGGTGTTTATATTGGTGGTGGAGGTGTTCATTATTATCATGGTGGTGAGTCTGTTTTTATCACATGGTGGTGAGCTGTTTTTATAACATAGGTGTTGAGTGTTTTTAATACTATGGTGGTGACGGTGTTTTTAAACATTTGGTGGCCTGTTCTTAATATCCATGATGTGAGGTGTTTTTTATTACGATGGATGAGTGAGGTGTTTTTATTATCCATGGTGGTGGCTGTTCTTAATACCAATTGATGGTGAGGTGTTTTTTTTTAACCATGATGGTGAGGTTTTTTAATACAGGTGGTGAGGTGTCTTAATACGCTGATGGTGGTGTTTTTATTACCATCGGTGGTGAGCTTGTTTTTATTACGCATGGTGGTGAGCTTTTACTTAATCCCCTGATGGTGAGGTGTTTTTTTTACCATGATAGTGAGGTGTTTTTAATACATGTGGTGAGGTGTTCTTATACCATGTGGTGAGGTTTTTATTACCATGGTGGTGAGGTGTTATTAACAGCAATGCGGAGATGTGTTATTGATACATGAATGGTGGTGTTTATTAATACCATGTGTGGTGAGCGTGTTATTATAGGATGGTGGTGAAGCTGTTTTTTATTACCATGTTGGTGAGTGTTATTCAATACCATGATGGTGGAGGGTGTTTTTTATTAACCATGGTGGTGAGGTGTTAATTATCATGATGGTTAGGTGTTTATTAATCCATGGCGGGCGCAAGTGTTATTAATACATGATGGTGAGGTGTTTATTAATACATGATGGTGAGGTTTATAAACCTATGTGTGAGGTTTATTAATACCATGATGGTGAGGTGTTTTTTAATTACCATGTGGGTGAGGTGTTTTTATTAACATGGTGGTGAGTGTTACTAATACATGGTGGTGAGGTGTTATTAATACCATGAATGGTGAGGTGTTTTATTATAATGGTGGTGAGGTGTTTTAATTACCATGGTGGAGACGGTGTTTTTTTTAATTATCCATGGTGGTGAGGTGTTATTAATAGATGGTGGTGAGGGTGTTTTATTATCCCATGGTGGTGAGGTGTTCTTAATACCATGATGGTGAGCTTTTTTATAATACTATGGTGTGAGTGTTTTTATTACATGATGGTGAGTGTTTTTTTAATACCAGGTGGGTGAGCTGTTTTTAATACATGGTGGATGAGCTGTTTTTACCTACTGGTGGTGAGGGTTGTTATTAAATATCAATGTGGTGAGTTGTTTTAATTACCAATGAGTGGTGAGGTGTTATTAATACCATGATGGGGTGAGGTGTTTTTAATTACATGGTGGTGAGGTGTTTTTTATTACAATGGTGTGGGTGTTACATACCATGGTGGGTTGAGGGTTGTTATTAATACATGTGTCAGGTGTTTTTATTACAGTGGTGAGGTGTTTATTAATACCATGGTGGAGAGGTTGTTTTTATTACCGATGGTGGTGGAGGTGTTATTAATTAGGATGGTGGTGAGGTGTTTTATATACCATGGTGTGAGGTGTTCTTAATCATGATGGTGAGCTGTTTTTTAATACCATGGTGTTGAGTTTTTTATACCATAGTGGTGAATCTGTTTTAATACATGGTGGTGAATCTGTTTTTAATACCATGGTGGTGAGCTGTTTTTAATACCATGGTGGTGAGCTGTGTTTTAATACCATGGTGTGAGAGTGTATTAATACCATGAATGGTGAGGTGTTATTAATAACTATGGTGGTTGAAGGTGTTATTAATACCAATGGTGGTGAGGTGTTTTTAATCCATAATGTGAGGTGGTTTTTACTTACCATGGTGGTGAGGTGTTATTAATACCATGGTGGTGAGGTTTATTAATAACATGGTGGTGAGGTTCATAAACCATGGTGGTGCAGGTGGTGTTAATACAATGGTGGTGAGCTGTTTTTATTACAGGGTGTTGAGCTGTTTTTAATACAATGGTGGATGAGCTGTTTTTAATTACATAGGTGGTAGGTGTATTATTACCATGGTGGTGAGCTGTTTTTATTACCATGTTGGTAGAGTGGTTATAATACCATGAATGGTGAGTGTTTTTTATTACCTGGTGGTAGTGTTATTAATACCATGATGGTTAGGTGTTATTAATACTGGCGGCGCGAGGCGGGGTTTATTATATACCATGATGTGAGTGTTTTATACCATGATGGTGGAGGTGGTATTATACCATGGTGGTGAGGTGTTATTAATACTGCTGATGGTGAAGGTGTTTTTAATTACCATGGTGGTGAGTGTTTTTATTACAATGGTGGTGAGGTGTTACTAATACCATGGTGGTGAGGTGTTATTAAATACATGATGGTGGATGGTGTTTTATTACCATGGCGGTGAGGTGTTTATTAATACCATGGCAGAGAGGTGTTTTTATTTCCATGGTGGTGAGGGTGTTTTAATAGGGATGGTGGTGAGGTGTTTTCATTACATGGTGGTGAGGTGTTCTTAATACATTATGGTGAAGCTTATTTTTAATTCCATGGTGGTGAGATGTTTTTCTTACCTGATGGTGAGCTGTTTTTATTACCTGTTGGGAGCTGTTTTACAATACCATGGTGGTGAGCTGTTTTTATACCATGTGGTGAGGTGTTATTAATACCAATGGTGGTAGGTGTTTTTATTACCATGGTGGTGAGGTGTTTTAACCCATGATGGTGAGGTGTTATTAATACCATGGGTGAGGTGGTTTATTAATAAGATGGTGGTGAGGTGTTATTAAACCACGAGGTAGGTGTTATTAATACAATGGCGGCGAGGTTTATTAATACCATGATGGTGAGCGTGTTATTAATACCATGAATGGTGAGGTGTTATTAATACCATAGGGTGGTGAGGTGTTATTAATACGCATGGGGTGAGGTGTTTTTTAATACCATAATGGTGAGTGTTTTTATTAACATGGTGGTGAGGTGTTTTTAATACCATGGTGGAGAGCTTTTTTAATACCATGGTGGTGTGCTGTTTTTATTACCATGGTCGTTTGAGCTGTTTTTTAACACATGGTGGTGAGGTGTTTATAATCAACATGGTGGTGAGGTGTTATTACATACCATGGTGGGTGAGGGTGTTATTAATACATGTGGTGAGGTGTTAATACTATGGTGGTTGGGTGTTATTATTACCCTGGTGGTGGAAGCTGGTTTTTTATTACTATGGTGTGAGCTGTTTTTATTACATGGTGGTGAGTGCAAATACCATGATGGGGAGTGTTTTGTGTCTAACCATGGTGGTGAGGTATTATATAATACATGGCGGCGAGGTGTTCTTAATACATGATGGTGAGTGATTATTACGATGGTGTTGAGCTGTTTTTAATACATGGTGGTGAGGCTGTTTTTTACCCATGGGTGGTAATGTTTTTATTTCCATGGTGGTGACTGTTTTTATTCCCATGGTGTTGAGCTTGTTTTTAAGACATCGGTGGTGAGTGTTTCTTATACCATGGTGGTGAGGTGTTATTATACCATGGTGGTGAGGTTTTTATACCATAGGGGTAGAGGTGTTAATTAAATACCATGGTGGTGAGGTGTTTATTAATACCATGGTGTTTGGAGCCGTGTTATTATACATGTGTTGAGGTGTTAATAACATGGTGGTGAGGTGTTATTATCATGGTGTTGAGGTGTTATTATACCATGGTGTTGAGGTGTATTAATACATGGTGGAGAGGTGTTATTATCCATGGTGGAGATAGGTTGTTTTAATGCAGGTGGCGAGGTGTTATTAATACATGGTGTTATGAGGTGTTAATTAATACTATGGTGTTGAGGTGTTATTAAGTGCATGGTGGTGAGGTTTATTAAATGCAATGGTGTTTGAGGTGTTATTAATGCCATGGTGGGTGAAGGGTTATTAATACCTGGTGTTGAGGTGTTATTAATACATCAATGGTGGTGAGGTGTTATTAATACATGGTGGTGGGTTGTCATTATTACCTATGGTGTGAGGGTGTTATTAATACATGGTGGTGAGGTGTTATAATACCATGGGTGGTGAGGTGTTATAATATCATGGTGGTGAGGTGTTATTAAACCATGGTGGTGAGGTGGTATTAATACGCCATGGTGGTGGACTGTTTTTATTACATGGGTGTTGAGCATGTTTTTATTACCATGGTGGTGAGCTGTTTTTTATTTCCATGGTGGTGAGGTGTTTTATTAAACCGATGGTGGTAGCTGTTTTATTACCGATGGTGGTGAGGTGTTTATTAATACCATGGTGGTGAGGGTGTTATTAAATACCATGGTGGTGAGAGTGTTTGATACCATGGTGTCTGGGTTATTATACCTATGGTTGGTGAGGTTTTATTAATACCATGGGGGTGAGGTGTTTTATTATTCCGATGGCTGTTGAGCTGTTTTTAATACATGGTGGTGAGCTGGTTTTTATTTCATGGTGTGAGCGTGTTTCAATTACAATGGTGGTCAGTGTTTTTATTACCATGTGGTGGGTGTTATTAATAACCAGTGGTGAGTTTATTAATACATGGTGGTGAGGTGTTATTGATACCGATGGTGTTGAGGTGTTATTAATACCATGGTTGTTGAGGTGTTAATAATAAATGGTGTGAGCGTGGTTATTAATAACCATGATGGTGAGTGTTTATTACCATGCTGGTGAGCTGTTTTTAATACTGGGTGGTGAGCTGTTTTAATAACTTGGTGGTGAGGTGTCTATTAACATCGATGGTGGTGAGGTGTTTTGAATACTTTTGGTGGTGAAGTGTGTTATTAATAACTATGGTGGTGAGGTGTTATTATTACTCATGGTGGTGGAGCTGTTTTATTACCATGGTGGTGAGCTGTTTTTATTTTCCATGGTGGTGAGGTGTTATATTACAATGGTGGTCAGCTGTTTTTATTACATGGTGGTGAGTTGTTATAACCATGGTGGTGAGGTGTTCATTAATACATGGTGTTGAGGTGTTATTAATATGGTGGTGAGGTTTTATTAATACCATGGGGGTGAGGTGTTTTATTACCCCATGGTGTTGACTTGTTTAATACCATGTGGTGAGGCTGTTTTTTTTAGCCATGGTGGTTAGGTGTTTTTATTACCATGGTGGTGAGCAGTTTTTATTCCCATGGTGTTGGAGCTGTTTTTAGACCATGGTGGTGAGCTTGTTTTTTATTAGTGGGTGGTGAGGTGTTATTAATACCATGGTGGTGAGTTGTTAATACATGGTGGTGAGGTGTTATTATACCCATGGTGTTGACGTGTTATTAATACCATGGTGTTTGAGGGGTTTAATAATTTAACATGGTGGTGAGGTGTTTTTAATACATGATGGTGAGGGTGTTTTTTTACCATGCTGGTGAGCTGTTTTTTATCCTGGTGGTGAGCTGTTTTTAATACGCTTGGTGGTTGGAGGTGTTATTAAACCATGGTGGTGAGGTGTATGAATACTTTGGTGGTCGAGGTGTTTATAATACTATGGTGGTGAGGTGTTATTATTACCATGGTGGATGAGCTGTTTTTATTACCTGGTGGAGCTGTTTTTATTACCTGGTGTTGAGCTGTTTTTTATACATGGTGGTGAAGGTGTTTTTAATACCTTTTGGTGAGCTGTTTCTTAATTCCATGAATGGTGAGGTGTTTTTATTACATGGTGGTGAAGCTGTTTTTATTACCATGGATGTGAGCTGTTCTGAATACATGCATGGGTGAGGTGTTTTTTTAACCATGATGGTGAGGTTGTTTTTAATACATGTGGTGAGGTGTTCTATACATGATGCGTGAGCAGTGTTTTTATTACATGGTGGTGAGCTGTTTATTATTGATGGTGGTGCAGCTGCTACTTATACATGATGGTGAGGTGTTTTTTTTACAATGATAGTGACGTGTTTTTTTAATACATGGTGGTGAGGTGTTCTAATACCATGATGGTGAGGTCTTTTTATTACCATGGTGGTGAGGTGTTTTTAACAGCAATGCGAATGTGATTATTAATACCATGAGGTTGAGGGTTATTTAATACATGGGTGGTGAGGTGTTATTAATAGGATGGGTGGAGACGTTTTTTATTCACCATGTTGGTGAGGCTGTTTTATTAATACATGATGGTGAGGATGTTTTTTTACCATATGGTGGTGAAGGTGTTATTATAACCATGATGGTTAGGTGTTTTAATCATGGCGGCGAAGGTTATTAATCAGATGGTGGAGGTGTTTTAATACATGATGGTGAGGTATTATACATGGTGGTGAGTGTTTTATACATGATGTGAGGTGTTTTTATTACCAATGGTGGTGAGGTGTTTTTTATTACAATGGTGGTGAGGTGTTTTTTAATTATCATGGTGGTGACGTTTATTATAACCATGATGGTGAGGTGTTTTTATACCATGGTGGTGAGGTGTTATTATCATGAGGTAGATTTGTTATATACATGGCGGGCGAAGTTGTAATTAATACCATGAGGTGGTGTGTTATTAATATCCATGAATGGTGGGTATTAATACCATGGTGGTGAGGCTGTTATTAATACCATGATGGTGAGGCTGTTTTTTAATTACATGGTGTGAGGTGTTATTATACCATGCATGGTGAGTGCTTTTTATTATCATGGTGGTGAGGTGTTATTCAATACACACCATGGTGGAGAGGTGTTTTATTACATGGTGGTGAGGTGTTTTATAGGATGGTGGTGAGGTGTTTTATTACCTGGTGGTGAGGTTTCTTAATACATGATGGTGAGCTGTTTTTAATACCATGGTGTGAGTGTTTTTATTACCAGATGGTGAGTGTTTTTATACCATGTGTGAGCTGTTTTTAAATACCATGGCTGGGTGAGCTGTTTTTAATACCATGGTGGTGAGCTGTTTTTAATACCATGGTGGTGAGGGTTTTTGGGGTTTTATTAAAAATATCCAGAAAAAAAAAAATTGGGGTGAAGTTTTGTTTTTTATTACATGGTGGTGAGGTGTTCTTAATACATGATTGTGAGGTGTATTAATACCATGAAATGGTGAGGTGTTTTAATACATGGTCGGGTGAGGTGGTTATTGAATACTGATGGTGAGGTGTTTTTAATTACATGGGGTCGAGGTGTCTTTTTATTACATGGTGGTTGAGGTTTACTAATACCATGGTGGTTGAAGGTTATAATACCATGATGGTCAAGTGTTTTATTACATGGTGGTGAGGTTTATTATACCATGTGGAGAGGTTGTTTTTATTACCAATGGTGGTGAAGTGTTTTAATAGGATGGGATGGTGAGGTGTTTTATTACATGGTGGTGGAGGTGTTTCTTAATACATGATGGTGGCTGTTTTTTAAATACATGGTGTTGAGCTGTTTATTACCATGGTGGTGCTTTGTTTTAATACATGGTGGCTGATCTGTTTTTAATACCATGGTGGTGAGCTGGTTTTTAATACATGGTGGTGAGCTTTTTTTAATACATGGTGGTGAAGGTGTTATTGATACTATGGTGGTGAGGTGTTATTATCATGTGTGTGAAGGTTTTTTAATACCATAATGGTGAGGTGTTTTTATTATCCTGTGTGAGGTTTGTTTTAATCATGGGTGAGGTGTTAAATTAATAACATGGTGGTGAGGTGTCATTAAAGCATGGTGGTTGAGCTGTTTTTATTACCAGGGTGTTGAGCTGTTTTTATACATGGTGTTGAAGCTGTTTTTATTACCATGGTGGTGAGCGTTATTATACCATGGTGGTGACTGTTTTTATTACATGTTGGTGAGGTGTTTATTTAATACCATGATGGTGAGCGTGTTTTTATTTACATGGTGGTGAGGTGTTATTAATACAATGAGGTTAGGTGTTATTAAATACCATGATGGTGAGGTGTTATATACCATGATGGTGAGGTTGGTATTAATACATGGTGGTGAGGTTTATTAATACCATGGATGGTGAGGGTGTTTTAATACAGGTGGTGAGGTTGTTTTTTATTACAATTGGTGGTGAGGTGTTCTAATACGCATGGTGGTGAGGTGTTATTCACATACATGAATGGTGAGGTGTTTTAATTACCATGGCGGTTGGTGTTATTAATACCATGGCAGAGGTGTTTTTATCTACCATGGTGGTGGGTGTTATTAAAGGATATGGTGGTGAGGTGTTTTTATTACCATGGTGGTGAGGTGTTTTAATACCATTTGGTGAGCTGTTTTTAATCCATGGTGGTGAGGCGCTGTTTTTATTACCATGATGGTGAGCTGTTTTTATTTAACCATGTTGGTGGCTGTTTTACATACCATGGTGGTGACTGTTTTTTTAATACATGTGGTGAGGTGTTTTAATACCATGGTGGTGAAGGTGTTTTTATTACCATGGTGGTGAGGTGTCTTAATACCATGATGGTGAGGTGTTTATTATTAGCGATGAAATGGTGAGTGTTATTAACCATGATGGTGAGGTGTTATTAATACCATGATGGTGAGGTGTTATTAATTCCCGATGGTGAGGTGTTATTTAATAAATGTGGCGGGGTGTTATTAATACCAAATGATGGTGAGGTGTTTTAAATACCAGATGGTAGGTGTTATTAATACATGGTGGTGAGGTGTTATTAATACCATGGTGGTGAGAGTGTTTTTTAATACATAATGGTGAGGTTGTTTTTTATACATGGTGTGAGGTGTTTTATACATGGTGGGAGAGCTGTTTTTATACATGGTGGTGTGCTGTTTTTATTCCATGGTGGTGAGTGTTAATTTATACCATGTGGTGAGGTGTTATTCTAACCGATGGTGGTAGTGTTATTAATAATGGTGGGTGAGGTGTTATTAATACTATGGGTGGTGAGGTGTTATTCTTACCATGGTGGTGACTGGTTTTATTACCATGGTGGTGAGCTGTTTTTATTACGCATGGTGGTTAGAGGTGTTCAAATACGCATGATGGGTAGTGTGTTTTTGTTAGCATGGTGGTGGTTAATTTACATGGCGGCGAGGTGTCTAATACCATGATGGTGAGGTGATTATTACATGGTGTCTGAGCCTGTTTTAAATACCGTGGTGGTGAGCTGTTTTTTTTAAGCCATGGTGGTAAGGGTGTTTTTATTCCATGGGTGGAGCTGTTTTATTCCATGGTGGTTGAGCTGTTTCTAATACATGGTGGTGAACTGTTTTTAATTACCAATGGTGGTGAGGTGTTTATTAATAGCATGGTGGTGAGGTGTTTTTAATACCATGGTGGTGAGGTGTTTTTATACCATGGTGGTGAGGTGTTATTAATACCATGGTGTTTGAGGGTGTTATTAATACCATGGTGTTGAGGTGTTATAACATGGTGTGAGGTGTTATTAATACATGGTGTTTGAGGTTTTTAATACCATGGTGTTGAGGTGTATTAATACCATGGTGTCTGAGGTGTTTTATTAATCACTGGTGGAGAGGTGTTTATTAATGTCATGGTGTTGAGGTGTTGATTATGCCATGGTGGAGAGGTGTTATTAATGGGCCATGGTGGAGGAGTGCTATTTAATACCATGGTGTTGAAGGTGTTATTTAATGCCATGGTGGAGAGGTGTTAAATGCCATGGTGTTGAGGTGTTATTAATGCCAAACTGGTGGTGAGTGTTATTAATGCCAAATGGTTGAGGGTGTTATTATAGCCATGGTGGAGAGGTGTTTTATTACAATGGTGGTGAGGGTTTTATATTAAATAGGAATGGTGTGAAGGTTTTTTATTAACAATGGGTGTGAGGTGTTCTTAAATACTGATGGTGAGCTGTTTTTAATAGCATGGTGTTGAGGCTGTTTTTATTACCATGCGGGGTGATCTGTTTAATCATGGTGTGAGCTGTTTTTAATACCATGGTGGTGAGCTGTTTTTTAATACACTGGTGGTGAGGTGTTAATTATCCATGATGTGGAGGTGTTATTAATACTAATGGTGGTCGAGGTGTTATTAATACCCATGGTTTGGTGAGGTTGTATTTATACGCATATGTGAGGTGTTTTATTACATGCTGGTGAGCTGTTTTTAATACATCGGTGGTAGCTGTTTTTTAATACCTTGGTGGTGAGGTGTTATTCACCATGGTGGTGAGGTGTTATGAATACTTTGGTGGTGAGGTGTTATTAATACATATGCGGCAGAGGTGTTATTATACCATGAATGTGAGGTGTATTAAATACATGATGGTGAGGTGGTTTTTATACGCATGGTGGTGGGTGTTATTAATACATGGTGGTGAGGTGTTTTTTTAATCATAATGGTGAGGTGTTTTTTACCATGGTCGGTGAGGTGTTCTTAATACCATGGTGGAGACTTGTTTTTAATACATGGTGGTGGTGCTGTTTTTATTACATGGTGGTGAGGTTTATTAATACCATGGTGGTGAAGGTGTTATTCATACCATGGTGGTGGGTTGTTATTATACTATGGGGTGAGGTGTTTATTAATACTATGGTGGTGAGTGTTATTTATTACATGCGTGTGAGCTTGGTTTTTATACCATGGTGGTGAGGAGCATGTTTTATTACATGGGTGGTGATTGTTTCAAAATACCATCGATGGTAGGTGGTTTTGTTACAGGTGGTGGTGAGGTATTATTAATACCATGGCGGCGAGGTGTTCTTAATACGATGAATGTGACGCGTGTTATTCCATGGTGTTGAGCTGTTTTAAAATACATGGTGGTGAGTCTGTTTATTTATTCCCAGGTGTTGAGCGTTTTTAATACCATGCGTGGAGCTGTTTTTAATTACATGGTGGTGAGCTGGTGTTATTAATTCCATGGTGTGAGGTGTTTTAATACCATGGTGTGAGTGGTTTATAATACCAGTGGTGTGAGGTGTATTAATCCGATGGTGTGAGGTAGTTAAATGGTGGTGGAGGTGTTATTAATACATGGTGTTGAGGTGCTATTATACCATGGTGGAGAGGTTTATTAATAAGGTGTTTAGTGTTTTAATACGCATGGTGGTGAGGTTTTATTAATGCCATGGGTGGTGAGGTTGTTATTAATGCCATGGTGGAAGGTGTTATTAATACCATGGTGTTGAGAGTGTTATTATGCATGGTGGAGACGGTTTATTAATACATGGTGTTTTGAGGTGTTATTAATGCCAGTGGTGAGGTGTTATTAATGCATGGTGTTGAGGTGTTTTAATGCCATGGTGGAGAGTGTTAAATTAATACCATGGTGTTGAGCGTGTTATTAATGCATGGTGGTGAAGGTGTTATTATACCATGGTGGTGAGGTGTTATTTACATGTGGTAGAGGTGTTATTATTACAATGGGTGTTGAGGTGTTATTCAATACCATAGGTGGTGAGGTGTTATTATAGGTGGTGAGGTGTCATTATTACCATGGTGTTTGAGTGTGTTATTAATACCATGGTGGTGAGGTTATATACCATGGTGGTGAGTGCATTAAAACCAGGTTGACGAGGTGGTATTAATCGCATGGGTGGGTGGAGCTTGTTTTTATTACCAGGGTGTTGAGTGTTTTAATACCATGGGTGGGTGAGCGCCTGTTTATTACATGGGGGAGGTGTTATTATTACCGGATGGTGGTGAGCTGTTTTATTACCATGTGGTTGAGGTTTATTAATACCCTGTGTGGCGTGTTATTAATACCATGGTGGTGAGCGTTTTTATTCCAGATGCTGGTGAGCTGTTTTTTATACCATGGTGGTGAGGGTGTTTTAATAACATGGTGGTGACTTGTTTTATTACTATGCGGTGAGCTTGTTTTTAATACCATGGTGGTGAGGCTGTTTTAATACCATGGTGGTGGAGGTGTTATTAACACATCGGTGGTGAGGTGTTATTAATACTATGGTGGTGGTGTTATTATTACCATGGTGGTGAGCTGTTTATTACCATGGTGGTGAGCTGTTTTTATTAACATGGTGTTGGCTGTTTTAATACCATGTGTGAGCGTGTTTTTTAAATACCATGTGTTAGAGCTGTTCTTATTCATGATGTGAGGTGTTTTTTTATTAACATGGAGGTGGGGGTATTGAGGGATAAATGGATGATGTGTTAATTAATACCATAGATGGTGAGCTTTTTTATACATGTCGGGAGCTGTTTTAATAACATGGTGGGTGAGCTGTTTTTATACATGGGGTGGTGTTATAATACCATGTGGTGAGAGTGTTTATATTAATATGGTGGTGGGTTTCTTATACATTGATGGTAGCCTGTTTTTAATACCATGGTGGTGAGCTGTTTTTATTACCATGATGGTGAGGCTGTTGTAATACGATGGATGGTGAGCTTGTTTTTAAATACATGGTGGTGCGCTGTTTTTAATACCATGGTGGTGAGCTCTTTTTATACATGGTTGGTGAGCGTGTTAATTTAACATGATGGTGAGGTGTTATAATACTATGGTGTGAGAGTGTTATTAATACCATGTGTGGTGAGGTGTTTTTAATAACCATAATGGTGCGGTGTTTTTATTACCATGGTGGTGAGGTGTTCTTAATACATGATGGTGAGCTGTTTTTAATACATGGTGGTGAGCTGTTTTATTACCATAATGGTGAGCTGTTTTTGATACTATGGTGGTGAGGTGTAATTATACTTTGATGGTGAGCTGTTTTAATACTCTGGTGGTGAGGTGTTATTAAATACTATGGTGGTGAGCTGTTTTTATACTATGGAGGTAGGTGTATTAATAGCTTGATGGTGAGCTGTTTTTAATACTATGGTGGTGAGGTGTTATTAAATACTATGGTGGTGAGTGTTATTAATCGTTAGCGAATTGGATTCGATTGACACACATACAGGTTCCTTTAGTCCAGCTATGTCGATAAGTGCTTGTTCCTAGATAGCTCACCTTCCATTGTTTAAATGTTCAGAAATCGATTAGATGCGCTGCGGATCGATTTAATAGTTAGGGAACGAACAATGGAGACATCCCCCCCCTTTTGCGAAGAGAAGAACACCCTGCCGTCCGTGACTCATGATGTCAACAACTCCCTCCACCCGTGGTGAGCGGGGGATGGAGCACGAGGGCATGAGTCACGCCGGACGGGGGAAGGGGGAGAAGGATAAGAGAGTCTTTTTCTTTTGTTCGGAGTGGAGAGCAGAGTTGGAGAAGGGATTGAGGTAGTCGTTCAGCAGACCGTGGGGTCCTGCTTGGCTTGCGTTAGGGTTGAGGCTTCGGAAGCTTTTTGCTTGGCGCTCAGTGAGCTCGTGAGGCTGGTCGGGAGGAGCTTTTTGGAGGCTTTTTGCTTTGAGGTCGTGAGCTTCGCGTCTGCTTGGCTCGGAGAGCTTTTTTGTTTCAAGCTGCCGTTTGGAAGGAAGTTGCCCGTGCTCGCTCGAGTGCGAGTGTGGCTTTTCTTCTCGGTTCGTGGAGCGGTTCTCGGGGGCGCGTCGCGAGCTTCGGCGCTCGTCTCGCCTGTTGAGAGCTGGGGAGGTGGTTCCTCGGGGAAGCGACGCATCGACGAGAGATCGGCGCCTCGTCTCACCAGCACGTGTGAGAAGCGCGGGAGGATTCGCGGGAGCTCGGGAAGGATCGCGGCTCGGCGATTGATCAGCTCGCTCTCCTGGAGCCCGGGTCGAACAACTTGAAGACCACACGAGGTGAGAGGTTCGAGATAGGTCTGGTTTCAGCTCACCTGTCCTCCGAGCTGGAGCTCGTTTTATTAAGGCCTCTGCCACCATTTCTTGTGTGTGTGTGTGTGCGTACGTGTGTTCCGTGGGCCCTCTAATAAGTAGGAACTGCTGTTAAGTGCAGTGACTGTACATAATAAGTAGACGTTGTAGTTCTTTTGTCGTGCTTTTGTTGCTTGTATAATTGCATACGTGTTTTGCCTTGTTATTGCATACTGCTTTATTATAATAAATGTCCTGTGTGAATGTAAACCTGTTCGTTGCGTCCATCCCTCATTGAACTGCCCCATCTTGCACTCGAATATAGTTGGTTTTTAAATAGCCGTAAAGTGATCGGTCCAACGGGACTGCGCGATAACCCGCGGTTATCCCAAAGGGAAGCGAGCTGCTTAAGCGGCTCGTTTCCAAGCGGTCCCGTTGAGGTACAATTTCTCGGTAACCTACCGCGGGAATAATTAGGTAAATCGAAGATTTTGGCGATCGGACCCTGTAGCAGCGGGTGGAGTGCGGACAAGGTTGTGGTGGGATTAAAACCCACCCGTGACTGGTTTCTGGCGTTGTTCCAGAAAGCCGACTGGATTGTCCGTTCGGTGGGCGAAGCGACGCTATTGGTTGAGGCGTCGTCGTTCGCACCGGGGGCGGGAAATTCTACAACACTGGTGTCGAGGACGGAAAAACAAACTCTCCCGCCTCCACAAAATTAACGGAACCGGATCAAGGGTGTGCGAGGCGACCTCCGGTTCCATTAAAAACGAGCTTTTAAATTATTTCCGTTAAGCAAGATGGCGTTCAAGCGAACGGGAGCAGGGGTAATGAATTTAGAAATGTTAGAAATCATGGCTCAGGGGCGAAATGACCGTGCAGAACATGCCCATTATGCAGGTTGAACACCCCCAAACAAATGCAGAGTCCGCAATGGCAGCGGCGGGGGCGCGGTGTATGACACCCCCCCCCTCCTCCGTCAAAATCCCTCCTCAGTCCCGGCAGATCGCGCCCGATAATGGCGGATCGGCCCTGCTTGAACCATCGGTCGTCGACAGATGGTGGAAAATGATCGCGCACAAATGAAAAACATAATGGATCGAATATGCAACAATGCGGGTGAAATGCAGTGCTGGGCAGAAACCTCCAGTAATGGGCAGAAGGACAAATAAGGAAGGACATAGAGGAACATGGCGACGCACGATGCCCACGTGTTGGAGCGAGCGAGCTGAGGGGGAGTGTGGACTGTGTCGGCCCCGCAGTGGAGGACAAAATAATACCGGAGACGTGTTGGACGAGACTCGTAACGGCAGAGAGAGTGACGGTGACGGAGAGGGAAAAATTAAAAGGGGAGACCGAAAACGTGTAAGACGAGACACGAGGTGACGACGGCAGAAATAATAGTGGAAACGAAGGAAACGAACAAGGTGACGGAAACGCAAATAGTCACGGAAACAGAGACACGGGAGATAGAGGATGAATTGGACAGGTTGGAAGAAACTAAAAACGAACACACACACAGAGGTAGTGGAGGACAATGGGGGTGAGCTGGTGGAATGTGTTGGGACTCGATGCAAGCAGCAGGATGGCCTCCTTCAGGAACGAGGGGAGGGACTGTGCCCCCTTGAGGAGGATCGCGACGAGGAGAGTCCGGTCGAGCCTTGCGAGGTAGAGGGGGTGAGTGCTGCGAACGGGTGCACGCGGAGCTTGGGGGTTATGGAAACCCCGGGACCCCTTGTGGTGGTGCTAATTCCCAGCGTGGTTGTTCCGGTGTGTGTGGTGTCGAAATGTGTGTTTGCGAGTGTGCCGAAATGCGTGCTTTCCAGCATGCATCGTGTGGATGAAACACCGTGTGTGGATGAGGCACCGTGTGTGGATGAAACAACTTGTGTGGATGAAGCACCGTGTGTGGATGAAACACCGCGTGTGGATGAAGCACCCATGTGGAGGAAACACCGCGTGTGGATGAAACACCGCGTGTGACAGGAACCGCGTGTGTGAGTAGTATGGTTTGTGTGAGTGAAAGGCGCTGTGTGAGAGAGACCGCGTGTGTGAGGTGGCGGTATGAGAGGGAGATGGTGGTTTGCATGCGGGAGACCGCAACCGCATGTCCTAGTGTAATGGTGAGGTGTGTGAGCGTCGTGGCACGCAGGAGTGTGCGCGTTGAATGGCGACGACGACTGCGACAGATGAGGGACAAAGGCCGTGTAGCGGTCGTAGTGGTTTCGAGGACCGTGCCGGATTGGCACAGCAGCGAGCGCGGGGTCCGTGCTGTGCTCCGCACGAGGCCGCCGCGTGCGTGGCTGCGCGAGTGAAATCCGGTCTGGAAACGCACGCGGTGGATGTTAGCCGATCCCGCGGACGGACAGAAGGTAGGCTGGATAATGGATTTGGACCGGACGGGTTCTCCACGCGAGCGTGATTGTGAAGCTCCGACGAGCAGAGCACATGTTTTCGCGTGGGGAACCCCTCGAACGCATGGCTTGCTTTGGGATGCGCAGTGACGTCGGGGCTGCATGGTTGAAATCCGGCAAAAGGGAATCCCTGCTGGATGTTACCGTCCGAGCAGGGACGAGGTGCGATGCTGCAGTGCCGACGTCACGGGGATAAGGAGCGCAGGTTTGCGAGTTGCCGGCGCTGGTGCGCGAATGAAATAAAAAAAAAAGGCAAGCCTCGCTTTGGGTGAACAGGATTCCCTGGCCAAGGGTGGAATCCCCCCGCAGCAGGCCCACGACGTCAGTATGAAAGATTCACGACGTCGGGAATGGCGCTTGGTTGTACAACCAGATCCCGACGCGGTACAGCACGCAGCGCGCCCGCGATTATCGAAAACTGTTTTCTTGCCCTCGTGTTGTTTCCATGGTGACCGCCTTTTCCACCTGTGACGTGTGTGGTTGTGTTTTTTTCTTCACTGGAGGAGAGATCTGATTGGCTACTTGCTATTATCCGCATCACGAGCGCCATTTGCAAGGTTTGGTTAAACTTGTGACTTTTCAGCTGTTTTCTGAGTGTGACAGACAATCCGCTTTAAATCTGCAGAAGACTTCCGCTTTTTTTATAGTTAAATTACTTCCGCCGTGGATCATTTTTGTAAGTATAATATTATAAATCGATTTTATGTCTTAGCTTTGTTTTTTGGACGTTTTAAAGATCAAAATCCATGAGTTTCCTGTTACTGGTGTGATGGAACTGTATGTTACATCAATGTAAACCTCCCGGGCCCTTTGGGCCCCTCGAGTGTTCGAGCTTGGAATCGGGAGCATAACATTCTGACGATCGAATCCTCTAACACCGATTTCATCATTCGTTTATCAAGTTTTCGCGTGTCCGCTGATATGGCCCTTGACGTGTGGAGAAACCACGTAAATAATTAATTCATTTTTCGCGGGCCTGGTGAAAAAACAAACACCGCTCTGTGGCAAATAAAGGGAACTCTGTAAAAAGTAGTTGCAACAAGTTTAATTCTTCAGACCTTTAAAAATATATTTTCTGTTGTGGATAATGCTTCGGCGTTTCGGTCGAGCGAATTACCGCATTTTACCGAAATGTAACAAATTTAAGTTCCACTGCCCTTAAAAAAACCTCGTCAATTAATATAATATTTTTTATAATATATTATTTTTTTTTTATGTCCTTTTAACACGAGTTAGGCCTAACCAAGGCGAAAAGGAAAAACAATTGTCGTTATTGTTCGCGGAAAATGTGGGTTTGTCATTAAAAAAAATTACCCTTTGGCCGCCGACAAACTGCCGCTTGTAACAATGAGCCTTCATTGTGGTAGGTTTGTCTCACTTGGGGAGTTTTCAAGTTTTTTTCGGTGCACAATTGTTTTTCCTTGGTAAATGTTTATCAAAAGACATGAAAATAACTTATATAATAAAGAATAATATTAATTGGAGGCTTTTTAAAGGGCAGTGAACTTAAAATTTGGTTACAAGCTGCTTTGAAGCACTGGTGTATCTTCATTGGTTTTTTATTTTTAAAATAAAGGGTGATGTCCAATGCTATGATGTCCACATACAATTTGTGTGGGGAAATAATGGGAAGAGACCTTTCCGAACTGAATTTTTATAAAGTTGTCAGAGGAAATGAATTCTGCTAAATGACAGTTTATAATGTCATGACTTGAGCGAATTGACATTGCAAGTCTTGTTTGATGATCATAAAGCAAATAATACGAAGTGGAAATTCATTATTATTTTTCAGACAGTACCATGACAGATCAGCCAACAGCAACAGAGGCAGAGTGGACAACTGCCATATCACAACTTTGAATATGCCCCTGATCGGTGTGGAGGTGCGGGCAGGAACAAGCCCTATCTATCTAATAATTCCGCCTGTGTGTGTGTGTGGTGTGTGTGTGTGTGTGTGTGTTGTGTGGTGTGTGTGTGTGTGTGTGTGTGTGTGTGTGTGTGGGTGTCTGTCTGTTACCGCTGTTTTTCTCGACAACACTGATCCGATCTATATTGAAACTTGCCAGCTATTTGCTGGGCACCTGAGTGTGTGCCTTTCAAGGTTTGATATTAATTGGACAAGGGCTTCCCAAGTTATGGCCATTTGTTTACCAAACAAACTGCGTAGGCGTGGCCGATGGGGAAGAGATCCTCAGCCGCGTTCCCCATGCGGTTCAACGTACGGATTCCGGAATAGTGGATGACTTTCCTGTATTCTCATAATTTCTCGATTTCTTAATGCGCATTTATAGATAAACACAATGGGCCCCAATCCAGTCGTCATTTACGAGAGCGAAGGAATGGGCCTGTGTGGTTGTTTGAAAGTGTTGTTTTTTTTGCACGTTTACGGGCACGGCACGTATGGACGCGTACTAGTGTAGTAATAACGAGTAACAGCAAACGCTGTGCCATCCGTCCAGTCCTTGATTATTAGAATTTGCAGCATAGTTATTGTAATGTTTGTATGTTGGAAACCAGCCTAAGTTTACATGTGAAAATATTTACATGTACTTTTTATGGCAGAATGAAGTTATTTATTTTCTTGTGAAATTCAAGGATTGAAAACAACCCAACAAATTAATTTTTTTGTGCTTTGGAATTATTTAATGTGAGATGCATTCAAAATTTGTGTTTCATACTAATGATTTAGATTTATATTTTTTCTTTGTATGAATACACACAACATAGATATATATTTGGTCTCATTGATTTGCCTGATTGTAATTCAGTTTTATATAATTTTATGCACTGTTCATATCATGTCAAGTTATCATCTGTTAAGGTCTTTATGCATCTCATTCTATTGAATGCCTGCCTGTGGGACAATAACAATTAAAAAATATTCCTAAAATTATATATTATATATATATACCCATATATATTGTTTACGAATTTGGAATTCATCGCACCAACATACAGGTTCCTTTAGTCAGCTATGTCGATAAGTGCTGTTTCCCTAGATAGCTCACCTTCATTGTTTAAATGTTCAGAATCGATTAGATGCGCTGCGGATCGATTTAATAGTTAGGGAAGAAACAATGGAGACGTCCCTCCCCTCTCTGCGAAGAGGAAGAAGAACCTGCGCGTGACGTCAACAACTCCTCCCACTGGTTGAGCGGGGGGGTGGATCACGAGGGCATGAGTCACGCCGGGGGGGGAGGGGGTGCGGAGAAGGATAAAGAGGACTCTTTTCTTTGTTCGGGGAGAATCCAAAAGATTCGTGAAAGAGTTGCGGTGAAAGTCCGTGAAGAGAATCCCAAAAGAGTTTGTAAAAGAGAGTTCGTGAAAGAGTCCCGTGTAGGGCTGAGTTTCGGGGCTGAGTTCGTGGGAGTCCCGTGGCAGAGTTCGGTGCTGGAGTCCCGTGGGAGGAGAAGCTTTTTGCTCGGCAGTTGGGGGAGCGGGAGGAGGCCAGGGCCGGAGAGCTGCGTGGAGGTCGGGCGTCGCGCAAGGAGACCGCGAGTGGGGCGCAGCCTTTGCCTGCCCTGTGTCCGCGCAAACCGGCGCGTTCGTGTGGAGAGAGCCGGAGAGAGCTCGCCTGCCACACGGGGGGCTCGAGCTCGACCGCGGCTCCGCTAGCCTCTGTGGGGAAGGGAGCACGTGGGTCGCCAAGCCAGACAGCACGAGGGTGA
>CM068966.1:73603165-73616930 GCA_035128595.1 Eptatretus atami | reverse complement strand
CGCCTGTTCTGCATGGACTTACCTTGCCATGTCTAGTTGCCTGCCTCTGCCATGACCACATGCCTGCTAGCCCTTGTTTGCGTTTGCCCCTGTGTCCATCCATCACCATAGTTGCGCCAGAAGCACATCCCAGTTTTGCAAGTGACTGCTCGCTGCATGGCTAACCCGTGCATAACGATCATGCTCATTTGTGTTTCGCGACCACCTCCATCCATTCCCCTGCATCAATGGACTTTGAAACGACTTTTACCTTCTCCCCTTTCACAGATCACAAGTCCTGGGCCATGGTTAAAGTAATGGATAATGTATGAGTGAAAATTGTAAATACGTGGAACCCCACCTGCAATGTTGTTTAGCGCCGGGCAATTTTAGTTAAGTTGTCCGAATGAGTCTGTGAAGAGTTTTTTAGTTTGTACGTTACGCAGCGCATTAGGTTATTTATTTTTGTGACACGTATAAAGAAATGTCGCACTCATGGATCCGAAGGTAGAACGTAACTAGGGAAAATTAACACATGCTGGTCACAGGCAAAATTTGACGACTCGGGACGAGTCTGTAAAAAGGGGAGGGGTAGTGTTACGAATTTGGAATTTGATTGCACACAACATTCAGGTTCCTTTAGTCAGCTATGTCGATAAGTGCTTGTTCCGCAAGATAGCTCACCTTCATTGTTTAAATGTTCAGAAATCGATTAGATGCGCTGCGGATCAATTTAATAGTTAGGGAACCGAAACAATGGAGACATCCTCCCCCCTCTTCTGCCGAAGAGGAACGAAGAATCCGTTCCACGTCCCATGACTGTCAACAACTCCCTCCCCACCCGTGGTTGAGCGGGGGATGGATCACGAGGGCATGAGTCATGCCAGGCGTGGGGGAGGGGGCGGGAGAAGGATAAGAGGAGATCTTTTCTTTGTTCGTGTGGAGTTGGAGTAGAGTTTTGCTTCGGAGAGGTAGTCGCTCAGCACCTTCGGGTCCTGTTTGGCTTGGTTAGGGTGAGGCCTTCGGAAGCTTTTTGGCTTCGGCTGGCTCAGTGAGCTTCGGCTGAGGCCTGGCTCGGGAAGGAGCTTTTTGGAGCTTTTTGCTGTGTGTGGTTCAGTGAGCTTCGGCTTCTGCTTGGCTCGGAGAGCTTTTTTTGCTTCGAGCTGCTTTGCTTGAGGAGAGTTGAGCTGGTTGCTTGGCTCGAGCTGCGATGGTGGCTTCTTTCTTCTTCTTGGTTTCGTGGAGCTCTTTGTTCTCCATTTTGGTTCCGGCTTGGTGCGACTCATCGACCTCTTTCTTTAGGTGGTTCCTCGGGGAAACGCACGCATCAACGGGAAGGATCGGCGCCTCGCGGGGGTCCGGCGCCCGTCTCACCAGCACGTGTTGAGAAGCGCGGAGGATTCACGGGAGCTCGGGAAGGATCGCAGCTCGCAGGCGATTGGGTCCAGCTCGCTCTCGCTGGAGCCTGGTTCCGAGCAACTTGAAAACCACACAGAGGTGGAGAGGTTCGAGATAGGTTCTAGAGTTTTCAGCTCACCTGTCCTCCGAGCTGGAGCCCGTTATTAAAGGCCCTCTGCACCATTTCTTGGGTGTGTGTGTGTGTGTGTGTGGTGTGGTGTGTGTGTGTGTGTGCGTACGTGTGTCCGTGGGCCCGTCTAATAAGTAGGAAAATTGTTAAGTGCTTCGTGTGCTGTAAATGTTTGCATGCATTTCGTATAGACGGTCGTAGTTCTTTTGTCGTGCTTTTGTTGCTTGTATAATTGCATAACGTGTTTTGCCTTGTTTAAATTGCATACGTCTTTATTATAAATAAATGTCCGTGTGTGAATGTAAACCTGTCGTTGCGTCCTCTTCCCTTAATTGAGCTGCATCTTGCACTCGGAATATAGTTGGTTTCTTAATAGCCGGTAAAGTGATCGGGTCCAACGGGACTGCCGCGATAATACCCCGCTCGGTTATCCAAAAGGAAGCAGCTGCTTAAGCGGCTCTTTTCCAACGGTCCCGTTGAGGTACAATCTCTCGTAACCTAGCCGCGGAATAATTAGGTAAATCGAAGATTTGGCGATCGGACCCTGTAGCGCGGTAGAGTGCAGACAACGTTGTGGGTGTGGTTAAAAAGGCACACCGTGGCTGGTTTCTCGGCGTTGATCCAGAAAGCCGCGACTGGATTGTCGTTCGGTGGGCGAGCGACCGCTATTGGTTTAGACTCGGTCGTTCGCAGCCGGCGGGCGAAATCTACAACAATATATATAGAACTTCTCCTTCTGGTGTTTTTGAATTTGTTGGCTTAAATATATTATTTTTTCAAGAATTTATCCATTTCTCATTTATAACATTTCATGTTATATATTATGATAATGGTGAAACTGGAAACTCGCCGCGGACCGGCAAGTCAATGACTGCGCGTACCGGCACCGGTCCGCGTACCACCACTTTGAGTAAACACTGGCCTAGACAATTATTATTGCACCTTTAAAGAAGTTTTAGACAATAATTAGATTTTCAAGCAGGTGAATTCCTTCTACTTACTTTGGAATTTAACTCACCATTTGGGTGAGTTACAGGTGCATGCAATATAAAGAATCAACTCATTCAAATCACGTTTGAATCGAGAAAAGTGAGTATTCTGCTGTTTGGTTGTCACTGGTGTACTTCTGCAATGAGCTGGGAGAAACAGAAAAGAAAACCAGAGAATTGTCTGAGGATGTCAGACACCAATATTGTAGCCAAGCAGGACAATCTCAAGGCTACAAGTCCATTTTCAAGAACGACCTTGTTTTCCGTTGTCAACTGTACACAATGCTATCAGCAAGTTTAAGGTCGATGGCACGTTCCCCGCCAAACTCCCTGTACGTGAACCACACAAGAGAAAACTTGGATCGAAGATTGCAGGCGAAGGATTGTTGACATGGTGGAGAAAGCACCTACGATCAATTGCCAAACAGATTTCAAGCTTGACCTTCAGGCACAAGGTACGACCGTTTCAAACTCCACTGTCTGTCGCCAACTCAATGAAAGGGGGTTTCTATGGTAAGACTCAGGAGGAACCCCAACTGCTGAGAAAGAGACAAAAGAAAGCCCGACTGGGTTTGTGAAAACACACCTTGTAACAAGCAAAATCATTCTGGGAGAATAAGTCTTTGTGGACAGAATGAGACCAAATTAGAGCTTTTAGTGAAGCACATTCATCTCTATGTTTACAGAAAAACAAAAATGAAGCCCTGAAAAAGAAAATAACACCTTCTCCAGTCAAACATGGAGGAAGGTTCATTGATTTGGGGGGGGGGGTGCTGTGCTGCCTCCTGGCATTGGGTGCCTCGAATGTGTGCATGGCATCAAATGAAATCAAGGAATTACCAAGGCATTTTGGAGTGCAATGTTCATACCCAGTGGTTAGAAGCTGGGTCCCTGTCGAAGGTCATGGTCTTGTGCAGCAGGACAATTCCCCAAACCACACTTAAAAAAGCACCCAGGAATAGGTCAGATAAAACGCTGGACTGTTCTGAGTGGCGAGGCAATGAATCAGTATCTTAAATCCATTGAACAGCCTGTGGGAGATCTGAAACCAGCAATTGAGGGAGAAGGCACCATTCAAATCTGGGAGAACTGGAGGCAGTTTTGCACAAGAAAGAGTGGGCAATAAACGCAAGTACGAGGTGTAGGAAAGCTCATGTCATGGCTAGAGGAAGTGCTTGACATGAAGGTAATTTTTCCAAAGCTGATGATACCAAATATTAAGTGAGGGGTGTCAATATTTTGTATGCATTTCTTTTATTTTCTGATGTTAAAAGGATATTTTGAAAGTTCTGAAATAAAAAACAAAGGTTCTGTTAATATTAACAGTGAATAAAGAATTGTGGAACGGATTTTTGTCAATTCCCAACTTATTTTCAAGAGAAAATTGTGAGTTATTTGAAGAAAGTGCAACTGTGGCCAATATTTTTTGGGCATGACGATAGCACTATATCTCAAAGTTGTGGATGGATTATGACGAAATAGGTGGTGAGTTAGATAGATGATATAACAAGGGCCAATTTGATTTGGTCATGTTGGCATGCAGCAACTGGCCTAAGCAGTGGGATAACAAACGTAAATAGTTTCAACCTGGCGGAGGGTTATGTTCTCTACCCGAGTTTGCCATTCTAAGTTGGATGTGAAATCCTCACTAAAGACGAACTGATGGGTACTACTTAAAGGGGATATTAGTTTGTATAATTGATCGTTTTTTTTTTTTCATATATTGTTATTTTTTTGTTGGGAGGGGGTGGGAAAGGAGGGAATTTGTGTTGTATTATACCCTACAAATATAGTGTCCCGTGCAAATCCCTGCATAGAAAATTTTGGCGACCTCCTGATATAATTGACACACAGAGAACAAATTGTACAACTTGTTATTCTCGAACAATGCAATTAAGTAGCCACGACCAAAGATTGACGTCAAGCCTGGCTTAGCGAACCAATGAACCTGTAACTTTGAATCATAAATGTTGTAAAAAATGATGCCATTTTGTTTACCATAAGCCTTTAGCTTGGTGGTTGGCTTCATGGTTAAGGTTAATTCGGCTGAAGATCTTTGGGTCATGAGTTTGAAACCTCCTGTCCGTCCAATTGAAATAACACCAGGTGGGTTACTCGGCCTGTCATCTTTCCAAGGTCGGCAAAATGAGTACCAGCTTACTGGAAACAGGAACACTGCATCAGCGGCACAGCCACGCTCCAGAAAAATGATGTAACCAGCAGCCCAGGCTGCATACAAAACAACAACAGCACAACCATAGCTTGAGATGACAGGAGCCACCCCTGCTCCCCTCCAGCCACTTCAAAGTCATTGGAATCTTCGTGATGAGCTGAGTTTATGGTCCTATCACTTTGCCATCACCGACAGGTAGGTGGTAATCTCTACTTCCCACCGTATCCTTTTTGGTTCTGCACCGCCCTGCTCTTCCATTCTTTATCCCCCAGGTTTCTGCAGGGCATACACAGCTCAACCACATAATTCCCTCTTGGTTAAACTCCCACAAATCCAGAACTTGGTTCCTCTTTTTTTCCAACTCTGGAACAAACTTCCACCATTCTCCTCAATTCCACTCTTCCTATCCAGGTCTTTCCAAAACAAGCTGTTCACCACACATTCTCAGATCATCCCAATCCAAAACCATAATGTTTTCTACCCTCAGGTAACGCCTCCTCCTATCCCAAAGTTGTTCGCAGGCTCCTCCCAGAGCATAGACTTTGATATAAAAAATTACCCCCGTGTGGGGGTGACGGTCATCTCTATCATTTTTTTACTACATAATCGATGAACCGTTGCCAGAATATTCCCTAAAATGACAGACGAGATACGGTTTTTGAAATGGCGACTTTTCCACAACTTTTCGTGACCTCGTGACTTGACCCTGACCTCGAATCCGGGAGAAAAATATTGTCGTTGGGTATCACTCATGCGACGGCTCTACCCACATACCAATTTCATCAAGATCGAAGTAAAAGTTTTCTTTGTACGCGGGAGGTGTTTTTAACCATCCTTCAGGTTACGTGGCGGCCGAAAACGGGAAGGAAATTCAAAAATCTGTCCGTTAGATAACAAGATAATATTTTTTTACTATCATATCAATAAACAGTTGCCAAATGAATCTGTAGAATGGCAGACTGATGGTTTTGAAAATGGCGATTTTAAATACTTACGTGCTCGTGACCGTCGTCCCTGACCTTGACCCGGACAAAAGTTATAATCGTTGTGCAACACTCATGCGACTCTACCCACATACAAGCTTTCATCAGAATCCGGAAAGAAAAATTGTTTGACGGACCGTACGGACGTACGGACGGCCGGACATTTGGTCCCGCTTTATTAGGTCTATCTGCGGTAGAGATGACCTAAAAAGACGTTTTTAAAGGTCTGTAATGAAGGTAATTTCGGATTTTGAAATTGCTTGCTCATCATTATATGTGGCTTGACGGGTTTGATTGTTATTTTCTTTGGCACACTCATCGTCAAGTTAAGGTTAATTCTCTCCCCCAGTTTTGGGACATTGGGAAGCTTGCCTGTTTCTATACGTGTTATTGGGTTTTTTATTAGGTCGGGTTTGCTTAGCCCAAGCCGCAAACCCTCTAATTCAAACATGCCTTGTAACCGTCTTTGGCGGAGTTGCCACACTGATAAGGTGCACGTTTTCTTTGTTTTCCTCTTGACTAATTTAATGGGCAATTCACAGAAAAAAATTTTGAAAGGAATAATTTTTGAAACAGAACCCCACCGCCCACACTTTATTCTTCCTCCCCAAAAATTTTCAGAATACATGATTTAAAGTTAAGTTGACAACTAAGGATATCCAACTAAAGGTGAAGGACAATCCTGTCGTCAAAAATACATACCTCCTTCAAAATTTTGAGTCCACAAAGCATGACACTATTTACCAAATAGCTCATGGGAAACGCAAACAGTTTACCTGCTGGCAAATAAAAAAAATGCACGTGATACTGTTTGGAAAACTACATAGAAAAGGACTAACAGTAACAGTAAATGGAAACGTCCTGATCTGGGAGTCGGGCAGTGTGAACGCTGGCCAAATCATACGCCAAAGACTTTACAAATGTATGGCTGCTTCCTTACTTTTGCTAACATTAAAAGGTAGAGCACAATAAACCCCCATGGGTTGGCATTCAATGGGAGAAGAAAATTCCCTCTTTCTCTGCTGAGTGCGGAGAGAAAAGTGCTATCTTAAAGATGATTGTCACAGGTACCAGAATTAGTGGGGCAACTTTAGCTATAATAAGCCATAACAATTGTGCATTTTGTTGAGGAAAGCACACCAAAAATTTTGGCACACTAGTAGCCTCAACATATTATGACAGATTTGGATATTGGCATCTCAATTCAGCCGCTGATGAATGTGGCAGCCCATTTTCCACTGCATCAAAAAATTAGAGATGGCCCAAATCCAAATCTGTTCATAATATGATAGTGTGCCAATTTTGGTTGCTTTCCTCACAAAATGCACAATTGTTTATGTGCTAAAGTTGGCCCCACTGAGTGCTCTGGGAAGTGGGTCATTTCCCCAAATCTCGGAGCTGTGTTTGTTGTTTGTCCAGGCTGTGGTGTCTATTCTCTCTGTCTTCCTGGCTGTTGTGGTGATTTGTGTCGCACTCTCAACTAGGTTTAGAATATGTAAATAAATAAATTAAGTGCATGAAGTTCTAGAGTCTCAGACGCTTATCTAAGGCTATTATTCTGGGTTCCCTCTATAAGGGAAGCGTGTGTATTAAATACTTTGCAGACCCCGAGCTTGAAATAGAAGGGGAAAGGTGCAGGTCACATTCAGAGGAGCCACTTTGTGAGCGGGATGGGGGCATCAACCATGGTTTTAGCCCTGGTGTTGCTCAGTGGTATGGTGGCGGCTTGGGATCCCTAGGGTCCTGAGTTCAAGCGCCCTTGCCGCGAATTAATACACCAGGGGGTTGACTCAGCCTGTCATGCCTTCCGAGGTTCGGCGAAATGAGTACAAGTTTCCAGTGTGTGTACTGGTTGAGGGCACTGCACAGGACACAGTCGCGCTTCAAGAAATGATAGCTACCCGCGGCAGCAAAGCTGCCATAACGACACCATCAACCATGGTTTGCGTGGGAGGAGGGGATGGAATCTCGGCAAGCGATAGTTCCAAATATATGATAAATTATTTGTTTATTTCCTGATACGCTTCCACACTCCACCCATCCTCGGGCTTCCATGCACGTGATGCTGACATGCAATTTCAAGTCTTGAGGTAAAAATGGCAAGACCGCAGAGAGGGGTCCATTCCAGTTTGGCAAGTTTTATAATGAACTAACTTATCAGGGGTATTTTATGTTATTTTCAAGAAGAGGCAGGGGTACTTCTTTTTTAACGGTGGCAGGGAGCATTCTAAGTGGGTGGCATGGAGTGCCCCCCCCCTCGTCATTCTCACTCGCCATTCTGCTTTGTTTATACTTTGACAATGTGGCATCAAATTTTGATTTACCCTTCATTGTCATTGGTGAGACCATGTGAAGACCCATTAAATGTATCTGGACTTTTGTTTGGACTCGTACTGACCTTGAAGTGCAGTGTGTTTTCCAAAAGCAATGCTTGCATAACTTTTCAGGTTTTCCAGCTTTGGACCATGCCTTGTCCTAATATCGGTGAGCAAGCTCTCGTATTCCTTCAATTTGAGTTCTTTCATATGTGAAGTCTTTAGCTCAGGAACGTTCATCTATCTATATTTTAACCTCGCTTGTCAAAAATCTCTTGCTCACAAAGGTGCTTTTCATCGGTGAGGCATTTGTTACCTTATAATTGCGCAGCCAAATTATCTGGTGAATTCAACAAAGCTTTACATATTTTCAGTGGCCGGAAGTGTCATTGATTTCGTTGACACAGAAAATCTACCTTCTTTCTTGATCCCTTGCCAGCATCTTGATTCCTTTTTAAGCACATTGCATTAAAACTGGTGAATGTGTGGTTATGGATATTGGTTGCCAAATGCTGTGAAGACAATTCCCTCAACAGTTATATATGAATGACAGCAGCACCCCTCGTACTTGTATACGCCTCTCTAAAAGTGGGCCCTACGGAGAAAATACATGCCAAGCATGCGTTTGCCTTTTCAAGAACGTGAGAATTAGCTTTTCCCAATCCGGCGAACTCGTAATGGGTTGTGTTTCAAGATGACGCGAACACCAGCAAAACTGCAGAAATATAACCTCGAGCGATGGTGATAGCGTGTGTCCATTCCTGTCTGATTCATGATTTACTTGGGCCTCTTCCCTCTTCACTTATATTGGTGAGAATAAGTTTCAAAGTAGTACTCAGTGACTTTGTGTGAATTGTAGATTGCATTGCTGACATCATTTATTTTTGTATTTCTCCAGGAAAAAGTATTTCTATTTTTTTTGTTTGTTTATATTTGCTTGGATACCGTCTGACCTAATGAGGAGCAGGAGATGTTGGGGTGGAGAAGACAATTTCAATGTGATGGACACGTCTCAAAATAAGTGCTGACATTTTGGCAGGCAGGAGGCCATCTCAATTTGGGTACATACCGCTGGGAACATGGTACGTTGTAGTGAAGTGGTAGATGATGGTATCGATAATTTGGAAGATGTTACAGTGTCTGAGATAATGAATGATGATGCTTTAGTCGTTGGCGCTGGAAAATGAGGTCCTTGGGAGTTCTTTTCCACTGAGTGTGGATGCAAAGTAAAGGCCTGCTACTTTACCTGTCGATTGGGACTTGTACTTCTCCCTCTTCTCAGTCTTTTTTAAGTCCTGGATGATCCTCCAACGCATCACCGTACTTCAAAGATCCTCAACAGGTGTATCAAGTCTGCTGGTTGTCACTCTTGAATTTTGGCTGTCACCTTGTTTGTTGTTCGGTTGGATTAGCATAGCTGTGTTCGTCGGATAGAGGATTTGTAAATCCACTTGTGGCTCTCTTTGTCCAGTAAGCGCCGGAAAGCTTTTTGCAGGTCTTACCTGCGATGCTTCTCTGTAAAACTCGCTTGTCCACCGAGCCCTTGTGTTCTCCGTTGCGCAATGCCGGACGCGAGTCGATAAGCAATGCTAATATCACAAGGTGGGTTTAAAATAACATGAGGAAGTGAGATTTCTAAAGCTGCATGGTACCCTAACATTAAATCCAAATTTTTATTTTCTTTAATATAATGGAACGTTTTCTTTGAACCAAGCGGGGTTTTAAACTTGTTTTGGAAACTTTCGGAAAACTTTTCCTTGAGTCGTGCGAGAATTGAAGAGTGCATTGAGTAGGCTTGCTTTTAATTGCCTGCTGCTCTTTATCAAATAGTCGGAAATTTGTCACAACCTTCAACGAGACGAGTTCCTTGGAAAGCATGAACTACAATTCTCATATGACGGCACCGGCGTGTTCATCTCACGGAACATATAACATGTTCATTACTGATATTTATCCATAGACGTTTGTGCGAGATGAAATAAGCAGCATTTCTAAAGTTTCTTGTTATTCTCAAATAAATATGAGCAGTTTAATGTGGTCGCTAATCCACCCTGCCCTGCCCTTGGGCTCATTTGCCTTATCAGCTGTTGTTTTTTTTTTGTTTTTTTTTTTTTGTCAAATGTTCAGCACAGGTACCTCAAATGCAGAGATTGTACATTTTCTTTCGTGCAGAGTGAATGGGTAATTGGACCCAACTTGTTTTACTAGCAATCCATGTTTAAGTGCTGGCGTATGATTGAAAGAATCCTTTCATCAGCAGTGAGAAAGTAATTGTGGAAAAAGAACGGGATGGGGTGGGAGCAGTTTGCTAACATGGCTAGTGCATGCTCGAGGCCTATTGTCCTTGTGGCCTGAGCCACAGTGGCTGAAAACAAAATCTAATTGCTTTGCCTTTTCATTTGGGAGCAACCTAAAAATAATCCTGGAAAGAAGCACGAGTTACGGTTGATCCGTGCTTGTAACTGCCCGGCTGTGCTCAATATCTTTGGTTTGCCAGGTGATGGAAGTCTTCCATAACCTGTGAAGGCATTAAGAGTGGAGAGTGCCTGAGATTGAAGTGGGGTGTAGTTGGCAGACATTCCCCACTGCAAGGTCTCTCGGTATAGTTTAACATGGTGGAAACCCTGGCGTCAAAATATATTGAGCCAGGACATTCTGGCCCAAATTAAAAGCTATAGGTGCAATGAATAATGTAGGACCGGTAAACAAATGTTTATACAGTTGCACCAAATTTCCAAAGACAAACATAGACTTAACTATCTTTTTAAAATACACCTAGTCAATCGCGCTTCCACTCGCTTCCTAATGGCTTTAATGAAAATACAGCATGTTTGTACTTCAGAAACCATTGCATGTCTCTCTGTGAGTCTCACGAGGATTAAATGAGTGAAACGTGTAATGCACCAACGGTGTATTGTTATATAAACACATAGTGTTGTGGTTGTTCTTGCCTGTCCATCGTGGTTGTTGTGTGCTGGCTTTCATGACTATTTATATATATTTTTCTATTGCTTTGAAAGGTATTTCTATACATACAGGTATAATTTGGGTGCTTCTTCCGTGTCTGTCGAGCTTTATTCTCATAAGGGTCCCTACTGTTGTAATTACATAAAATTGTTCCCCATTACAACCACTACTTAACCTCTACTTTCACTTCTTATTCAATACCCGGAAAGAGGGCTTTTGAAAAACGGGGGCAATTTTTATGATTAAACGGACACTAATTTTTGTTTAAAGTAAAATTGATTATTAGCTTTCCAATGGTACCAATTTTATTATTTTTATGACAGCAGGAACCTTTAGAACTAAAGCGTGATGGAGGGACAGACCATTTATTGTGAGGGATGATTTCCAATAAGCGTGTTGGTCAGGCGGGCTTGGTTTTGTGAATTGGCGTGCCAGCAGGGTAGGTTTGTGATGACAATGACGGCAAGGGTGGGGCTCTTATCCCTGTGGTGGCGCGGGTAGATTTGTCATACGTTGTGGGTAGGGTTGGTGATCTTTGAAGATACAGTAACTGTATTACCTGGATTTAACCTGATGTGTGAAGTCCTGCTTGACATAACAAAAATAAACTATATTTATTTCCATTGAACGTCCAGTCATTTTGAGTTGTAGAAACGGTTCATATCCGTTAAGAAATTTAGACTTCGCTCTGGAGAACCTGTTTTTTTCAATGTTTGACAGTTGTTCATGGTGAGGATGCTACTGTTTGTTTTTTAACCTATAAATCCCTTTCCATGACACCATTGGTTACCTCTGCCATTCGACGGTGGCATGGAGCCTTGTTTTTTATCCCTGTCTGTCTGTCTTCCAGGGGGTGTTTTCTGTTTGTTTTGTTTGGTGAACAGGATATCTCAAAAGTTGCGACAGATTCGGAACGAAATTTGGTGGAGAGCTTGGTATGCGACAACGATGAAATGATTCGATTTGGTGAAGATTCGGATCTGGATCTGGATCCGAGAATTTTAAAGTGGATTTTCAACCAATTGAGATATCGGGCCAAAAATGACATATAGCAGGATATCTCAAACATTGTTGGATGGATTCGGATGAGCCCTTGGGGGATAGGTTTGGTATGTAACAATAACAAGAAAGTTTTATTCAGTTTTGGTGAAAGATCTGAAATCCGGATCGGATGCGAGAATTTTTTCAGTGATTTCACTCAATTTGAGAGCCTCGGGCTTCAATTATATATCGCACGATTTATCTGAAAGTTTTGGAGGATAGGACGAAACTGGTGGATGAGTTGGTTAAGGTGACAAGAAGAAGCCGAATACATTTTAGTGCAAGTCCGAATCTGGATTCGCCTATCAGTGGGATCAAAATTAAACTAATCAGCTTGAACGGAGTATGCGGCTCCTACCGAGTAACCCTTCTCATTTCATTTCTTTGATATTTTTTAATCAGGGTCCTAAACATGTTGCTTATGCAAAAAGTATTTTTCGTAGTGAGGTGGTTGAGGCCAGACAAATTGAAGATGGCAAGTTTCGAAGGAACAACGCTCCTGGATGTACTTGTGGGATGGTGTCCAAATAGTTCTCATTTTGCTTTTGTAATAAGTCGATGGCTCCTCCGCAGTGAACAGCTGGTCAAGAGAAAGCTACTCTTTTGGGATTTTTAGGAAATCGCATCTTTGGAAGGGGTGGGAAGAGGAAAGGGGTGTTCTGTGCTTTAATATTTTAGATTTTTAACCTGCTGTTGGCTAGCGGTTATGGTGGTAGTCTTGGGACCTAGGGTCCTAGTTCAAAGCCCTTTTTCCGCTGATTAACACCAGGCGGGTCGACTCAGCCCGTTATCCTTCCGAGGTGGCAAAAAATGAAGTAACCAGTGTAGCAGGCCAAAAGGCTGCACACGAAGGGAAAGGGGGTATATGGATTTATTTAAAAATCTGGTATTGGTGTGGTGCAGGCATGATGTGCCGAATGGCCACCTCTGTGCAAAATTTCCATTGTAAAACAAAAAAACAAAAAACTGGCATTTAATATTCACGTCGAGTCACAAAAAGGCAAAAATGATTTATGTTATCAATCGACCTGATTGTGTGAGCTCTCTAAATCCTCAGCCTAAATCTAAATATTCCACTCAGAATTGCCAATAAACCAGCGGCTGTAACTTCTTTGCTCCATAATCTTTCTTGTATTCGTTGCTATAAAATGAGTTTCGCCGAAATCCATAGTTTCGTCTTTGTTAACCATTCAGCCGTTAAAGTGGTTTTGGTTACCAATTTAAACAATCCACAGTGATGTAACTAGCTCTGTGATGCTCCTGCTGTAAAGTCCAGGGAGCCAAAGGCCATTTGCCACGGTATCTAACACGGCAACTGGGCCAGCATCGTTGCCCGGAAAGTGAGAGGCGGTGTCGGAAGATACGGGATGAGCGGAGCGTGGACGACCTGCACACGTTGGAGTGCTTGCTGCGGTTTAGATCTGTCGGCTCTCGACTCCAATGGCAGCCGAAGCAACACCGTCCGATCCCCTGCTGAGCGACCGTGCAACCTGCGCAGAAATTCCCCACGCTATTAGTGGAAGGGTCAGCTGTGGATTGCGGATCGTGAGGCGTGGTAATCGGTGATGAGAACTGACAGTTGTGTGCCTTGGTTTGTTGTTTAGGTACCATACAAAGATGTTGACATGCCCTGTTTGCGGTGGGAACGCCTGCTTCTATCTATAAATAATACCGGTGACACTTGCCCATTGCAAGAAGAAGTCTTTGGGCACAGAGAGAAAATATTTTTTGGACAATGAGA
Source organism: Eptatretus atami (assembly GCA_035128595.1). Taxonomy (NCBI): domain Eukaryota; kingdom Metazoa; phylum Chordata; class Myxini; order Myxiniformes; family Myxinidae; genus Eptatretus; species Eptatretus atami. Next base: position 73,603,214 of record CM068966.1, on the reverse strand, counting down.
GAAAAGACATCAGTTGAACCAGAAAAGGGATTGTAAGAAAACCATTGAC
>CM068966.1:73550056-73566276 GCA_035128595.1 Eptatretus atami | reverse complement strand
CGAGAACCGCAACACTACCCCCCTCCCTTTTGCGAGACTCGACCCGAGTCGTTAGCATTCGTGTGGCATGCAGGTGTAGGTTTCCCCTAGTACATTTTACCTACGGATCCCTGAGTGCGACATTTCGAATACATGCCCCAAAAATAAATTAGCATCCGTTGAAGACAAAGTCTTCGATATCCCCCGCCATAGTAAAATGAGGACAAGTAGCAAAAGGCACCAGTTCAATTTATTCTTGATGTGTGTACCAAATGTCATAAAGAAATAGTTAATAGTTTTGCAACTATGCTCTGGAAACAAAGGTTAACCTCAATTATTTCTTAATACCCAACTTGTTTCCATGGAAAGTGACAGAATTTTTTGGGGAACATCTCTAAATATCAAAAGGCACCAGTTCACCACTTGCTTGATATGTGTACCAAATTTCGTAAATATATCTTGAGAGGATTTGTAGTTAAGCTCCGGAAACGATATGTGACGGACGGACGGAACCCATTTCTATATCCCCCGCCAACTTCGTTGGTTGGCAGGGGATAATAACCTAGTGCGTTACGCATAACTAAACTAACAGACTCATCCGGACAACTTATTTACATTGCCGGAAAGTTGAACTAAACAAACAAACAGGTGGGTTAGAACTATATACATTTCTAATATTTACATTACCCATAGCTCAGGACCTGTGACATGAGGAGAGAACAATAAAGGCAACATTCGGGGATGAGTGCAGCAGCAGGCAATCAATGACCAGGCCTCTTCAGGACCCTCAATGGTCCTTTGTTGGTTTTTTCTTTTCTTTTCCTGGCTGCTGGAGGCAACTCACCCTAACACAGCAGGCCACACGCCATCTTACAGTCCATTTGAACTGGCCTTTATACAACAAGGAGATAGATGTCTGGGCTGCACAAATGCAGTCCCCGGTAAGGCGGCTGCCTGCAGAGCAGTCCTTGCAAATACTCCCACACAGATGGTCCTGGCACACATGGTGAAGTTGAGTGACATGGTAAGGCAAATAAAGGCGTGGGCAGGTATGGCAAATGGAGTCGAGGCAAAGGCAGATAAAGACATGGCAAATGCAGACCAGGTAAGGTGCAGTACAACAGGTCGGCACATGAAGCTGGCCGGCCTCGGTGAGGTCTCGTGAAGTTGTGGAGGGAGTGTGGTGGCGTTGGACGGTCCGAAGATAGGCTCGGTCCTACCCTACAGTCTCCCCCCAACCTATTGCCTATGCCTGTCCTTGTCCATACCCACCCCAATTCGGTTGTCAAAAAAAGAAGTCTAAATTTAGTTGTTTTTTTTGGTTTTTTTATAATTACGTGTGTCCCTAACCCCCGTATCGTCTTTGTTCGACTAACCTGTCCAAACTGTATTCCCAATCCCTAAGATCCCTTTTGAAAGGATTGAGGAAGAGATAAGTGAATCTGTCTTGAGGCCCAATGAAGCCTCAGAATAGCTCCCACAGGTTTCAGCATTTCCAAGGCGAGTCCAGCGGCCTATGAGCAGCAAAGGGATGGATGGTGCGAAGGGGTACACGTTGTCTATCTATCCTACCATTTATTAAACTTTAATGTATCCCCGGGGCTTTTCAACACGCCTATCTCTTTAACCACGATTCTCGCAACCACGATTCCCGTCGCCTGTGTTGGTTTTCGTTATTAATTTGGGCCTGGCCCGCAAATTTTCTCCCATGCTCTTGCACAATTTTGTGACTGGGCAGCGTGGCTCCACTGGCAGGTCTACCCACCTGCCGAACTCGATCTTCGGCACCCCCGGGTCGCTGAGGCTGTCTCCGAGCCTATGAACGTGGGGAATGCCCTTCCTGGCATTTTCCCCATCGATGCCCACATGGCATTTTGGCGCTCCGGGTCCCTTTCACCTGGGTAGCCGTGCCCATTACACTAACTCAGTCGCTGGGACGCATGGCCTACTCTGGCCGACTACATCGGTGCCCGGGGTGCCCTCTACTCAGTACTCATATTTCACCAGCCACGCTCCTAGCCGGTCAATAGCCTCCTACACCCTACAAAAGGTTTCGTGCCTTCGTTCAACACCAACAACCAAACGACATCCTTTTGGTTAATTTAACGAACCCACTAACTATTATTACATGAACCCCGGGTTCCCTTGGGTGGGATTCACTCCTCCCCCAATCATTCATTCGCACCATGCACTCCACATTCACTCCATTCACACTCGGGCCCGTTGACCCACGTTCACTCATCATGTTCCTTTCTTTTCCTTTTTTTTTTCACCAACACTGACGCTCTACTAACTACGTCCCCTTAACTAACTCATAATCCCCGTCATCCCTTATTCAAATGCACGTTCCATTTAACTCCACGTAGCTAATCTACGTCCCCACTACACGTTCCATGTCTGTCCATGTCTCCAATCCATTTATAATTTCTAACCTAAATGTCCCCTAACTAGTGTTACCAGGCCCCATGGAGGACTGCTCATACCCCCATGAGGCCAGACTATCTAACGCTAAACTCTTCCCCTAACTAATGCTCCTTTGCCCCGGGCGAGGATGTTCACTACATCCTGGCCGGGCATCGTGTACTCGTGGTCATTCCTGGCGAGCCTTACGCCTCCAGGGTGGCGGTCTACAGCACGCTCGTCCCCTCCGTTTGGCCGATACATGAGGGTGTAACATCGTCCCGTTAATCGCATTAAATACTCGCTTTCGGGCTATCCCCCATGTGAACCACCATGCGTTACACACCTGGCCTTCATGCTGTGAGATCCCCGCTGCCGTCACTCGCACACGGCCCGCTCCACGAGGTTTGCCACACACACGGGCCCGATGGTGTCGTCCTCGGGACTCGTTCCGCGCATCCAGCGAACACCACTCGCGGCGCGCAGCATGTCGGGTCCCGTACACGTGCTCACACGGGGATATACTCTTTCCAAATTCACTCGATCCCTCAATTTGCCTCGTTTTTGGCCATCCACGCTCTGGTGTTGTACTCGGCAAGGATAGTTTCAACGCCAGCTTCCCATCATGCAATCGTCCGCACTTGGGCAGTTTGCAAAACACGGACCGGATCTCGCACACAGAGTCCCGCAGAGCCAGCACGGTTTCCGAAATAACTTTATCCCGCTAAGAAAGCTCGCCACTCTCGTCTGTTACACGACCCACGACTCCCGTCTGGGTCAGTCCGTGTCCCATTTTCTCACGTGCACTCATCCATGCCATGTCATTTGAACTCCACTCACGTTCTGACACACACTCCGGCACAAGCACATTGGGGGCTTGGGTTAGCCTAAGAGATCCCGGGGCTTCTATCCCCCCAAAGCTAGACATGTGCTCTTTCGCACCATGCAACCGCTCCACCTCGCACAGCCTTACCGGACTCACCTCGTCACGGTCTGCCTCGAGGGAGCATATCGTCTCCCCTTGTTCCTGTGGGAGGTTAATCCGACCCTCGCACTGGGTCTCAAAAAATTCCACAAGGTCAATCCTAATGTCCCTTACCATTTCTACTTGTGTCTGCTCCTCTTTTATTTTGTACAATTCGTCCCTTACCCGTTCTATTTCTCCCTGCGTCTGTCACCTCCTTTAATTCCTACATCTCTTTCACCTCTTTTAATTCCTCCATTATGATGCCCAATTCCTGGCTCTTTGTCTCTACCTGTCCGAGCTCACAGGTTTCTCTCTTGACTCTCGTGGTTTCAATCGTCACCTCGACCTTACCCGTCGTCATCGCGGTCCGAACAACTTCCACACTCTCTTTCAACTCAGTCATTTCTTCACATACAGTACTGATCTCATCCGCCATTTTCCAGTCCATGTTTTTCATTTTGCACTTTACCTCCACCAGCTCCGCCTTCATTTCCTCCTGACCCTTCTCAGTGCTTGCATTTTCCAATCCATACGCTCCATCATTTGGCTCATTACCTCCGTAAACTGGTCCGTGTCCAATGGCTTTGGCGGAGCCAATCTGCTATGATCGGGTGTGGATCCGATAGGGATCGCTAGGTCCTCTGTGAGGGAAATTGATTGCAGGGTCCTCAAGCATTGTTATAGACGCGGTTGCCCCCATTACCTCTGGGTATGGCTGCAGGGAATGACCTGCCTCAAAAGTGTTGTCCTGAGCCAAAGAGTCCTTTAACATCGGTTCAGAACCCACCTGAACCAGCACGTCTTGGTCCGCCAAGAGTACAGTCAAAATGTCAGATGACCTCCCACAAATTGCAACAAAAGCAAACTCAACAGATTTTTGATTCCTGGATATGTCCTCAGTGACAGAAAAAAAAGTCCTAAGGGATCCTCCGGGAGGAAAGTCCTGAAATCATGGAAATCCAATATGGCCACCACCCGGCTTCGGGGAAAATGAGAAAATTGTAAAGATTGATATTTTAATATGTAAATATATGTTTTTCTGCTAGTTATGGTCAGTATATTGAGATACAAGAATAATTATAAAAAAGTGAAATGTATTGAGGGTAAAATAGAAAATTATAGCTTTTTTGTCCAAAAATGTCAATTTTTTGTCCCGAAAAAGAAAATATTTACCTGATACCGATTTTGGCTCCTGGACCAAAAAAAGAAAAGAAATGTTGAAGACACAAGATGAAATCAAGTCTATGGCAATCCAATATAATTATGTAAATCATTGAAACATGACAAAATTCACAATTCCACTCGGGCAATCACATCTGCCTGACGAAGGTTTCGAAATGAAAATGAAAATTCGCGCATTAAACTCAGAACTACATCCATTATAAACTTACTATACATGTGAGAAAAATCAAGCGTATTAAAGTTAGAACTCGACAACGTCGTCATCATCCTCATCATTGTCACATGGAGTGTTTGTGCAGCCAGAGCCCCTGCAGTTTCCACAAGCTGGAGTGCACTCAATGTTGTGCTTCTTGCATGTGCATCTCATGTGCTACATTCAGCCTGGCAGTTGCACCTAATGACACGTAACATATTGTTACGGCTGTGGAATTCGCAAACCACCATTCAGGACCCGTAGGTGAGATATCTCTAAGTACATGTGTAGTTAGCCCCAAACCCGTTGTTTAGAGGGAATTTATGTGATTCATTCGGGCTGCGATGCTTGAGATAGCCGTTTTTCTGTTCTATCTTTATTTTGAACCAACACGTCTCAACCGCAACCACCTTAACCACCACGCCAGCCATCCCACCAACTGCAACCACGCTCCAACCCTCGACAACAACACAACAACGCCAACAGCCACGACCTTTTACCTTCACAACTCGCTCCCACATCATCGCATCTGCCATTCCCAAACGGCACCATGACCATCAAAGCACCACCTGTTGAACACTGAGCGTCGGGCTGTCCTGGGCTCGTTCAGCGATATGCCACCGAGCCGCGAGTGCAAATAGCGGCCTTTCCGAGGGAGAATTCGGATCAGGAATGCTACACGCCCACTTCTGATCCGTCCAATTAGGCAAGCGCGGGCGGCTTGGCCCCGCCTCCAGCGCGTCTGTATGGAATCTAAATAGCAAATTCTAGGATCAGCCGAGATTCACGCCCCTTTTCCTCCGTCCAATCGGCGAGCGTGGCTCCGCCCCCGAGTGCATCCTGATCCGGGAATTTGCATATGGGTTCTCCTGCCGGCCTATAAAACGCCGAGCGCACGGCAGAGAATGGCAGAGGTTTGGGGGCAGTCAAGTCGGGTCTGGAGAGCCGAGTGGAGCCCGAAGTTTAAGGCAGTCAAGTCGGGTTGGAGAGCGGAGTCGAGTCGGGGTGGCGAAGCATCGAGGTGGTTCCTGCAGTCGGCTGAGGAGAATTGGGGGAAGAGGCCAAGGAGCTCGGGTCCGAGGCAGGGAAGACGGCGGTCGCGCGACGAGGTCGCGTGGGATCGCTCGTCGCGGACCCAAGCAAGCCAGCTATTCTCCTTCCCCAGAGCATCAACAATTTCCCCCCTTTCCCCGCGCTGAGAAAGTGGAAAAAGGGGGCCCCGTTCCCACCCCACTCCAAGCGGTGCCAACGAAACCCGCGAAGGAGCACGAAGTCGGGGCACCGCCGCGCAGCCACATTTGCGCGCTCGTCACGAGGACGCGGGTAGGACCCCCCCCCGGTCTCGCCGGCCTGGCCGCTCCTTCAGGTCACGCGCACATATTGCCCACGGGCACCGTCTGCCCCTGTCTTTGAGGGTGCCTTTTCTTGCTTTCGAATGAATGTTGTTTTGCGCCGTCTGTGAAGGTAAAACTGTGTAAGTGTTGCTGTGTGTTCGCGTATTCGGTAGTAGCTCTGCATTGTTGTTTTTGTTTTAATTGATATAGGTGCATTCTGACTGTTTGACTGTATATGTGTGCTTTTCGTGGGCCGGGTAATAAATGTGCATTATGTTGAATTGTTCCCCGTTTCGCTGCGTCCTTTCCTTTAATTGAATCTCCATCCTGCTTCACGTAAAGGGTTCGTAGTGGCTTAATACGCCGCGTAATTAATCGGAACCGTCGAGGCCGACGATAACACCGCTCGCGTTATCCCGATAGTACGGAACGCGGCCGCCCAAGCGGCTCGCGTCCGGAGTCGACCTGCGGCGAGGTGCGATCACCCAGTTTACCCTCCGCGTGGGTACTTAGGTAGGTCGAGTTTGGCGAACAACCCAATCCCACGCGGGTGGCCGATTGGCACGATCGTGGTGAGGCCGAAAGGCCACCCGTGACTAGCTCCCGGCGTTAGTCCGAGAGGGTCACGACAGAATTGTCCGTCCGGTGGGCCGACGTGCTGCGATTCGAGTCAAGTGGCCGTTCGCACGCCGGCGGGCGCGAATTCGCAACAATATTTTCAGGAGCTGGAGCTATTGATGTCTGAAGTGGCACAAAACCCTCGTCACACTTCTGCCAACCCCAGTCTGTTAGAAGAAGTATGCAAGTCTGACGTTTGAAACGAATCAAAGACCACCTTCAGAAGCATGCCGAGTCTGCAAAGATATCTTCTAGAACTTCAGCGCTCTGGTTCAGTATATGGACATGCTAGACTTCTACGCAAATACATCGGGCAGAGCGCACTGGGAACTGGGCACTACATCCACAGGCCATCCAGGAAATGCTGCCTTACCTGGCAGCCTCGGGCCACAACCTGTATGCCAAATCTACGAGGGTTGATCTGCAGCAGATGTCCAACCTCAAAACTCAAACATCCCAATGTCCAACACGTTTTGATGAGGGGTTTCCATGTGGTTCGACGAAGTGATCGCCTTGGGCAGGTCTTTCATCTGACCTGATCATCGAACAAGTTCTGATGAGAAGTTTGAAGACCAGCAGGGGCTCACACGAGGGCGAGGAATGACAGAGCAACAACGGCTGGTATGGCTACGATCAATGCCTGCCTGTGCAGAAATAAACAGGCAATGCAGGAGCTCACAGGTGTGAACTACAACACTGGGAGGCAGAAGAAGGACATGACCAAGGCAAGACAATCTCGTGACTGGAAGGACACACTATCAGCTCTTCAGTATTTACAGGAACAGAATCCGTTCAGTCGTGATCCACGTCTGAGGAACATTGCCACTGGAGTTCATGCACACCTCACCGTCAATGTCGATACAGCACATGCTGTAGGAGCCAAAATATTGAAATCTATGAATGGGAAAACACTGCCGAGTACACATTTAAGAGGAAAAGACCAAGTTGTCACCCTCTACATGAAGTCATCTTGTCAAGATTGATGGAGAGCAAGTCCAGGTTGACCCACAACTCTTCCAGAGACTGATCACTGTTGCACAGACAGCAGAAGAACTGGAGTCGGCCTTCAAATATGAACTGTGCAGCTATCCACCAGCCCTCTTGATTCCTCTCTTTCAGCTCCGAGAAGCACACAAGCCAGTCTTTGCTGATGCCATCTGGGATCTTCTTGGTTCGATGTCCCAGCCGATATCCCCAATGATGGGCAACAGTATGTTTTGGATGGCGGGGCACTTGTTCAACGCATTCCATGGTCTCCTGGATCTACATACAGAGACATTACGCCACCAGTACACCGATTATGTAACGAAGAAGAACGGAGATGCCATAGTCGTGTTTGATGGTTATGAGAGTACCAACACGAAGGACATGACACACCAGATACGGTCTAAAGGGAATGCTGGTACTACTGTGACATTTACAGCTGACATGCATCTCACAATGAAGAAGGGAACAGTTTCTTGCCAATAGGCAGAATAAACAGCGATTCATTTTTATGTTGAGTGAAGAGCTTCAGAAGAAGAACTGTGAGACACACCATGCCTCAGGGGATGCTGAATCTCCTGCATTGTACTGAAGGCCGTGCAGTCTGCTACTGTCACCAACACTGTGTTCGTTGGTGATGACACAAGACCTCCTCGTCTCCTATGCTACCATGCAAGCTTAGAATGCCATGACCTCTTATTTTTGTCCCGAGCCCAAAGAAGAACACGAAGAAGCCTCGCATCTGGAACATCAAGGCTACAAAGAAAATGATTTGGTACAGACATATGCAAGCACATACTGTTTCTACATGCATTCTTGGGTGCGACACGACATCTCGTCTTCATGGATTGGAAAGGGAGCTTCCTCAAAAAGTTCAAAGCAAACAACACATTTTGTGAGCAGGCAAGGTTTTTGATACATATCCAGCTTCCGTATGTTTGATGTGGCAGATGCAGGAGAAAAAAACATTGTGTGATAATCTACAACGGAAAGTCAACTGACACCCTGGACACCCCTCCGTATCAGCGGTACTGGGACAAGGTGGCTTGGAGCTCCTCTCACGTGCAACCACAGACTTACCACCAACATCAGAAGCAGCAAAGTATCACAGCCTGCACGTGTATCTGCAATCCAAGGATGGAAGGGATGTGCAGATGAATTCTTTCCGACAGACTGGGGTTGGCAGAAGTGTGACGAGGGTTTTGGGGCCACTTCAGACATCAATAGCTCCAGCTCCTGAAAAGATGTTACATGTCATTAGGTGCAACTGCCAGGCTGAATGTAGCACCATGAGATGCACATGCAAGAAGCACCAACATTGAGTGCACTCCAGCTTGTGGAAACTGCAGGGCTCTGGCTGCACAAACACTCCATGTGACAAATGATGAGGATGATGACGACATTGTCGAGTTCTAACTTTAATACGCTTGATTTTTCTCAACATGTATAGTAAGTTTATAATGGATGTAGTTTCTGAGTTTAAGGCGAATTTTCATTTCATTTCGAAACCTTCTTCAGGCAGATGTGATTGCCCCGAGTGGAATTGTAAATTTTGTCATGTTTCAATGATTTACATAATTATATTGTATTGCCATAGACTTGATTTCATCTTGTGTCTTCAACATTTCTTCTTTTTTGGTCCAGGAGCCAAAATCAGTATCAGGTAAATTATTATTTTTTGGGGGACAAAAATTGACATTTTTGGACAAAAAAGCTATAATTTTTATTTTACCCTCAATACATTTCACTTTTTTTATAATCATTCTGTGTATATCAATATACTGCACCATAACTAGAAACAATTAGAATGCAGAAAAACATATATTTACATATTAAAATATCAATCTTACAATTTTTCTCATTTTCCCCGAAGCCGGGTGGTGGCCATATTGGATTTCCATGATTTCAGGACTTTCCCCCTGGAGGATCCTTAGGACTTTTTTTCTGTCACTGAGTCAATATCCAGGAATCAAAATCTGTTGAGTTTGCTTTTTGTGCAATTTGTGGAGGTTATCAAATATTTCTGCTAAAATGGCCCTGTACTACATGGTCCGTACAGATAATTAAATAAAATTTTGAATCCTGTTCTAAGTTTGGCGGGGGAGGGGGGGGGGGGTTGCAAAGCACACCCCTGGCTGAATCCCGTTCCAGATACCAAACTGTAGCGGGTTCGGAATCCCGCAAAAAAATTTTGGAAGTCAATACCACTCCTGACACCAAACTGTTGCGGGCCGGGGGGTCGGGTGAGAAGACCACTAGGTGGGGGAAGTTATGTCGATTCCCACAAGACTCCCCGGAATTATAGGCCGTCGCACACGGTTAATTCCGTGACGCGGCGGGTCACTTAACCGACCGTGGACGACAATAACTCAACCGCATGACCTAGGGTCCTCCGGTCTATGGGTTAATCAGGTTACCTAATTAATGATGTGGTTTAATTACCGGGGAAACGCCCTCGGTACGCTTGTCCGAACCAGATGACTCTCCCGGACCGGATCACTTTACCGGATCGGATGCAGCCGAGCGACACTGCCAAGGACGTACCGCTAAAAGAAACGGATCGTTGGGAAATAAAGTCCCGGCTAAGCTAGGATTCGGACCATGCTGATCAATGGAAGAAAAGACAAAAACGAGCAGGGAACATTCTAATAATATATTATTTATTTACAAACCAGGCGAGGAAAGGTATGTGGCACAGCGAAGATTTATTGGGGTGTAATGCAGGGATAGAAAGAAGCATGGGGTGCGACAATAATACAAGCAACTTACGAAAGCAGACACAGAGCAGACTTGATGCCAAATTAATAACAGTAATGATCTTCTACAGACTTACTTAACCAGACAGACCTGTGCCAGGACACACACACACACACGCACACACACAGACAGAAAAAGAAACCCAGATGAGAAGGGAGTTTTGCAGCCAGGGAAGGACGGGAGTTGAGGTTATGCTCTCGGTACCTGTGTGCCCGATGGCACGACGCGCCACCAAAAAAGAGAAGAGATCACGTCTACCGCAAACCACCTTAACCACCATCAGCAGCCATCCTTCACCAACCTGCAAACCACGCTCCAACCCTCGACAACAACAACAACGCAACAGCCACAGCTTTTACCTTCACAACTCGCTCCCACATCATCGCCATCATGCATTCCCAAACGGCAACCATGACCATCAAAGCACCACCTGTTGAACACTGAGCCGTCGGCTGTCCTGGGCTCGCTTCACGATATGCACCGCAGCCGCGAGTGCAATAGCGGCCTTTCCGAGGGAGAATTCGCGATCAGGAATGCTTAACACGCCCACTTCTGATCCCGTCCAATTAGGCAAGCGACGGGCGGCTTGTCCCCGCCTCCAGCGCGTCTGTATGAATCTAAATAGCAAATTCTAGGATCAGCGAGATTCACGCCCCTTTTCTTCTCGTCAATCGGCGGAGCGATGGCTCCGCCCCCGATGGGATCCATGATCCGGGAATTTCATACTGGGTTCTCCTGCCGGCCTATAAAACGCCGAGCGCTACGCAGAGAATGCAGAGGTTGGGGGCAGTCAAGTCCGGGTCTGGAGAGCCGGAGTGGAGCCCGAAGTTTAAGGCAGTCAAGTCGGGTTGGAGAGCGGAGCGAGTCGGGGTGGCGAATGGCATCGAGGTGGTTCCTGCAGTCGGCTGAGGAGAATGGGGGAAGAGGCCAAGGAGCTCGGGTCCGAGGCAGGGAAGACGGCGGTCGCGACGAGGTCGCGTGTGGATCGCTCGTCGCGGGACGCCAAGCAAGCCAGCTATTCCCTTCCCCAGGCATCAACAATTTCCCCCTTTTCCCCGCGCTGAGAAAGTGGAAAAAGGGGGCCCCGTTCCCACCCCACTCCAAGCGGTGCCAACGAAACCCGCGGGAAGCACGAAGTCGGGGCACCGCGCGCAGCCACATTTGGCGGCTCGTCACGAGGACGCGGGTAGGACCCCCCCCGGCTCGCCGGCCTGGCCGCTCTTCAGGTCCGCGCACATATTGCCACGGGCACCGGTCCTGCCCTCCTTCTTTGAGAGTGCCTTTTCTTGCTTTCGAATGAATGTTGTTGCGCCGGTCTGTGAGGTAAAACTGCGTATAGTGTTGCTGTGTGTTCGCGTATCGGTAGTAGCTCTGCATTGTTGTTTTTGTTTTAATTGATAAGGTGCATTTCTGACTGTTTGACTGTATATGTGTGCTTTTCGTGGGCCGGGTAATTAAAGTGCATTATGTTGAATTGTTCCCCGTTTCGCTGCGTCCTTTCCTTTATTGAATCTCCATCCTGCTTCACGTAAAGGGTTCGTAGTGGGCCTTAATACGCCCGGTAATTAATCGAACCGTCGAGGCGACGATAACACCGCTCGGTTATCCCGATAGTACGGAACGGGCCGCCCAATGCGGCTCGGTCCGGAGTCGACCTGCGGCGAGGTGCGATCACCCAGTTTACCTCCGCGTGGGTACTTAGGTAGGTCGAGTTTGGCGAACAAACCCATCCCACGCGGGTGGCCGATTGGCACGATCGGGTGAGGCCGAAAGGCCCACCGCGTGACTAGCTCCCGGCGTTGTCCGAGAGGCGTCACGACAGAATTGTCCGTTCCGGTGGGCGACGTGCCGCGATTCGAGTCAAGTGGCCGTTCGCACGCCGGCGGCGCGGAATTCGCAACAATATTTTCAGGAGCTGGAGCTATTGATGTCTGAAGTGGCCAACAACCCCTCGTCACACTTCTGCAACCCCAGTCTTGTAGAAGAAGTATGCAAGTCTGCGTTTGAAACGAATCAAAGACCAACCTTCAGAAGCATGCCGAGTCTGCAAAAGTATCTTCTAGAACTTCAGCGCTCTGGGTTCAGTATATGGACATGCTAGACATCTACGGCAAATACATCCGGGCAGAGCGCACGGGAACTGGGCACTACATCCACAGGCCATCCAGGAAATGCGCCTTACCTGGCAGCCTCGGGCCACAACCTGTATGCCAAATCTACGAGGGTGATATCTGCAGCAGATGCCAACCTCAAAACTCAAAACATCCCAATGTCCAACAACGTTTTGATGAGGGTTTCCATGTGGTTCGACGAAGTGATCGCCTGTGGGCAGGTCTTTCATCTGACCTGATCATCGAACAAGTTCTGATGAGAAGTTTGAAGACCAGCAGGGGCTCACACGGAGGGCGAGGAATGACAGAGCAACAACGGCTGGTATGGCTACGATCAATGCCTGCCTGTGCAGAAATAAACAGGCAATGCAGGAGCTCACAGGTGTGAACTACAACACTGGAGAGCAGAGAAGAAGGACATGACCAAGGCAAGACAATCTCGTGACTGGAAGGACACACTATCAGCTCTTCAAGTATTTACAGGAACAGAATCCGTTCAGTCGTGATCCACGTCTGAGGAACATTGCCACTGGAGTTCATGCACACCCCTCCGTCAATGTCGATACAGCACATGCTGTAGGAGCCAAAATATTGAAATCTATGAATGGGAAACACACTGCCGAGTACACATTTTAGAGAGAAAGACCAAGTTGTCACCCTCTACATGAAGTCATCTTGTCAAGATTGATGGAGAGCAAGTCCAGGTGGACCCACAACTCTCTCCAGAGACTGATACACTGTTGCACAGACAGCAGAAGAACTGGAGGTCGGCCTTCAAATATGAACTGTGCAGCTATCCACCAGCCCTCTTGATTCCTCTCTTCAGCTCCGAGAAGCACACAAGCCAGTCTTTTGCTGATGCCATCTGGGATCTTCTTTGTTCGATGTCCCAGCCGATATCCCCAAATGATGGGCAACAGTATGTTTTGGATGGCGGGGCACTTGTTCAACGCATTCCATGGTCTCCTGGATCTACATACAGAGACATTACGCCACCAGTACACCGATTATGTAACGAAGAAGAACGGAGATGCCATAGTCGTGTTTGATGGTTATGAGAGTACCAACACGAAGGACATGACACACCAGATACGGTCTAAAGGGAATGCTGGTACTACTGTGACATTAACAGCTGACATGCATCTCACAATGAAGAAGGGAACAGTTTCTTGCCAATAGGCAGAATAAACAGCGATTCATTTTTATGTTGAGTGAAGAGCTTCAGAAGAAGAACTGTGAGACACACCATGCCTCAGGGGATGCTGAACTCCTGCATTGTACTGAAGGCCGTGCAGTCTGCTACTGTCACCAACACTGTGTTCGTTGGTGATGACACAAGACCTCCTCGTCCTCTATGCTACCATGCAAGCTTAGAATGCCATGACCTCATTTTTTGTCCCGAGCCAAAGAAGAACACGAAGAAGCCTCGCATCTGGAACATAAAGGCTACAAAGAAAAATGATTGGTACAGACATATGCAAGCACATACTGTTTCTACATGCAGTCTTGGGTGCGACACGACATCTCGTCTTCATGGGATTGGAAAGGGAGCTTCCTCAAAAAGTTCAAAGCAAACAACACATTTTGTGAGCAGGCAAGGTTTTTTGATACATATCCAGCTTCCGTATTTGATGTGGCAGATGCAGGAGAAAAAAAACATTGTGATAATCTACAACGGAAAGTCAACTGACACCCTGGGACACCCCTCCGTATCAGCGGTACTGGGACAAGGTGGCTTGGGACGCCTCTCACGTGCAACCACAGACGTACCACCAACATCAGAAGCAGCAAAGTATCACAGCCTGCACGTGTATCTGCAAGTCCAAGGATGGAAGGGATGTGCAGATGAATTTCTTCCGACAGACTGGGGTTGGCAGAAGTGTGACGAGGGTTTTGGGGCCACTTCAGACATCAATAGCTCCAGCTCCTGAAAAGATGTTACATGTCATTAGGAGCAACTGCCAGGCTGAATGTAGCACCATGAGATGCACATGCCAAGAAGCACAACATTGAGTGCACTCCAGCTTGTGGAAACTGCAGGGCTCTGGCTGCACAAACACTCCATGTGACAAATGATGAGGATGATGACGACATTGTCGAGTTCTAACTTTAATACGCTTGATTTTTCTCAACTGTATAGTAAGTTTATAATGGATGTGTAGTTCTGAGTTTAATGCGAATTTTCATTTCATTTCGAAACCTTTCGTCAGGCAGATGTGATTGCCCCGAGTGGAATTGTAAATTTTGTCATGTTTCAATGATTTACATAATTATATTGTATTGCCATAGACTTGATTTCATCTTGTGTCTTCAACATTCTTCTTTTTTTTTGTCCAGGAGCCAAAATCAGTATCAGGTAAATTATTTTTTTGGGGGACAAAAATTTACATTTTTGGACAAAAAAGCTATAATTTTTTATTTAACCCTCATAACATTTCACTTTTTTTATAATCATTCTTGTATATCAATATACTGACCATAACTAGAAACAATTAGAATGCAGAAAAACATATATTTAACATATTAAAATATCATCTTACAATTTTTCTCATTTTCCCCGAAGCCGGGTGGTGGCCATATTGGGATTTCCATGATTTCAGGACTTTCCCCCTGGAGGATCCCTTAGGACTTTTTTTCTGTCACTGAGTACATATCCAGGAATCAAAATCTGTTGAGTTTGCTTTGTTGCAATTTGTGGAGGTTGATCAAATATTTCTGCTAAAATGGCCTGTACTACATGGTCCTACAGATAATTAAATAAAATTTTGAATCCTGTTCTAAGTTTCGGGGGAGGGGGGGGGGTTTGCAAAGCCACACCCCTGGCTTGAATCCCGTTCCAGATACCAAACTGTAGCGGGTTCGGAATCCCCGCAAAAAAATTTTGGGTAATACCACTCCTGACACAAAACTGTTGGCGGGCCGGGGTCGGGTGAGAAGACACTAGGTGGGGAAGTTATGTCGATTCCCACAAGACTCCCCGGAATTATAGGCCGTCAACCGTTAATTCCGTGACGCGGCGGGTCACTTAACCGACCGTGGACGACAATAACTCAACCGCATGACCTAGGGTCCTCGGTCTATGGGTTAATCAGGTTACCTAATTAATATGTGGTTTAATTACCGGGGAAACGCCCTCGGTACGCTTGTCCGAACCAGATGACTCTCCCGGACCGGATCACTTTACCGGATCGGATGCAGCCGAGCGACACTGCCAAGGACGTACCGCTAAAAGAGAACGGATCGTTGGGAATAAAGTCCCGGCTAAGCTAGGATTCGGACCATGCTGGATCAATGGAAGAAAAGACAAAAACGAGCAGGGAACATTCTAATAATAATTATTTATTTACAAAGCAGGCGAGGAAAGGTATGTGGCACAGCGAAGATTTATTGGGGTGTAATGCAGGGATAGAAAGAAGCTGGGGTGCGACAATAATACAAGCAACTTACGAAAGCAGACACAGAGCAGACTTGATGCAAATTAATAACAGTAATGATCTTCTAACAGACTTACTTAACCAGACAGACGCTGTGCCAGGACACACACACACACACGCACACACACAGACAGAAAAAGAAACCAGATGAGAAGGGAGTTTTGCAGCCAGGGAGGAGGGAGTTGAGGTTATGCTTCGGTACCTGTGTGCCCGATGGCACGACGCGCCACCATATGTTTCGGGGGGGGGGGGGGAATGCTC
>CM068966.1:73527878-73540481 GCA_035128595.1 Eptatretus atami | reverse complement strand
GAATAGTTGTGGAAAGGCACAGATCAGGGAATGGCTATAAAAAATATTTCAATGGTCTTGAATATCCTTTGGAGCACAGTCAAGACAATAATTAAGAAGTAGAAGGCATATGGTACAGCCATGACCCTGCCGAGATCACTTGGAAGTTGTGGGTTACAATGTGTAAATAAAGGTGGAAAAAGCCTGATTTAATGCAATTTAATTCTAGGCTATGAGGCAAGAAAAGGTAAAAATTTTGAAAGGGGTGCAGACTTTCTGTTGGCACTGTATATCATACTGTTTGAAACATTACTCAACTCTATCATACAGTTTGCAGAGGGGGCTTAATTTGTGGTATCCCCTATAGGACAATTGTGGATGCATGTGGGCAGCCAGGGACGGATGGACAGATGCAGGGACGGACGGATGCAGGAACACCAAGACTAAGCTCCCTTTATATTGTAGAAGCTGCCGAGGACCCATAGGCACGTGGGGTTATTTTCGTATCGCCACTTTCAGCCACGTGTTCTTCTTCTAAGTTCTGCCCCTCCCCTGCTTTTGTGTAATAAATTATTTTGTTAATGAGAACCTATGTCATGGCACATGGGGGAACGTGGAACTCCAAGCACGTATGGTTAATTGACAATAAACCCGAATTAGAAATAGTGCATTTAAAGCGCCATTTAAAAGCCCGTTGCCAACAAAGCTCCGCTCGGCTATTCATGAAGGTAGATTTGCCATGACCGAGCAGTGCTTTAATTTCTGGTGTGCACGCAAATTACGTGCGAATATGGTGACCTTCTGAGCCCGTTCCCACCTTGTGAGTGGGTTGGTCATTAAAGACCCATAACCGTAACGATATCAAACTGTGAATAACCTCGTTGCATGGTCAAGAAAGAACAATATGAGAATGAATGCTGATAAATGTGCTCTTAAATGGAAGTATGTTTGATGAAACAAGTACCGCAAATGCATTAATAGACTATTCAATCCACTATGTTTCAAAATGTCAATCGTATGAAAATATTAGGTGTTCGATTTCATCTATCCAAAAGTGGAACTCACACATTTGTAATACTAGTACACTCGCTCCTGATGGGAGTGGCAGGACGGGTCATGTTATGATCCTCTCTTGGGTATATAGATTACAGCAGATCTCTGCTCGCGTCTGTTAATCTGTGGGGGTATGCGATAAGCATAGAATGCCTCAAGAACATCGGGTTTCCTCCCTTTTCAGTTTGTGTTAAACAGCAGTAGTGACTGGCTAAAAATGTTCATACGAATGTTCATGCGTGTTTGCGGTTTATAATATTTTTTTTACCTCTGGTAGGGCTGCCCCAAGAAACACCAGGATAAGCTACTTACACACGTGAACACCTCATTTGTCCAAGGAGGAAAAAAACCCCCTGGGGGATGTGGGATATTATGGTATTAATATTGTTTTGTAATAACATTAATATTATGCTATTATCATTAGTGTTGATATTACTTTTGTTCCTTAAAACGGCCTTGGGAAACCATGATAAGCTATCTCTGCACAGATTTTGCCAAAGGCAGAAAAACCCCTTGGGGAGAAAGGAGAGGAGGAGATTGGGACTATACTCTGTGCAGAGCGTTGGTGCTGCTGAAGCAGTCTCTTTGGCTATTGGGCACAATCCTGGACGGGTCGCCACTCCGACACGGTATATCAGCATGCTGGCACTCATTTTGCCGACCTCGGAAGGATGAGAGGCCGAATTAACCCCACCTGGTATTAATTCAACAGCTGAGCAAGATTTGAACTCATGACCCGAGGATCCAAAGCCCACCACCATAACCATGAAGCCAACACCAGGCATAGGGGAGAAAGGAGGGCAAATTAAGTTGCTACAACCTCCATCATGTGACCCTTTGTCCTGTCAAGTTTGGTTGAGATTGGATAAATAACGATCGAATGTATCACAGTCAGACAGACAGACAGACAGACAGACAATAAAGTGCGTATTTTAGTATGATTATAACTAAAGTAATTGGTAAGTTGTGTATGTTGAAGTTGTTGAATAAATTTAATGAGTCTGTTGAGGATTTGATGACCATTTATAAAGGTTATGTTGGAACACTCGACAAGTACGCCGTCCCAGTTTGGAATGCGGGTCTGACAGATTACCAGATCAATGATTTGGAAATAATTCAGAAGGGTGCAACAAGGAAAAATATAGAACAATCTTATATTCACTATGATCAGGCCCTTATGTTAGGTAATGACCAAACCTCGTAAGAACATGAATTTTAAAGTTGTTTGAAATTTGCGAGCCAAACGATCAAAACTGCAGTGTTTAGACATTGGTTGCCTGATTATCGGCAAAATACGACACATTATTATCTTAGAAACATGACCAAAATCTCCCCCAATTGTCTAACACTTCAAGATATACTGGGAATAACAGAAAGAATAACAGAAATAAATGAAAACTAGAGTAATTCGACTGCGCGCAGTCGACGGGTATGCCTCCGCTCTCCCGCACAAACACTGAGTATTGACATATTTGACCCTTGACCTTTATCATATCTGGCCCAAAATTCTAATCAGTTAATTGCCCTGTCACTTTACCTTTGTACCAAGTTTGATGAAATTCTGTCCAATATTTCTTGAGTTAGGGCGTAAACAGTAGAATTCAGAGTTTGACCTTGACCTTTGACCCTTGACCTTTATCACATCTGCCCCAAAATCTAATCACTTAATTGCCCTGTCTTACTTTACCTTTTTTTACCAAGTTTGATGAAATTCTACAATTTGCTTCTTGAGTTATCGCGTAAACGAAAATCCGGAAGGACGAACGGACGGACGGACGGACGGACAACCCGGAAACAAAAACAGACGGACAACCTCCGCACCAAGGGTGCCGGAGGCATAAAAAAGAAAGATTATTAATGAATTACAATCGCAGTTAAATATCATAAGTAGCGTTGGTGAATGCAGAGCAACAGCAGAGAAATATTTAAATGTGTACATTTTTATTTGTTTATAATTGATTACATTATCCATGATCATTTTGGTAATTTATGAAATTACTTATTGTATATCATGCCTTTTAAATAAAGCACTTTTGAAATGATGTAATCCGCCCCAAAATGTTCGGTGTGCATGTGCAGAAACTCCAGGAAGCTGAAGGGTTTGGGGGGAAATAAAGTACATCATGTGTCTAGGATGAGGATTGTTACTTGGAATGGCTCACCAAGATTCTGAAACAAGCCAAAAATACTTGGAAAAGTATCTGAGAGAAAGGGCTGCGCCTCTACACAATGAAAGACTTGGAGAACTTTCTCAGCTTGCTGAATGGGCACCTGCTCGTCCTGCAAACTCCTGATCAGGTGGGTTGGTGCAAGGCCCGTGTGGAGGGACATGCATTACACAAGCAACCCCCCAAAAAGAGGATCGCTATCAGTGAATGGGCTGTGTACTGGATTAGGTGCTTCTAAGCACGATGGTAAGGATATATCTGGGGCTTGTGCATGTGGGTAAGTTTAAAATGATGATATTTACATTTTCCATGTCGTGGGGGGGGGGGGGGAGATGGGAGCTACACGAGCTGTGAGGGGTTATAAATATATCCATAAGTTTTGTGGAACTGGGATATTGAGACTTTTGTAGATGTGCCAATGGATTACTCTGCATGCCTTGTTGTTCCTTTGTGTGTACAGCTGCTCTGACATGAGCTGTTCTTTTTACATTCCGATAGGAGGTTGCTCATACTGTGTGTGTGAGTGTGTGTGTGCGTGTGTGTGTGAGAAAGAGAAACAGAGAGAAAGAGAAACAGAGAGAAAGAGAAACAGAGAGAGAAAGGAGAAAGAGAAACAGAGAGAAAGAAGAAAGAGAACAGAGAGAAAGAGAAACAAGAGAGAAAGAGAAAGAGAAACAGAGAGAAAGAGAAACGAGAGAAAGAGAAAGAGAAACAGAGAAGAGAACAGAGAGAAAGAGAAAGAGAAAGAGAAAGAGAAGAGAAACAGAGAGAAAGAGAAGAGAAGAGAAAGAGAAGAGAAACAGAGAGAACAGAGAGAAAGAGAAAGAGAAAGAGAAACAGAGAGAAACAGAGAGAAAGAGAAAGAGAAAGGAGAACAGAGAGAAACAGAGAGAAAGAGAAGAGAAAGAGAACAGAGAGAAACAGAGAGAAAGAGAAGAGAAAGAGAAACAGAGAGAAACAGAGAGAAAGAGAAAGAGAAAGAGAAAGAGAGAAACAGAGAGAAACGAAGAGAAACAGAGAGAAGAGAAGAGAAAGAGAAACAGAGAGAAAGAGAAGAGAAAGAGACAGAGAGAAAGAGAAAGAGAAAGAGAAAGAGAAAACAGAGAGAAAGAGAAAGAGAAGAGAAAGAGAAACAGAGAGAAAGAGAGAAAGAGAAAGAGAAACAGAGAGAAAGAGAGAGAAAGAGAAAGAGAAGAGAAACAGAGAGAAAGAGAAGAGAAGAGAAACAGAGAGAAAGAGAAGAGAACAGAGAGAAAGAGAAAGAGAAACAGGAGAAAGAGAAGGAGAAACAGAGAGAAGGAAAGGAGAACAGAGAGAAAGAGAAAGGAGAAACAGAGAGAAAGGAAAGGAGAAACAGAAGAGAAGAGAAAAGGAGAAACAGAGAGAAAGAGAAAGGAGAAACAGAGAGAAAGAGAAGGAGAAACAGAGAGAAAGAAGAAGGAAAACAGAAGAGAAAGAAGAAAGGAGAACAGAGAGAAAGAGAAAGGAGAAACGAGAGAAAGGAGAACACAGAGAGAAAGAGAAACAGAGAGAAAGAGAAACAGAGAGAAAGAGAAACAGAGAGAAAGAGAACAGAGAGAAAGAGAAACAGAGAGAAAGAGAACAGAGAGAAAGAGAAACAGAGAGGAGAGAAAGAGAAAGAGAGAAAGAGAAAGAGAGAGAGATCCATGGTGGACGCTAGAATGTACGAACAGGAAATGGCATGAACCCGGCACCTCTCAATCGGGGATATCTCTCGTATTACTACAATTCTGAAAGTCCGATTTGCATTGAGGAACACACAATTATGATTCACCATTTTGAAATTGCCACCCTTTCATTTAAATTACTGAAAATTGTGTTCAAAAGACTATTTGAATTACAGATTTCATGCTCGCATCAGCAGGTTAAAAGTTCTCCGTGAACAGAACCGAGTCAGTGTAAACACACACAGCGTGCATGTGCAAAAGGCCTCATTTGGCATTTTTGTCATTTCAAAATTCATGCATCAGTGCATGTAGAATGTTTAAATTATTTGGGATGTGTGAATTATCTTACCACAACAATGTTGAGTGAATATGCCCAAGTTATACGTGCTATGCGAAATTGTGAGCGTTTTGGCAACTTTGGAACAACAATTTCCTATCAGAGTGCAGATAAAATTGTACTTGAATGTAGATTTTTGCTCCATTGTACAATTTTGGCATTAATTTATTAACATATTTATTTAGCTTGTTTTATTTTGATTTATTGATAAATACCATGTTCTCTTCTATCTACCAACCGACAAGCTCTAAACATATTTGGCCATTTAATGGGAATTGACATATGACCTTTATCAGTTACAGGATGGAAGGAAAGAGGTGCACAATGGATAGGATATTCATTCAGTTCTGACAAGTTAATGGAAATATGAGATGACTTTGATATATCCTTCTTCACGAGGCACATCAATTCCTCAGCAACTCATGCATTTGAAGAAAGTATTGTAGTTTGGGGCATTCGCAGACTTGAGACCCAAATATTTATTTGGCTTTAAAGACATATACATTACAAAGCAAGAAATAAAAAGCACCAACTGTGAGCCTACAGTAAGAGGCAAGTATAAGGCCAATTTCACAAATCCTGAAAGCGAGCCCACATCAAAGTCAAATTTTCATTTTAAAAAAGAAATGCTAAATTTGGACTTGGTTGCAATACTGTGCAATGTTCAAACAAAGTTCATTGTTGAAAAGTTGAGAGTTCATAAACAACTGCAATATTAACTCCATAGCAACAGGAAACAAAAAGGTAAACCAGTATTCATGTTACAGTGTGGTCAGAGCGAGCTTTCGGGGGTGTCAAGTAACTGGTTAATTCTAAAGCGTTCCGAATACTTCGCACGAAAAGCTGTCCAGAACAGCCTTCGCTGTGTTGTCGCACTCTCAATGCAAAAACTGTGCGCTTTCTGGACATTTGGAGCTCCACAAATATTTTTCTTAAAGTAGCCATAGTGGCCATTCTGTGGGGGTTCATCCATCATCCGAACGCAAACTGGAACGGCGTTACGTTGGATCATTTAGCAAACACGGCACGCGTGCCAGAATACACTTTGCGTGTTAAAGACAGAGCCAAAAAGTGTTCTTTTTTAGAAATCAGTGGCTTGTTGGGCAACTACAACAGCCTTTTCATGACCAATTTCCAGAGATCAAATCATACAAAATAGTTCTTCAAGAAGCCATTTGTCCGGAAAACAGGTAATAAAACTCAATGTGTTTGGGTTTTTTTTAATATATTTAAGTACCTAATCCCCTTGGCTTTCCCGTTTAACGCGCCAACTTTGAAAATACATGAAGGTCAGAAAACTTGAGGTTTGGGATCTAGCTATCTTGTAGGAATGTATGGTTGAAGAACTCTTTCAAAAACATTGTGCAAGCAATGAAGCGGTGCAAATAGTCCTGAATGCTCATCACGTGGGTGCAGCTCACACAAACGCCCAGGGTGCACGCCTCGAGGTGCTGCCTGACGAAGCATACAAATACACAAGCATCTGGCTTTGGGAGGAACAGCCAAGGATGTTGGCATGAAGAGAACGAGTGGGGTCAGGGGCGGGGGGAAGAGGGAGCCTGGGGTCAGAAAACAAAGGCCAATCCTTTCTGGGCCGTCCAATATGAAGCCCTAAATATAAGCAAACTCTGAAGTCAGCAGAGAATACATACTACAGCTTTACCAAAAACATCTTTCGTGTGCAAATAATTACTTCCGTTTTTCTCACTTTGAGCAATCAAGATGCATGTGAAGAATTTTGGGGATGGCTTAGTTTTAAGTGGCACGGTGATGAAGTTTTCCCAAGCACTTCAACTGCTATATAAAAATCAAATTATCCAAAGTTATGTAACCACAAAACTATTTGATTCATGAATATATAGACAATGGTTAAAAAAATTTGAGAGATTCAAGTCATCCCAATCCTGTATCACACACTCTCAACTACCCTCACATCCTTTTGGAGTCCATCAAGATCTGGCTGATATGGTCTACACAGCCAATGATAAAGGCCACTCTGTTGCCAAAATAGTGCACACTGAACCTGCCTTTTCGATAAGATCTTGCTTGCATCGGTGGCACTTTAACTTTATTTTTCATTTTGCTTTCACATTTCCGATAATAAGAAATACAAAAACGATGCCCAAGCTCTCCTTTAAATACAAACCGTTTTCTACGCAATCTCGTCAAAATCAAAACTGGCAGCTCCAACCTTATGAACACATGGTGCAGAATGTCCAGGTTGAGCATCGTTCACCTCTTGTCCCACGGATCGGATCCAAAATTTTGCACGGCACTTCGAAAATTGAGTTTGAATGCAGCGTTAAATCCTTTGTGACTGGAAAAATATTATTTTGGTGATTACTCTGTTCGAGTTCTTTCCACGCTCAAGAGCAAAGCAACTTTCCCAATCTGTTCCGGTTGGATAACCGATGCTTTGATGAAGGCACTTGCAGCAAACTTTGGTCGAATGGACAACAAAAAATTGTGCACAAAGAGCAAAAGAGCCCCACTAATTTTACGGTTTTCAGTTAAAATCCTTGCGCAAACAACAAACAAGAAAGATCCTCCAGCCGATTGCTTACACTCTCCTCGAGGAGATCATCGCAGCACAGTGTTTCATGTCGATGTAGATATGATTTGGGGCTGCACGAGACACAAACACGCAAATGCACACACACCTTCACCTCACGTTGCCGGGGGCACGACCAGTAGCAGCTGTGAGCTCGTCGACAATCTGGTGTCAGCAGCGCGGACCATCCCTAGGGAAACGGTAGCTGGATATTCCCAGATTCCCTAATGGGGTATGCCTGCGAATGAACCCCCAGGGTAACTCTCAGAATGAAGACAACAAAAGTTGGAAGGATTTCAGAAACAAAAAGGAACAGGGGTGACGAGTGTTTTAAGAGATGCAGCTCCAGGCTCAGCAAAAGGTAATCCCAAGTAAACGGATAAGGTGACACTTGGCAAGAGCAGATGGCTCCTCTTTTATGTTACCCAAGCATGTTGGACGTTTCACGGCAAGGGCTTTTTTGTTTTAATTTTTAAGTTGTTCTACTCGAGTGCACTTCCAGGCAGCCACATAACGAACCAGGGAAAAGGCATACCAAAGCACTGTTCACACCCCAACCGTGCAGACGCTGAGCGAGGAATAAGCTGCTATTTTTGCTCGTCTAAATTGTACAGGAATTTCACGTTTCTAGCCAACCATGGTGTGAGTACAAACTCAAAAGCTCTTCAAATGGTTAGGTAGGCTGAATAACACGCCAGAATAAAATATCAGCATTCTCGTCCTCAATTCTTGTCTTATGCGATCAAAGCGTGCTTAGAAAAACTATTCCAAGTTAACCATAACATCAGATTCCCACTTTTGACGACTTAAATAAGTTGCTATGTGGTCAAAGTGACTACAGTTTAGGCTTGTGGGTTGTCAAAAGGCTGGTTTCGTTTGCGATGACATGTTACATAGCGCCCCGCCGTGGAAGTATGGTCAAAAGACAAAGAACTAGCATCAATAAATATCAAAATGACCCGAGATGGCAATATTTGCACACAAGTTATAAGTAAACAGTTAAAAGGTAAGAGAGGGCATGTGTTTTACTTATGGGAAACTCTGCCTGATAAAATATTTCTAAATACCATTCTCCAAAACTAACTTCAACATCAACATTAACAAATGAAAGGAGGTGTCAGCTTTATCTATTTAGTTCACATACATGTTAGTCAAGCAATGACCAGTTTACAATAGACTTCATCAACTGTGCTAGCCTTTCATAGAGACGAGTAGTCCAGTGTAGCGACAAGTTTTTAGACTTGGAAACTTTTGAAATGGTGAGTATTTGAAATTTCCTTCAAAATGCTACAGGTCTGTTTGATAGACAATTCCGAGGGTCCGTGCGTCAAGGTTCCGCTACCACTTTCGGACAGTGATGGAATGTAGTCCAGAAATAAAATGAGCAATGACTGCATGATACGTCCACAGTGAACACCATTTCCTGATGATATACCTTATATGATACAGTGACTATTCACGGAACCTTACCATGACACAACACAGGTTTACTGAAGAACAAAAGGCCTTCTCACGATGCCAAGAAGGGAGACAGACAGAGACAGACAGACAGAGAGGCAAGCCCTGAAAAGCTACCTAGCTCACAAGCAAATGCCCAATCACAGCCAAAACCAGCAAACCCCACTGAGTGAGAGCTACAATGGCCGCTGTGGAGAGAAGCCAAGCTAAATAAACCAGAGACCCATTTGCAACATGGGCAGGTCTCAATGAAAGTTAAAATGACCATTGACGACACTACCATACAGGAGAGCAATGACAGTCAGTGAGCAAAATAAATTACCATTTAAAAATAATAATTTAAAACAAGACCAAGCACCTCCCGACTACACCCCGACGCCGCTCCTTCCCTATGCCCCTCGTCCCCTAGCCATAACACCAGATTCCCTCCAAACTTTATATTCTTTTAAAACATCCCCCAGCCCCAACCTATATATTCTCTCAAAACATCCCTGAACAGCAGCACCACCACCCTCCCCCCTTTCTCCAACCACCGCTCCCCTTCCACCTCCATCTATACTTCATCTTTCCAGACATGCTCCCCTTCCACAGACTCTCCAAAGTACAGCAGACCAGCGTCAAAACCATACCACCAAGTTAGTGAGCTCAAGAGTAAATACTTACAGCTAACAGCTGGAACAGATCAAATAAACCGTGCTGCTCTCTGTCCACTACCAGGGCTTCCCAAACAAACTTGCTATGGATATCAAATCAATTATTCAACATCCGCTGGTCTTCCACTAACAATCACAAACAAGGTTCAATTAATGTACAACAAACATAGGCCTACTGCTTGCATTTTGATGACATCACAAATGTATTCATTTATGATTAATATTGTTTTCCAACATTTGAATTACTCAATGATTAAAACAAACAAACAAAAAAAAAACAATTGCACTAAATGATTTCCAAACAGCATAAGTAGCCTGACAGGATGATGTGCAGGTAGAGCAGTTACCTTCCAGCTATTTGGTTTGGGTGCATTTCTCGGATTGGTGCTTCGCAGGCAATGCAAAGTGTGCGATCCCACAGGTGTTTAGGGCCCTGTCACACCTTGACGTTTTAGCCAGCAATGGCCAACGTATAAAAATGTATGTAAAACGTTGGCGTACGCTGAAATTTTGATGTTTTTAAAAAGTTTTTGGCGTATTCATAAACGTGTTGGTCGTTTGTATAACATATTAGTAACGGCACAGAACGTTTCGTTGTGTTATACATAACTTTTACCAACGAATGCTTACCTTGTGGTCGGCGTTCAAAACCTATGACAAACGATAGTTTAACTTACCCTTTGCGCGCTATACGTATGGCCGCGAACCGTGCGTAGCAGTTAAGAACTTGCCGGACGCCGATTGAAATCAAAACTGCATGAGAATTTGAAGTGTCAACATCGCAGTCACACCTTGACGATTTTGCCAGCGTATGCCATTCTATGAAAAATGTGTTACAACGCTAGGCACACGTCAAATACGCTTGGTAAGTTGTGTATACGTTTAGAGTATGCTGGAAATCATTGAAGTACGCTGGCATATTACCTAGTCCGTTTGATACGTTGTGAAATTTCAAGCATGCTGAAATTTTTAAGACGTACTCGACGTAAGGCTCACACGTTTCGCATGTGTTGGCATGTGTTCCTAGCACGTTCCGCGATCGTTTAAACACGGTGAACACACGTTACTTGTAGGTTACTCATAAGTCGGAAGCACGTCAAGTTAATGGCAACATACTTGAAACCCAATTTATAACCGTTGAGTAACGTGCTTTGAACAAATGAGTAACGTCAGCTTAGCATGTTTAACGTGCTTGGAAAGTATGAGTAACGTGCATTGAACTATTGTTACGCTCTGGGAAATTCGCAAATCCATAAAGGTTCGTAGGTGAAGATATATTTTTAAGTTAAATGTTGTTAGCCCAGAACCATTGTATAGAGGAATTAATGTTGATTCATCGGGCTGGCGACCCTTTTGAGTTAGGCGTTTTTTTCTTGTTTCTAACCTTTGTTTGATAGCAACAACAACAAGCCAGCAGCCAAAACCTACTTCACCACTCCGCTACCTGCAAACTCACATCACACGCATTACCAACACAGCGCCATGGCCTCGACACCGCCGAAAACGCTCCCACCACCTTCTCCTACGGCCATTTTCCCCCGCACCACTGTGGACGCGAGCCGTCGAGCTGTCTTCAGGCGAGACACGCGAGGACGCAGTGCAAGTATGGGCGGGTTTTCCGAGGAGATTCGGAATCAGAATGATTAAACGCCACATCTGATCCACCTAATCAGGAAGCGGGGCGGCTTGGCCGCCTCAGACGCGCCTGACGAATCGGCAATATGCAATTTGAGGAATCAGAATGAATACACGTCCCACATCTGATCCATCAATTACGGAAGCGCGCGGGCGGCTTGGCCCCGCCCTCCAGCAGGCGCCTGACGAAAATCGCCATATGCAAAATTTGAGGAATCAGGATGTACACGCCCCTTTTTCTCAGTCCAATCGGCGAGCCGTGGCTCCTCCCTTGAGGTCGTTTGATCGAGAATTTGCAATGGTGGGTTCCTGAAGCCGATAAAAAAGGCGGAGGCCGAATGTGAGGCTGAGGAGTCGGTGGGCAAGAGTGGGACGCGAAGCTGAGTTAGCAGTGTCGGTGGGGCAGAATTGGTAGAAGCAGTTTGGAGCTGGGACTCGATTGGAGACGGGTGGGCAGGGAGATCGGCTGGGCAGGACGGCTAGGGGCAGACGGCTGCGGAGGCGAATCGGCTGAGGGACTGAGGTGGGCCACCAGGTGGAGAGCTCGCGTTGAGTCGCGTCGCGGACTCGAGCAAGCCAGCCATATCCCTCCCCAGAGCATCAACAATTCCCTTTCCCACGCGCCTGCAGAGAGTGCGACAGGGGCCCCGTTCGACCAACCAGCAGGTAGCCCACGAACCGCCGTGTCAGCGACATTCTGCGGGCCTCGCCACAGGGCGCGGTACGGACCCTTTCGTCTCGTGGAGCCTGGCCGCTCATCCAGGTTCCACGCGCATTAGGCCGAGCGGGCCCAGTCTGCTCCTTGCTTTGAGGGGTCTTTTCTCCTTGGCTATCGGTGTGAATGCGTGTTGTGGCGCGTGTCTTGTAAGTAGAAACTGTATAAGTGTTGTCCGTGTAAAGCGGTTAGTCGGTTGACTCGCGTTGCTTCATTATTTGCTTTTTTGTCTGTTCTATTGATATATGTGCATGTTAATTGTGGCTGCTTTAAATACGTGGCTATATGTTTCTCCGTGACCGCGGAATAAAGTGCATTGTGTGGAACTGTTTTTGTTCCCGTTTCGCTTCGTCTTTTCTTTAATTG
>CM068966.1:73500016-73518883 GCA_035128595.1 Eptatretus atami | reverse complement strand
TGTTGTTACTCTGGCTCACCAAGCTCTTATATGCATTGAATGTATTGTGCAAATTCATCTGAGACCTTTCTTCAATGCCATGCAATAGGCCTATATTAATCAAAGAAAGGAAAGTTACCGGTACCACATACAATGACAAAAAAAAAAAATTGGTGAATTTTCTAACATCTAACCCTCTAGGATTTGTGGGCTGCTCAAATCAACTTCTTCAGCCCCAGGTGAGTCGTGGAAATACAACGATCCCTCCCCATCACTGTCGGCATAGCAAGAGATTGATCCACCACTGGCATCGAAGCATTGTCAACTTCACTAGTTCTTCAGCAAGTTCACCAGATATTTGCATTTTTTTTTGCTGGCTTGAAGTTTATTCGGTGTAAGTTTAACTTGCTGTGGTTTATCCATGAGACTAATCATTCCATGGAAAATTTTATGATTTTTGTGCCGCCAGGACAGAATTTTCTTCCCACTTCCATCACTCAAGTTGTGCACACCCTCGAGTTGTGGGTAGGTCTGCCAGTCATTGGGCTATCATACCTCCTTATTCGTTGCAGCTACTAGGGAAATGGAAATTAAGAGGAAATGGTAGGAACGCACACCTCTCATCCACAGATATGTCTCATATTTTCCATATTTTCAAGAGTCTGATTTGCATCCAGGAACACAACAATTATGATTAACCATTTTAAAATTGCCCTCAGTTCAACTCTTTCATTTGAATACTGAAAATTGTGTTAAAGAGACGATTTAAATTACGGATTTCATCCCAGCGAAGGCAGGCTAAAAGTGCCCCGATTAGTGGAAGTGAGTCACTGAAAGTGTACCAGCACAGGAGCAAAAGGCATCGTTGTGTTTCCGAGACAATTGAAAAGTCACATATTGCTTCAAAATGTTTACACATGAATATTCAAATTGGATCAATTACATCTTCCCGTGGGGTAACTGTAGACCCCATTTCCTCCATACAAAAAGAGGATCAAGTTGTGTACCCAGTGAAATGAGTACAGTAAGAAACTTGAGTTCCAACTATGGACTGTCAGCAACTTTGTGTGCAACATATGCATTCAGGTTGTGCAGAACATTACTCACAATGAGATTTGTATTTTTTTATATTTCACAAATTATTTATGAAATAGGATGGAAAATACACATTTCCAACTGAAATACCATTCAATTCATAGGAAGGAAAAGTTTTCTCCTCCAAATATACATTGATTATGAAGATAGACACATTAAAAACATTAATAACGTGAGGTCACATACTCCCCATTTCAAACAGAAGACGTGCAACGAAACCGACTTCCATCATCCGACGTTTAAAGTATAAATTAAATATGCAGGTCCCTCGAGCCTCTGTCAGCGTTTCTGCTTGGACAACCTCAATGTGACCGAGGTGGTTTATATATTTATGTATTGATTCATATGCAGCCTATGGCTACTTGGCTGCATCATTTTCAGGCCTATGCACTGATGCAATGGCCCTGTACCAGCACGCTGGTACTCATTTTGCAGACCTCAGAAGGATGACAGGGTGAGTCAACCCTACCTGATGTTAAAGGGCCCGACAGGGGCTTGAACTCAAGACCACAGTGCTCCCATATATACAGTGTTCATAGTACTCCCATATAAATATCAAATTTGTTTAAAAGTCACCTAAGTAAAGTTAAACATGTTATTTTCATTACATTTTGGGCAAGATTTACAAATTCTGGCCGAAAATTATCATACTGCCAGATTTTTAAAAGGTAAACTATAATGGCACTCACGAGAGTGCATACTCTGCCAGGCTGAATAGTTTATGTTTTGTATCCCCGATAGGCCAGATCTGCATCTGGGCCTTAAACAAAAATCTAATCAGCTTGTTCTTATCACCTACTCAACTCATCCACCAAGTTTCGTACAAATCCGTCCACAACGTTTTTAGATATCGTGCTATTTATGGTTTTTGGCCCCATTCTCAATGGTGAAGAATTACTTTAAAAAAAAATTGCACTGAATGGATCTGAAATCTAACTTCATCAAAATCGAATCAATTCATCCTTGTCAAACATCCAACCTGTCCACCATGTTTTGTCCGAATACGTCCATAACTTTATGAGATAGCATGCTCACAAACAATCAGACACACATAGGTGAATACATTTAACCTCCATCCACCTCTGGTGCAAAAGTAACAATGCAACAAAATGATAGTCACAGCAACAGATTCTCTCAAAATTTTCCAATTTCCAAAGAATCAGATGAATGAATAGGCAGCATGTGTGCTTAGTAAATCTCAGAGGATTATTTTATTATTTATTGAAATCACAAACTGCTGCAAAAACTTTGTTTTGAATGCTGGCTCCTCAGCATATATTAGACTGGAATTTTATGGGCAAATTTGCCAAAACATTCTTCGTCGGTGAACACATACCTCTCTTCTCGGTTCATTTCATTTTCTATGCAGCACTTGGCTGCTGGTTTGCATCATTGCTTTGAGCACTGCTGTACTGCTGATGCAGTGTCACCTGTAGGTTAGAGCAGGAATTTGGAATTTCTCAGTGTCGGCGATTGCTCACCTACTCTTTACAAAGGACATCGTGGGATCTTTAATGTCCACCAAGTAATGCCGGGAAACGTGATGCCCAAATTAACGTCCATCCGAGGGACGGCACAAACATTCATGAATCTCTCTACCCGTGGAACACCAGGATGACAGAGAGTTTATCGTTGGGCCAAAATTCGAGCTCAGACAAGAAAGTTCAGAAGCGAGTGTGCATCCCTCTAGACTATCCTCCAACCCTCTGGCAGTACAGCCGAGAGCAGTGGTTCTCAACTTACTTACCATAGTTGGCCACACTTGCAGGTCTCGATATGTTATGAAGGCCACAACCACACAACTTACTTCCTGTGTATCCATTTTAAAAATGTTTGCATCTGCTATCTGACGGTAATGCAATACAAATCAATATTCTGAAATAACTCATTTCTACACTGCCAAAGTCTCCCAAGCATATTTTAAATGAGCAAACTAAGTCCAAGTACAGTAACTGGTAAAACGAATCTGCTTTGACACTTGCATTAGCGGGAGATGTGCAATTCCCTTTGTTTGAAGCAGTTCGGTGTTATTTTTTAACATAATGTCACTTGGGCCGCAGCAGAGTGTTGATTGGGCCACAAGTGGTCTGCACTTGAGAACCACTGGCCTAGATGTAGGTATGCACACTCTCCGTGTCTAAAGCTCCTGCAGTAATAACCGGTGTATAGACTGTATGAAAGATGAGGTCAAATAAAAGATTACAACAGAATAGAAGAGATTAAAAACTACACTCACACCATGACAAGACAAGTGCTAAGATGCCGATGCCACAATCTAACATCAGGTCCAAAGATGTACCCAATAATATTGGGTCGACTTGATATTAACAAAAAAAACTATCAAAATGAAGTACATTGAGAAAAGACAACAATAAATATTCAAGATAAATAATCAATAATAAAGGCGGAGTTCCTCGATACCATCGAACAACATGATACAAATTTGATCAGCATCTCCCCTTCAGCATCAATGCGTGAAAAACAATTCAACAAATAATATTTCTGACAGCAATCACGACATTAGATGTTACATTACGTCACTTCTAATTTAGAGACATGTTGAGAGACAATTGGGACAAAACAGTATTTAAATGGTGAAGTCAAAAATAAATAAATGGAACGAACGAACCAACGAACGCTCGAGAGTCTAGCCCCACAGTAAAGATCATTTTAAAAATCAAAAGGGAATTTGTCCACAACATTTAAAATCTGCATTTCTCGCAGATTCATCACTCATTTTCAAACTTCAAATATGTACTTCTAATAGCTCGATGCTAAGTTTGATGTGCTCGTTATCATAAGGTCATGAGTTTGAATCCCACTCGCCTACTTACTGATTACTGATTACAGGATGCATAAGGTCATGAGTTTGAATCCCGCTTATAAGTTAATTAATACATAGCAAATATGTCACTGTCGTAGTCATCGTCGCTGTAAGGTGTATCATATAAATATATATGAAGTATTGGGTTACCGTATTTCTCATTAACCAGTAAATTAGCTTTAATGTAAAATATGTATGCATTTATTCTTTAATGGAGAGTAGCAAATGTAACACCATTATTTAAGAAAGGATCCAGAGAAGAATTGGGGAACTATAGACCTGTTCGTTTGACTTCAGTTGTGGGGATGGTGTTGGAGACATTAATTAAGGACCAGATGAGCAGCCATTTAAACAAATACAAACGAATTAAAGGTCATCAGCATGGGTTTACCAAAGGTAGTTCCTGATTAACAAATCTTTTTGAGTTCTATGAGGCAGTGTCTGATTGGGGGGATGAGGAAAGGCAGTGGACATAGTATATCTAGACTTTAAAAGGCATTTGATAAGGTACCACATCGGAGGTTGTTAGACAAAGTAAGGGCTTGTGGGGTGGCTGGTCAGGTAGCTAATTGGATTGCAAACTGGCTTAGTGGTAGGAAGCAAAGAGTGGCTGTGATGAGAGGATGTCTTGCTGGGAAGATGTAAGTAATGGGGTACCTCAGGGATCAGTACTCGGACCATTACTATTCATTATTTACATCAATGATTTGGATAGTGGGGTGAAGAGTAAGCTTTCCAAATTTGCAATGACACAAAGCTTGGAGTAAAGTGGATAGCAGAGGGGTGGTGATCAGATTCAGGAAATTATTGCTACTTGCATGGATTGGGCAAAAGATTGGCAGATGAAACTTAACCTGAGCAAGTGTAAGGTGTTGGGGATGGGAAGAAACAATGAAAATAGATATTACAGGATGCAAGGGTAATTTTGGAGCGTGTCACACAGGAGAAGGATCTAGGGTGGTAATAATAAGGGATGTAAGCAGGCAGCACAGTGTCAGGTAGCTATAGGTAGAGCAAATAGTGTTTTAGGTTGTATTCGGAGGGGATCATTTATAAATCAAAAGAGGTGGTGTTAACATTGTACAGGAATTTAGTGAGAGCCACATTTAGAATATTGTGTGCAGTTTTGGTCACGACAATTCAGGAAGGACATAGATGCCAAGAGAGGGTTCAGCACAGGACCACCAGATTTATTCCGGGCCTAGCTAGACTCAGCTATGAGGAGCGGCTGAAGGAGACAGGGCTTTAATCACTAGAAAGGAGGCGGTTACAAGGAGATGTGATAGAGATGTTTAAGATAATGAAAAGCATAGATAAAATAAGTGCAGATGAATTATTCAACAGAGTAGACAGTGATAGGATCAGGGGCCATAGCCTGAGAGTAAAGAAAAGGAGAGTTAAGATGGTAGTAAGGCAGGGGTCTTTTACTCAAAGAGTAGTTAATGCATGGAATGGTCTCCCTGGAAAGGTAGTGGCAGCAGAAAAAGTAGATAAGTTTAAATTAGAATTAGATCGGGACCTGGAAGTTATGGAGATAGAGGGTATAGGGATGTGGCAGGACTTCTAGGTAGTTTGAGCATTGATAGGTGATTGGGTGCATGTGCACGGAGTGCTGTTGGTGGGGGTCTTGTCAAGGGGGTTGTGTGGTTGATGTGTGTGTTTTTTTTAACCAAGCCCATGCCCCCTCCGCTGAGGGAAGAAAAAATACAAAAACATAAAAACAATAATCTATCTATAATTCCAGCAATCTCTGTGGTGTGTCTGTGTGTCTGTGTGTCTGTGACCGCTGTTTCTCGACAACCACTGGTCCGATCTAATTGAAACTTGCCAGGTATATTGCTGGGGACCTGAGGATGTGCTTTTCAAGGTTTGATATTAATCGGACAAGTGCTTCCCAAGTTATGCCATTTATTTACCAAACCAATGACAGACACGTTGTTGCGTGGGCGTGGCCAATGGAAAGGAAGCTCAGCCGCGTTCCCCATTACGGGTTACAACGTACGGGCTTTCGGAGAGTGATGACTTCGTGTATTCTAATAATTTCTCGATTTCTTATGCGCATTTATAGATAAACACAATGGCCCAAGTTATGATCGTTTTCATATTAGAGGTGTATAAATTTCGGGAACATCAGAGTGCTGGTATGCTCCGAACCAGGAAGTAAATTTTTTCTCTCTCTCTCTTCTCTTTTTGTTTTTCCTTGCCACGACATTGCGAAAAGGTAAAATACCTTGGCGCTAATTGAATAATTGGGTATTAAAAATAAATTGCGAATAATATCGAACTTCCGGGTCACGCACGTACGGGCACGTGAGAGCGAAGAAACGGCCTGTGTGGTTTTTTATTTATTTTTTTTTTTTTACGGGCACGTACTAGTATAATAATAATAATATAAAATTAAATTAAATAAATTAAAAATCCCACAAAAACACGATTAAAAAAAAAATTGCATTTTCTTCTTTTGATCTTGTGTTGATAAATTAGTGTGGTATTGATGACATGCAGGCGTGATGGGCTGAATGGCCTCCACCTGTATCTGATTTCCTTGCATTTCCTTGTAAACTCTTCGCAGATGAGAGTGAACGAAAAAAAGAAAAAGTAAAAAAAATTCACAAAGCCAAAAAAATACTCACAGGTCTTTCATTCAAATCCTCAGCTTTTTTCATCTTTCTTTGGGAATCTTTCAGAATGCTCTGCAATTTTGCCTAAAAACAAAGGCAAACATCATCCATCAATTTACGCTCTGTAGCTGTCAAACAGGTATGAAGTGTATTTAAAGAAAACTTAATGTGTGGCATGAACATTTTATTGTTCATGAAAACTGAATGAACATTTTATTTTGATGAACGAATTGAAGAAAGAAGGTTCACTGTGAAAAACAGCATATTTTCCGTGTTAAGCACAAATAAGCCTCATCAAATCACCTCTGGGTTTAAAAAGCTCTTTATTAAATGTTGCTCACCTGTATAGCATCTTATATAATGTATGTAGAAATATGTAGTGCATACACAAGTAATAAAACATTTTAAACAAGAAAAAGAGCAATCAGAGATTGCAGACCCTTGTCATGTGACTGAACAATTATTCCTCAACAAACGTTTACACTCAAGGATTGGGGAACATTTGTGTGAAGTTTCCCCTCAATCTGTCCAGCCGTTCTAGAGAAGAACATTTTTATAGGTTTTAGGGTAAATCCAATATGGCTGCCAAACCATGTGACCTATGATATCATATGTGTGAACCTTTTGTTCCTCATGGATAGGTGGTCATACATGTAAAGTTTCACCTCAATTTGTTCAGCCACTTCAGAGAAGAAGTTTTTGAAGGTTTTTTTTTTTTTAAACAATATGGCTGCCGAATCACGTGACCAATGAAGTCATCAAATTTTTTTCTGTAGACCATTTTATCCCGAGATGACGTCAAAATTTTCATGCTGATCAGATGTAGCATTCCACATATGCAACTATGATGTCATTAAAAAAATCATACTTATTCCCCATGAGGAGCACCTGCCATGTGCCAAGTTTCCATTTTTCCTTGGTGCGCTTTCAGTTACAGAGGTCCAGCTTTTCGGTTTTTCAAGCATGGCTGCCACACCACATGACCTATGACATCATAACTATCATTAAAACATTCTACCTGTGTAGTCACTTCTATGGTGAAAATTTCGTCTCAATCTGACAAGTGGTTGCAGAGAAAAACACGAAAGTTCTGTGCGGACAAACAAACAGACCCAAATGCAATACCCTCTCCTTCGGCAAAGGTAACAAGAAAAAGAGCAATTAGAGGTTGTAGACCTTGCCAGGGACTTGTTTTGTGTGGCGTTTGTCATTTTGTGAACTGTATTTTGTGTGGTGTTTGTTAGACCAGAGGCCAAACAAGTAAAATGTCTAGTTTTTTTTAAACTCTCGTCACCCACCTCTAGTATCTAGCTGAAATTTTGCATATATTTAGTTTAAAAATCATTTATAAAGAATCTTAACTCCTCAGTGCAAAAAGTTGCACATTAATTAGTCATGCCAATTAACAAAAAACTACAGCACCATCTTGTGTCCATTTTTATATAGCTGTGTTGAACTGAATGTGACTTCTAAATATAAAGTATGTAGTCCATGTAGAGATGAGGAAACTGTCCAGAAATGTGAGTGATCGAGGTCCCCCAACACACACACACACACCACCCCCACACACACACACACACACACACGTATAAAGTAAGGAAATGATACAATATTTTTTCACCAGAAGATGGCCATTTTAATTTTAATATCAAACAGAATGATTTTTTTTTTTTTCTTCATGAACTGAAATTAATTATCAAACTAGTGATCAAAGCTCTGATTAAAAAATAATGATCCACGTCTTCACTCAAACAACTCAGACCTATCAAGCATTTTCACTACCATGGAGACATCATCGTCAAATGGATTGTGTCTTGGGGAGTAATGAATTAAATCAGTAGTTTTGACCATAAAAGGGTTATTGATTTCATAGTTTTCAAGAAACCTGGTCGGAATAACCAGATATAAGCTACAACCGTTCTTCTCTGGGGAGCGCACTGCCGGTTTGTGGAGTACCAGCAGTCATGCTAGTGATTGACATATTCTTGATCTCGATTCTAAACACTGGTCCAACATCTGATGATGTCAAATGGGATGCTGGATGTTTCAGCCCTTTGCCAATTCTGCCTCAAAAGGCTGCTATTACATTGCGTACGTTTTGGTTCTCATACATTTCGGCCAGTTTTATATTTCATGTGAATTTACTCCAGAACAAATTAAACAATCACGAAGTTTACTGCCTTGGTCTGGATAAATTTAAATCTGATCTGAAGTATTGGACTACTTTTGCCTGTTTTAAAGTTACCAACTAATTAAGTCTGTAACCAGAACTGATGAGATTTATTTTTAAAGAAATTCTGTGTGTAGTCCATAATTATAATGGTAATTATGTCTGCCTACTTCTGAATATATGTAGTTGCATGCATAGTTAGGCATACTACATCTTTACAGGCTAAAAATGGTGGGAGTGGAAAGTTGGAAAACGTTTTGCATGAAAGTTTTGGAGAGCGTTAGAATGTGTCTTTTATCATATTGACTTTGGTGGCGGAGACATAAAAAGAGATCTTATCTTACCTTCCAGATCCTTCACCTTAATCATCAGTCAGCCATCGCAATGGCATTGGCTGCAAGTCCCACTCCCACTGTAGCTGTCCCAGGCTGTATTGATCTAGATCTCGTGCCTTGACACAGCGAACTTACTTTCGGGACTTCCTTCTACTTGTATCCACTTAACAGTACATTCTAGAAATTCTATACACTCTTTTCACTGAGTGGAATCACTTTGCTGTGCATATTGACAACATGCATGAATCAAAACCCAGAGAACCACATTAGAATCAAAACCCAGAAGAGCCTTCCATAGCTGCATCTGACGTGAAGTCGCCATGACAGCTGCACCAGGACTGAATGTACAGTCTGAAACGATGCGTGAGATTGGCTGATTAGCTCTCACAGGCGCTCGTAGCCTAAATTACACGTGCTTTGATTCGACAATATATATTTAAAAGATCGTCAATATTTTTGGTGTTTTTTCCAATTTTCAAAATATGTGCAAGTTTTGTGCTTGATTAGTTTCAGATATGAATTCTTATATTTTTGCACAGCATATTATAAATGCAGGTAGATACATGAGCATGCCTGGTGTTGGCTTAATGGTTAGGGTGGTGGGCTTGGATCCGAGATCCCGAGTTCAAATCCTGCTTGGCTGTTGAATTAATAGCAGTGGGGTTGACTCTGCCTGTCATCCTTCCGAGGTCGGCAAAATGAGTGCCAGCTTGCTGGTATCCTGTGTCGGAGTGGCGAGCTGTCCAGGATTGTGCCCAATAGCCAAGGAGACTGCTTAGGCAGCACTCTGCACAGAGTATTTCCCAACGGATGGATGGATAAGCGAGGTGGTCAGGAAAGTAAACAAAACAGGGGCTCGGCCCACGGTCTATGTGTACTGGTGATTCAGTTTTAAAAAACCAGATTCAAGAAAATTAAATAATTCTGGCTGCTAAACCGTGTGTCCGATCAGGTTGAATTTAAGACATAGATTCACTATCACTACTTGATCATATTTTGATGTCGATTGATGAAGCGGTTCAAGAGAAAGTGGTTTTTTTTTTAAGATTCTCGCTCAACCCAATATGGCTTCCAGACCATGTGACTTATCTATTATTTGTGAATACCCTGGTATCCCAAGGCTTGTGAAACATTTGTGTGAAGTTTCCCCTCAATCTGTCCAGCCGTTCTGGAAAAGAAGATTTTTGTAGGTTTTAGGTAAATCCATATGACTGCCAAACCATGTGACCTATGACATCATATTTGTGAACGTTTTGTTCCTCAGGATACCTGGTTATACATGTAAAGTTTTGCCTTGATCTATTCAGCCATTTCAGAGAAGAAGAGTTTTGAATGCGTTTTTTTTTTTTTTTTCAACAATATGGCTCGCGAATGACGTGACGATGAAGTCATCAAATACTTTTTCTGTGGACCATTTATCCATAGATTACTTCAAAATGTTCATACTGATTGGATGGAGCATTCTACGTATGCAATTATGACGTCATAACGAAGACAGCTATGACATCTTTAAAAAATAAAAAAATAAAAAATAAAATCAACCTCTTCCCCATGAAGAGCACTTGACATGTGCAAAGTTTCAAATTTTTTTCCTTCGTGCGGTTTCAGAGAAAGAGGTCCAAAGTTTTTCCGTTTTTTCCAACACGGCTGCCACACCACATGACCTATGATGTCATAATTAAATAAAAACATTCTACATAAGTAGTCAGTCCGAGAGTGAAAATTTTCGCAATCCAACAAGCGGTTTGCAGAGAAAAACACTTAACGATCTGTGCGGACAAAAAGAGACAAACAAGAAAATGACCTCGTGAAGAGCACGAAACTTGCAAAATCCACCCCTCTCCAAAGGTTGCCATGGATACACCGAATTGTCCATTTAAATAAGATTGAAATTGACAATGTTAATCAAAAGCTCAGGTGAATTGGATGAAAATTGATTATTTTTCAGATTGAGATTGATGATTTTAGAAGTTTGACACTTGAGTTGACCTTTGACATTAAAAAATAGTTGCTTTCCCAATTCAATGATGGACTATGCAAATTCTGTTCAACTTTCAAGTTAATAGGATGTAAATTGATGATTTTTCAGTTGAAAATTGATGATTTTAGAGATGAACCTTGAGTTGACCTTTGACCTTTTAACACAAAAATTGTTTGTTTCCCAATCAGTGACACAATATGCAATTGTTGCTCAAATTTCAAGTCACTCAGATGAAAAATGACGATTTTAGAAATCTGACCTCAAGATGACCTTTGACCTTTGACTTCAAAATCAATAGGTTTCTTAGTTGAGACTACCCCTACAACTTGGTAAAGTTTCCTGATGATCTGTTTCGAATTGTGACCTGTAGGCGATAACAGACAGACAAAAAAAAACAAGACAGACAGAATAACAAAATCGACTGACCAATACACCTGAAAAATCTTCCATTTTGCAAGTAACAAACAGACAACAAACGGACCCAAATGCAATACCCTCTCCTCCGGCAAGGGTAAATGGAAGTGCACTTGGAAGAGCCATACCTCCGTCCAGATCCAGATGTTCACCAACATCGCGATCAATTCGTCCTCGTCACACAGCCTACCTGTCCACGAACTTTCTTCCGAATCCGTCCACAACTTTTGAGATATCATGCCATATATTGATTTTGGGCCTCTCTCTCAATGGCGAAGAATCACTTCAAAATTATTGTATCCAGATCTGGATTCAAATCTCAGCAAATCATTTTGTCCCTTATCACACATGCAACTTCTCCACCAAATTTCATCTGAATCCACACACAACTTTTGGAGATATCCTGCACACAGACAAGACACAGACAAACAGGGGGTTAACCTAACCTCCGTTCCCCTTTGGTGGTGGAGGTACCTATTGTGTGCTGCCGTTTTGGCTGCTGGTTGCATCATTGGTTAGGGTCGTGGCTATGCCGCTGATGCAGAGCTCCTATTACCAGTATACTGGTGCTCATTTCGCCGACCTCGGAAGGATGACAGGCTGAGTCAACCTCCTGGTGTTAATTCAGTGGCCAACGGCCTCAAACTCAGGACATACTTTTGGAGTAACATCACCACATCCTTTTGCATTGTTTCCTCCGCCACTGAAGGTGGAAGGAGGTTGTTTTCACTCTGGTTTGTCTTTTAGTATTTGATCTGTCCGTTACTTTTGTTTGGCTGTCCACTCACCAACAGCCCAAACCGCTCAGTCGAATGTTCTGAAAACTTTCACAGATTGTGGGCATTGTCCCTGCGACGGTCAAAGACCAAGTGTTGTGAGGTCAACATAAGCCAAAATTCCCAAGATTTTCAAATTCAATCCAATTTACTTGAATTTAACAGGATTTTCATATCAGATTCAATCAGACGCGCTGTTCTGGCACATGCTCCATACCTGACCTGACCTGACCTGATCAATGAAGTCATCCACCAAGTATTTTGAGGTCAACATAGACCAAAATTTCTAAAATTGTCAACGTTCATCAACTGACTGGAAATTTGAAGAGATTTGGACATCAGCCCCCCCCCCCCCCCCCATGTAGTGACACGTAACACTTAAGCTCACAGTTTCCCAACTTAATTACATCGAGATGTCTCCTACATGTCCACGGCCAAGCAACTCTGAACGATCCTATCTTTCCTATAAAATCCTCCATCTACCCCGCAAGCATAACAATATATATATATATATATATACATATATATATATAAATATATATATATATATATTGTTACGGCTGTGGAAATTTCGCATTACACCATAAAGTCCGTAGGTGAGATATATTTCTTAATACATGGTAGTAGCCCAAAACCCATTGTTTAGAGCGGAATTAATGTGATTCATTCGGGCTGCGATCCTTTGAGTTAGGCGTTTTTCTGTTCTACCTTTTTTGAAACCCAACCACTACAACAACAACAACAACCCAGCACCAACAACCTAACCCACACGCGCTACCGCAAACCCACATCACCGCCATTCCAAACAGCACCATGGCCATCGAAACACCGCCGAAACCCTTCCACCACCTTCTCCTACGGCCATTCCACGCACCACCTGTGGCACGAGCGTCGGGCTATCTTCAGCGATACACTGCGGAGCCGGAGGCAGATGCGCGTTTTTCAGAGGAGAATTCGGATCGAGGAATGCGTACACGCCCAGCATCTATCCACAATTACGGAAGCGCGAGGGCGGCTTGCCCCGCCTCCAGACGCGCCTGACGAAAATCCGCATATGCAAAAATTTGAGAATCAGATTACACGCCCCTTTTTCTCCATCCAATCGGCGAGCGTGGCTCCGCCCCTGAGGTCGTTTGGATCCGAGAATTTGCATATGGTGGGTTCCTGCAAGCCGATAAAAAACGAGCGCCGAAGGCCGAATCGTGGCAGGATCGGTGGGCAAGAGTTCGGGAACGGAGGCTCGAAGCAGGATCGGTGGGGCCAGAGGTCGGAACGGAGCTCGAAGCAGATCGGGTGGGCAGAGTGGAGACGGAGCTCGAAGCAGAAGTGGGGCAGACGGCTACGGCGCGGAACGGCTGCGGAGGGAGATCGGCTGAGGAGGACCTGGAGCTCGGGTCCGGACGCAGGAGGTCGCGACGAGGTCGCGTTGAGTCCGCGTCGCGAGGACTCGAGCAAGCCAGCCATAACTCCCTCCCCAGAGCATCAACATTCCCCCTTTTCCCCCGCGCTGAGAGAGTGCACAGGGCCCCGTTCCCACTACACCAGCAGGTGCCCACGAAACGCCGTGCAGCGACATTCCTGCGGCCTCGCACGAGGGCGCGTGACGACCCTTCGGTCTCGTGGACTGCCGCTCATACAGGTTCCAAACGCGCATTAGGCCCACGGGCCCAGTCTGCTCCCTTGCCATTGCAGCGGGTCTTTTCTGTTGCTTAGGTGTGAATGCTGTTTGTGGCGCCTGTTCTGTTAAGTAGAAACTGTATAGTGTTGCCGAGTGATCGCGGTTTAGTCGTCGTAGCTCTGCGTTGCTGCATTATTGTTTTTGTCTTTTAATGATATATTGCATTTGCAATTGTGGCTGCTAAATACGTTGCCTATATTGTTTCCCGTGTCCCGCGGAATAAATGTGCATTGTGTAACTGTTTTCCCGCTTTCGCTTCGTCTTTTCTTCATATGACCCTCCATCCTGCTTCACTAAGGGTTCGTAGTGCGTGCAAAAACGCCCGCTAAATTAATCTGAAAACCGTCGAGGTCGACGATAACCGCCTCGGATAT
This sequence comes from Eptatretus atami, assembly GCA_035128595.1. Classification (NCBI taxonomy): domain Eukaryota; kingdom Metazoa; phylum Chordata; class Myxini; order Myxiniformes; family Myxinidae; genus Eptatretus; species Eptatretus atami. Next base: position 73,504,636 of record CM068966.1, on the reverse strand, counting down.
CCCGATAGTACGGAAACGGGCCGCCCAAGCGCTCAGTGTCCGGAGTCGACCTGCGGCGAGTACGATCGCCCGGTTTACACATCCCGCGGGGTACTAGGTAGGTCGAGTTTGGCGAACAACCCTATCCTACGCGGGTGCCATTGGCACGATTGTGGTGAGCGTCGAAAGCCACCCGTGACTGGCTCTCGGGCGATAGTTCCCGGAGGCGTCACGACTGAATTGATCCGCTCCCGTGGCGACGATGCCCACCGAGTTACGTGGCCGTCCGCACGCCGACGGCTGCGAATTCGCAACAACTAAATTTATTAATATTATATCATATATATATAATATATATATCTCTTCTTTTAAAAAAAAAAATTGGTGAATTTTCTAACATCTAACCCTCTGAGGATTTGTGGGCTGCTCCAAATCAACTTCTTCAGCCCCAGGTGAGTCGTGGAAATACAACGATCCCTCCCCATCACTGTCGGCATAGCAAGAGATTGATCCACCACTGGCATCGAAGCATTGTCAACGTTCACTAGTTCTTCAGCAAGTTCACCAGATATTTGCATTTTTTTTTGCTGGCTTGAAGTTTATTCGGTGTAAGTTTAACTTGCTGTGGTTTATCCATGAGACTAATCATTCCATGGGAAAATTTTATGATTTTTGTGCCGCCAGGACAGAATTTTCTTCCCACTTCCATCACTCAAGTTGTGCACACCCTCGAGTTGTGGGTAGGTCTGCCAGTCATTGGGCTATCATACTCTCCTTATTCGTTGCAGCTACTAGGGAAATGGAAATTAAGAGGAAATGGTAGGAACGCACACCTCTCATCCACAGATATGTCTCATATTTTCCATATTTTCAAGAGTCTGATTTGCATCCAGGAACACAACAATTATGATTAACCATTTTAAAATTGCCCTCAGTTCAACTCTTTCATTTGAATACTGAAAATTGTGTTAAAGAGACGATTTAAATTACGGATTTCATCCCAGCGAAGGCAGGCTAAAAGTGCCCCGATTAGTGGAAGTGAGTCACTGAAAGTGTACCAGCACAGGAGCAAAAGGCATCGTTTGTGTTCCGAGACAATTGAAAAGTCACATATTGCTTCAAAATGTTTACACATGAATATTCAAATTGGATCAATTACATCTTCCCGTGGGGTAACTGTAGACCCCATTTCCTCCATACAAAAAGAGGATCAAGTTGTGTACCCAGTGAAATGAGGTACAGTAAGAAACTTGAGTTCCAACTATGGACTGTCAGCAACTTTGTGTGCAACATATGCATTCAGGTTGTGCAGAACATTACTCACAATGAGATTTGTATTTTTTTATATTTCACAAATTATTTATGAAATAGGATGGAAAATACACATTTCCAACTGAAATACCATTCAATTCATAGGAAGGAAAAGTTTTCTCCTCCAAATATACATTGATTATGAAGATAGACACATTAAAAACATTAATAACGTGAGGTCACATACTCCCCCATTTCAAACAGAAGACGTGCAACGAAACCGACTTCCATCATCCGACGTTTAAAGTATAAATTAAATATGCAGGTCCCTCGAGCCTCTGTCAGCGTTTCTGCTTGGACAACCTCAATGTGACCGAGGTGGTTTATATATTTATGTATTGATTCATATGCAGCCTATGGCTACTTGGCTGCATCATTTTCAGGGCCTATGCCACTGATGCAATGGCCCTGTTACCAGCACGCTGGTACTCATTTTGCAGACCTCAGAAGGATGACAGGGTGAGTCAACCCTACCTGATGTTTAAAGGGCCCGACAGGGGCTTGAACTCAAGACCACAGTGCTCCCATATATACAGTGTTCATAGTACTCCCATATAAATATCAAATTTGTTTAAAAGTCACCTAAGTAAAGTTAAACATGTTATTTTCATTACATTTTGGGCAAGATTTACAAATTCTGGCCGAAAATTATCATACTGCCAGATTTTTAAAAGGTAAACTATAATGGCACTCACGAGAGTGCATAGCTCTGCCAGGCTGAATAGTTTATGTTTTGTATCCCCGATAGGCCAGATCTGCATCTGGGCCTTAAACAAAATCTAATCAGCTTGTTCTTATCACCTACTCAACTCATCCACCAAGTTTCGTACAAATCCGTCCACAACGTTTTTAGATATCGTGCTATTTATGGTTTTTGGCCCCATTGCTCAATGGTGAAGAATTACTTTAAAAAAAAATTGCACTGAATGGATCTGAAATCTAATCTTCATCAAAATCGAATCAATTCATCCTTGTCAAACATCCAACCTGTCCACCATGTTTTGTCCGAATACGTCCATAACTTTATGAGATAGCATGCTCACAAACAATCAGACACACATAGGTGAATACATTTAACCTCCATCCACCTTCGGTGGCAAAAGTAACAATGCAACAAAATGATAGTCACAGCAACAGATTCTCTCAAAATTTTCCAATTTCCAAAGAATCAGATGAATGAATAGGCAGCATGTGTGCTTAGTAAATCTCAGAGGATTATTTTATTATTTATTGAAATCACAAACTGCTGCAAAAACTTTGTTTTGAATGCTGGCTCCTCAGCATATATTATGACTGGAATTTTATGGGCAAATTTGCCAAAACATTCTTCGTCGGTGAACACATACCTCTCTTCTCGGTTCATTTCATTTTCTATGCAGCACTTGGCTGCTGGTTTGCATCATTGCTTTGAGCACTGCTGTACTGCTGATGCAGTGTCACCTGTAGGTTAGAGCAGGAATTTGGAATTTTCTCAGTGTCGGCGATTGCTCACCTACTCTTTACAAAGGACATCGTGGGATCTTTAATGTCCACCAAGTAATGCCGGGAAACGTGATGCCCAAATTAACGTCCATCCGAGGGACGGCACAAACATTCATGAATCTCTCTACCCGTGGAACACCAGGATGACAGAGAGTTTATCGTTGGGCCAAAATTCGAGCTCAGACAAGAAAGTTCAGAAGCGAGTGTGCATCCCTCTAGACTATCCTGCCAACCCTCTGGCAGTACAGCCGAGAGCAGTGGTTCTCAACTTACTTACCATAGTTGGCCACACTTGCAGGTCTCGATATGTTATGAAGGCCACAACCACACAACTTACTTCCTGTGTATCCATTTTAAAAATGTTTTGCATCTGCTATCTGACGGTAATGCAATACAAATCAATATTCTGAAATAACTCATTTCTACACTGCCAAAAGTCTCCCAAGCATATTTTAAATGAGCAAACTAAGTCCAAGTACAGTAACTGGTAAAACGAATCTGCTTTGACACTTGCATTAGCGGGAGATGTGCAATTCCCTTTGTTTGAAGCAGTTCGGTGTTATTTTTTAACATAATGTCACTTGGGCCGCAGCAGAGTGTTGATTGGGCCACAAGTGGTCTGCACATTGAGAACCACTGGCCTAGATGTAGGTATGCACACTCTCCGTGTCTAAAGCTCCTGCAGTAATAACCGGTGTATAGACTGTATGAAAGATGAGGTCAAATAAAAGATTACAACAGAATAGAAGAGATTAAAAACTACACTCACACCATGACAAGACAAGTGCTAAGATGCCGATGCCACAATCTAACATCAGGTCCAAAGATGTACCCAATAATATTGGGTCGACTTGATATTAACAAAAAAAACTATCAAAATGAAGTACATTGAGAAAAGACAACAATAAATATTCAAGATAAATAATCAATAATAAAGGCGGAGTTCCTCGATACCATCGAACAACATGATACAAATTTGATCAGCATCTCCCCTTCAGCATCAATGCGTGAAAAACAATTCAACAAATAATATTTCTGACAGCAATCACGACATTAGATGTTACATTACGTCACTTCTAATTTAGAGACATGTTGAGAGACAATTGGGACAAAACAGTATTTAAATGGTGAAGTCAAAAATAAATAAATGGAACGAACGAACCAACGAACGCTCGAGAGTCTAGCCCCACAGTAAAGATCATTTTAAAAATCAAAAGGGAATTTGTCCACAACATTTAAAATCTGCATTTCTCGCAGATTCATCACTCATTTTCAAACTTCAAATATGTACTTCTAAATAGCTCGATGCTAAGTTTGATGTGCTCGTTATCATAAGGTCATGAGTTTGAATCCCACTCGCCTACTTACTGATTACTGATTACAGGATGCATAAGGTCATGAGTTTGAATCCCGCTTAAATAGTTAATTAATACATAGCAAATATGTCACTGTCGTAGTCATCGTCGCTGTAAGGTGTATCATATAAATATATATGAAGTATTGGGTTACCGTATTTCTCATTAACCAGTAAATTAGCTTTAATGTAAAATATGTATGCATTTATTCTTTAATGGAGAGTAGCAAATGTAACACCATTATTTAAGAAAGGATCCAGAGAAGAATTGGGGAACTATAGACCTGTTCGTTTGACTTCAGTTGTGGGGATGGTGTTGGAGACATTAATTAAGGACCAGATGAGCAGCCATTTAAACAAATACAAACGAATTAAAGGTCATCAGCATGGGTTTACCAAAGGTAGTTCCTGATTAACAAATCTTTTTGAGTTCTATGAGGCAGTGTCTGATTGGGGGGATGAGGGAAAGGCAGTGGACATAGTATATCTAGACT